>CM020620.1:15101185-15304923 GCA_009829735.1 Pyropia yezoensis
GTGGTCTACCAGTCCTCTCCTGTTAAGGTGCAGCTGGCGATCCCGTTGCCGGCGTGTTCGCAGCTGGGAAGCTTTCCGGCGCCGGCCGCCTTGGACCTGCTTCCATCTGTTCGGCTGGTGTAAGAAGCGGGGTGGGCTGCAGCTGCTTTACAGGCTTACGTGGTTGCTCAAGTTCCTCCGGTAGCTCCTGTGGGCATCAGTCGATCCGTCTTCGCGGGCGCCTGTGCCGCGGGCTCCCCCGCACCGGTTCTCCGGGCTCATCCGGCACTGCGCTGTCCGGGTTCGACTCTTGGTGCTGCCCCGGGTATCACTATCCGGTCGCCTTCTACCTCGGGGCCTACTGGTCGGGCGACGGCTACGGCTGCTCGTGGTTCCGTGCCTACATATGAGCTTGGCACTCCCGGTTTCAGGGGTTAGTGTTAGCCGTCCGCGCATAGCGCCACCTGGTCAGTTTGAGATTCCAGCTCCGATCCTCGGCCTTTCTCGCTTCCGGGTCCCCGACTGGTACCTGACTCAAGGTGGCCCCTCCTGTGACCGGTACGATAGGGGCATGATCTAGGATCAGCCGGGACGACCTCCGGTGGCAAGTCGAGGGCGTCCGGTCTTCCTTGGTGCTGGGTACATACGCCAGCGTCTTGAATGACGTGGTTGACCAGGTGTTTGCTTGAGCGGACAGCGCCCAGATGTCAGATAGTTCGGTGGTCCTCGAGCTTCTGGACACCTTGGCTCGGCATGGCCTGGCCCAGCGCTGGTAAGGGACCTGCAAGAGTTCCAGGAGCGCTCGCGGGCGAACCTGGCGGAGCGGAAGCGTCCGGCTGCTACAAGTGCTGTTCCGGTGGTGGCGTATGCCGAGGCGTCTCGGCCGCCCTACTACGTCATCCCGTCATCGTCTGGGTCCCATCATGCTACTAGTGAGGCGCTGGAGGATGTTCCTGCCGCGTAGCGCGCGCGCCGGGAGTAAGACTCGAGGAAGCGAAAGGTAGAAGCATAGGGGATCGAGGAGGGAAGAGGCGAAGAGAAGGGTTGCTCGAACGGGTGCTTGCTGGTTTCCTGGTAGTTCCATGTTTGTAGAGCTTGATTCCTTAATGCACCCGTTCCTTTTTCTTAATCTTATTGTTCCTCGTCCGTCGCTTCCGAGCTGGACTTGCCTGGCAGGCCCTGGTCAGTTCTTTCCTTCTCGTCGTCCTCCAAGAATGTCTTGAGGATCTTGCCAGCTTTGGCCACTGGTGTACCTTCAATCCCGTTCCGCCGGGTGGAGGCACAGACATCAGCAATGGGTAACCGGTTAGATGGCTCCCAGGTATCGTCAGCCAAGTTGAAGCTGGATCAGCGCACGCGCACTCCAGGCATGGTCATTGAACTTGACGTAGATATATTCGCGGCCTTCCTTTCGTGATAAATATGGTACCTGCGCCGAGTCAGGTCCCTCTTGCTTCGCGTTAGAGCTCGAGGGACGTGGTCGCTACTCGACCGGTATGGGGAACCATCCACGTCTAGATAAAACGTCCAGCCGTCCGTGCTCAGTACTTCATAGTGCCCGTTTATCTTCGATTCCAGCTTCCCCCTGGTCTCGCTATGGCTGTTCACAAAAACCCAGTGATCATCATCCAGTTCCTTGTTCTTTTCCCGTGCACCCTTGTCAAAGTCCCGCTTGCATCGCTCCTGGGTATTGGCAAATGACTACTTGACTCGTGGGGGAAGAAGCTTCAGCTATTCTAGGAGCTCATCCTTGGCCTTGGGACCCGGCTTCGGGCCAGGCTCAAGGCCGTTAGGAATCCTTTCCAGGGAGAATTTGGTCAACAGCCTTGGTGTGACAAAGTCTAGGGGAGCTACCCCGGTCGTTCTGTGAACCCGGGAGTTGTACGTCAGACTGAGGATGGCCAGGAGCTTGTCCCGGTCTTCTTGATGCTCCTCAACGTAGTACCCGAGCATGTCTACCAGGGTCCGGTTGAATCCTTCTACTTGACCATTCGTTTGCGGGTGATACGTGGTTGTGAACAAGTTCTTGATACCCATCCGGTCGCAGACTCCTCGGAAGTACACGGATGCAAGCTGGGGTCCGTTGTCGGTCAAGACGGACTCCGGAAGGCCGTAGGGGGCTATCCAGTACTCACAGGAGGCCGACGCGACATCCAGGGCTGTATGGTTCTCAGCGGGATTGCTCGAGTGAACTTGGAGAACCGGTCACAAATAATGAGCCGGTAGAGGTTGCCACTGTATGTCCCAGGTAGGGGCCCCAGGATGTCCATATTCAAGCTTATAAAGGGCTCCACCGCAGAAAACAGGCGTAGCTTGCAAGTGTTTTTCCTCAACCGGTTCCTGGCAAAAAAATACACAAGCTTCCAGATGCGTATGGACTTCACTTGCCATGGCTTCCAAGTAGGAGTGTCGCCGCATTGAGGCGTACATCCGTTTGATCAGGCCCTACCATGAGTACCGTTTTCAGGACCGAGTATGGGTATCGCCCCAAGTGTATTGCACGAGTACCAGTATATGAAATGTGGCCTGGCGACCACGAGTATGCGCCATGGTGAAATCGGCTCGAGCAGTGATATTTCATAAACTCGAAACTTCGAGTGTTTTGAGGTTTGGAACTGCCCCGAAAGGAACTGTTGTGTTCCGATGACGGTTGCCACCAGTCAGTAGAGCAGGGCCCACCGCCGTCACTGCGTCGCGTGTGAGCGCCGGCTGAAAGCCGCACGGTGGTGTGCTGCGGTGCCATCTGAGGGCGTGCTGCGCTGCCGCCCGAGCCACCGAGGATGACTTCCCGCGGGCGGCCTCCCCCGCTCGAAGGCAACCACTCTCGAGGTCGTCTGGCGCGAAAGGGAGGTCTTGCGCTTCGCATCCCCTTTTCACCCTCCCCTTCAGCAAGCACCTTCCCCCTCTGCCCCCCCCCGCCGCCTATCGCGCGGCGGTCGCCGCCGTCCTCCCCGCGGGGCCACCCGTCTTGACCGACGTCCTGGCCACCGCGGGGTGGTGGCGTCTCGCCGCGCGGCGGCGGCAGGCGTTCACAGCGTCGGCGTTGGCGGCGGCGGCGGCGTCCCGCACACCCTCCTCACCATCCTCCTCGCAGCCCCACCCGCCGATGTGCAGGCGGTCAAGGCGGCGGCGCTGCGGCTGGCCCCTTCCCCCTGTCCGTGGAGCTGGTGCCCGGTGGCGGCGGCAGCGGCGACTGGGACGCCTTCGCGCGGGAGGTGGACGACGGCACGCGGAGGCCGCTGCTCCACGGCAGCGTCTGCGCCGTCCGCCGGGCGGTGGCGCTGGTGCGGCTGCCGCCGGGGGGGGTTGGGCTTGCCGCCGCTGCCGCGGCCGCCGCGGCTGGCCTTGACCAGTTGCCGCGGCAGGTGATGGATTACTGCGCCATAACGGACGTGCCCTCGGCGCCGTCCTTTCCCATATTCTAACAAGCCTGACGCAGGTGGTGGCGCTGGCGGTGGCGTGCGGAGGAGTAAGGCGACCACCTGTCTCGCAGGAGCTGGAGAGGAAGGAGGGACGGGGGAGGGGATGAGGGGGGGAGAGGCAGAAAAGGGGGGGGGAAGGGGGTTGCTGCATCATGACCATTCAATCTACTCTGGGCGCTGCCAACCGCGCGTCAGCGGCGGCGACTCTACTGCCGCCCGGTCTGAGCTGGCGCGGGGTGCCCGCTGGCGTCTGCAGGGCGCCCCTTCCTTCCCATTCCCCTTTTTCCCCGCTCTCTGCGACCGGACGGCGGATTTAGGCCTCTTCGGATCCTCCCCCCGCTCCACCCCCCCCCCCGTTCTGCGCGCGCCCACCCCCCCCACCTTCCCCTCCTCCCGCAATTCCCGCAGCGCGCGAAGGCGGACGCGGGCGTCAAATGGGCGGCCGCCCCCCCCCCAACCCCGTCACCCCCAACAAGGAACCGGCGGGTAGGTCTCGTGTTCAGATGCAGAAGGAGGGCAAGGCACGAGGGGCGCGCCCGTGCTGTCGCGCCCGTTGCGACAGCCGCGGGGGCCCACCGCGTCGGTGACCACAGGGCGCCAGTGGCGGAGAGCCAGCCGCCAGCCGCCAGCCGGCGCTATGCGCCCCCCCCCCCCCCCCCCATACACGCCGTCTGTCCTTGTCGCTCCCCTAACCCCTCCTGCCGCCGCCGCCGCCGCCGCCGCCGCGGCACGCCCCTCCCACCACCCACCACCAGCCATCCCTATTGGCCCCCCCCGCCGGTGCGCCCGCGCCGTCGGACCGGTGGCCATCACACAGGACCACCGCCGCCCCTCCCCCCCCCCCCCTGTTGCAAAAGACACAACTTGCCCGTCGAGCACCCCACCACCACCTCACCTCACCAGCGTGTGCCTCCTCCCGCTGCCCCAGTCCCACCAGCGGCGCCCCATCCGGCCTCCCCGCGCGTCGCCGGTTGCGCTGCTCCCCTTCCCGCGGATGGGAGACTGGGTGGTCGGCGCCCTGGCAGCACCCGCCGCCCCCACCTTCTTCTCCCCCTCGTCGGCCCCCCCCCCCTCCCCTATGAGCGCTGTGGGGCGAGATCCCGCCACCACCGCCCCCATCACACCCCGTCACACCACGCATGCGGGGCGCCTCGTGGCAGCCGGCTGGAGAAGGGGGGATGAGGGGGGGGGGGCAAAAGGCAGGGCCTCTTGAGGACCAAGGAGGGGGTTATTGACGGCGCCGCCCGTCACCGCGGGCTGTGCCCGCCGTCCAGCATCGCCGCCACAACGCCGCGGGTCGCCGCGACGCTGCCGTCGGCGACGGCGGCGGCGGCGGCGGCGGCGGGACCGCCCGCGGGGATGCGGTGCGTCGTATAGCGTCGGCGCCGCCGGGCGGGTGCGGCTGCCGCCGCCACCGCTGCGGCTGCGGCTGCTGCCGCCGCTGCCGCCTCCGCCACGTCGTCCGCGGGAGTGGTGGCCCCACTGGCCCTTTGCGTGGCGTCGCCGCCGCCGCCGCCGCCGCCACCCGTGTCCCCCCCCCCCCCGCCCCTACCCCCCCCCCCCCCCCCGCCGCCGGTTCCCCCCCCCCCCCGGCCCCCCCCCCGCCTCTGCCCCCCCCCCCCCCCCCCCCCCAATTGGGCGGGATAGGAGCCCAAAGGGCGGCGAGGCGTCGCCGCCGCTGCCGCCACCCCCCCCCCCGCCGGCGCGGCCCGCCAGGCCGGCGGCGGCAGCCACCCCCCCCTGCCGCCGCGCCCGCCGGGACGGCGGCGCCCCCGCCGCGGCTGACAATGCCGACGACCGCCGCCGCCGGGCGGGCACCCCCGCCGCCGCCGCCGCCGCCGCCGCCGCGTCCAGCGCGGCCGCGCCGTCGCCCCCATCGCCGCCGTCGCCGCCCCCGCCGCGACAGGCGGCCACCGATTGCGGCGCCGCCGATGCAGAGGCGGACCGCCCGCCGCCGGGGGCGCGCCGCGTCGGCACGGTCGGCGGGCGCCCCCCGCGCACGCCGCGTCGGCGGCGGCGGCAGCGGCGGCGGCGGCGGCGGCGGCGGTGGCGGTGGCGGTGGTGGGTCAGAGGCAGCCCCCGGTCGCGGCCGTCACGGCTTATCCGCCCACCGCCACCGTCAC
This sequence comes from Pyropia yezoensis, assembly GCA_009829735.1. Lineage (NCBI taxonomy): Eukaryota > Rhodophyta > Bangiophyceae > Bangiales > Bangiaceae > Pyropia > Pyropia yezoensis. Next base: position 15,106,710 of record CM020620.1, read on the forward strand.
CACCACCGCCCGCCTCCCCCCCCCCCCCCCCCTCCGGCGGTCCCCTCGGCGGCGGCGGCGGCGCGTCAATGCTCAGGCGGCCGCGAACGGCGTTGCCCAATTCCCCCCCCCCCCGCCCGACGCCCCCCCCCCCGCAATGTCGCTCTCCCGCCACAACGCCGCCAGCGCCCCCCCCCCCCCCTCTCGTCGACCGGCCGCCACCCCCGCCACCCCCCCCTCCCCCGCCGCCAACGCCATCCCCCCCCCCCCCCCGCCCGCCCGCCCGCCGCCGCGGAGGCAGCCGCCGCCTCCTCCGATGGTGGCGGGTCCCCCCCCCCCCCCCCTCCTCGCCCCCCCCGCGTCCACGCCGCTGTCGTCTGGGCGGGGGGCACCCTCCCCCTTCCATCGCGCCTGCGCCCGCCACCGCCGGCGGCACCGCCGGCGGCACCACCTTGGCTGCCGCCGTTGCCGTTTGTGCCGCCGCCGCCGCCGTCACCGCGGCGGCTGCGCCGCCGCACTAAGCGCGGCAGCCCCGGAGGGACGGCCGTGAGGAGCGCCCGCGCGAGCGCCCCCCCCACGCACAGCGCGCGGTGGAGGGTAGGGGTCGTGACCGCCGTGGCCGCCAAAATGTGACTCGTCCAAAAGACGTTCGCGGGTCGGGTAGGACCGCACGCCCATGTTTTTTCTAACGCACCAGATGGCAACTTCCATACCTTCAATCAAGCCATACGTACAAGAACTAAACTTTAGAGACCCCTGATAAAAGCGCGAGAATATCGAAAGAAGACAAAAATGCATGCATCACCGCGCGACTCAGCAAGAGACACCCCACTCTCTCTCATCATTATCTCCCTCACTCTCATCCGACCCACTGCCGCTGCCCTCACCGACGACGCCAATAAACGTGTCGGGTACAAACGTGTTCATGCGTGCACGAAACAGAGCTGCGTCAGCATGGGTCAGGACCTCGACGGCCGTCGTGTCGCTCGGAACGAGGTCAGCGTTGGCGGAGACGAAAGAGTGCAGCTCAACGCTGGCCGACGACAACGTAGACTGCTCCGCTCGGACCAAGCGACCAGCGACAGAGAAGTCCCGCTCACAGGCCACAGACGATCCCGCTGCACCAAGCCCAGACGCAGCCACCAGAAAAAGCGTAGCAAAGTGCTCACGACGGGCCCTCCAGAACTGATGAGCGTCTCGGCGGTCGAAACCGGCGGACAAGCGGGCGAGACGAGCCAACTCCGCTTCCATCACCTCACGCTTGTCCAACACGGCAGGGGCAGGGCCTGTAAGGTGCTCGCCTCCTCCCCACTGTGCAAGGGATGAGCGAGCTGCCCTACGTCCCTCTGATACTTGGCGCCAAGCAGTCGCCCGAGCCGGCTGCTCCACGGCGGCTATGCCAGTTGGGCCCTCGAGCCCGGTCAATAGTGTGGCGCACGCGCGCTCAACGGCTGCCACTGCGTCCGCCGTTCGGTTCTCTAAATTCAGCCAGGCAGCGACTTCTTGCATCATCTTGCCGCCCCCAGGAGTTAGAAGTAAAGCCGTCAGCACGTCCGGGTTTTGAAGCCAGTTCTTGGTGGTGTCCGTGCGGCTGAAAAATAGGCCGTCCATTTCGGTGCGCAGTTGGTAGACCGCTAACCGCGCCTCCGTACATAGTTTGTCGTACCCTTCTGTTTCTTCGACGTAGATCAGCTCGCTGCCGTACAGCCGGTTGTCCAGCTCCACTACGTCTTCTTCTGGGAAGTCCTTGAGGTAGGCCTCAATAGCCGCCGCGCCAACGGCAAGGGGGACGTCGGGGAACTTCGGCACATCCACGACGTCACTGAGCAGCATCAAACTCAGCTGGACTAGCTTGGTGAAGCTGTCCGCCAGCGTTGCCGTGAAGCTCTCGCACGCCATTGTGACCTCTGCTACAGACGACAAAACCCCGATGAAATGCCGGAGGGGGTCCCAATCCGCCTGCGCCACCCGCCTCGAACGCTGCTCTGCCGTCAGGTCACGGTAGCGAAAGTAGACCGTCAAGCGCGGAAACATAGTGTACAGGCGCTGCACGCAGAATAGCATGGAGCCCCACCGCGTGGCCACCTCGTGGCGCAGCCCACGTATCTGTGGATCCTGTAGTATAAAACTCGATCCTCTCAGACACGTGTCAATATCCCTCGGGGGAAAGGGACAGGTAACGCAGAAAGGGGAACTACGAGAATGGTATGCCTGTTGCCTCACGTGCCTGCTCGCAGAGCAAACAGATACGCACGGTAGTGCACACGGGGAAGAGGAAAGCAAACGCGCAGTTGTCTTTTTCCCTGAGGGCGCGGGCCGAGGGCGCCTCGCTGTCCCTCTTAACGTGCATCTGGGGGAACCCCGGCACGTTGGCCCGGTAGCCCCCCCATGACCCCGAGTGGCCCCGACCCGAGTCTAACCTCGTCAGGTCGGGGGCCACTATCACTACTAATTCTATTCCCACTCACTAATCTCACACTCAAATTCTCTCAAATCAAGTCCCTCACAAATATGCAAAAACACATCAGAAATCCCTCTCTCGCGTGTGGATAGCGTAGTCCACCGCATCCCAGTGCCGGGCACGGGCCACGGCCGCCAACCATCGCCACACGGCGGGCGTGTTCTGGCACCTGGTGCCCTCTGGTTGCAGTCCCGGGTCGGCGCCAAGTCGGGGCCAGGGATGCTACATAGCTCCCTCCCTAGTCCGGCACGTCCTCGGGCCGAACCAGGTGCCACCGTGCACAGCCTCGAGCACGTCCACACCGGTGCCGAGGTCGAGCGTCTTCACCCCGGTCACAATCACCTGCCCCGATTCTGCCCCCCCCCCCCCCCCTTCACCTTGGCCCTCTCGTTCCCCGGAGTTGGACGGTATGTCCAGTTCCGAGATCCAAGCTGGGCCCGTGGTTCCGGCGGCGAGTGTTGCGGAGGAGAACTCGGGTCGTCGTGCCCCTCTCCTGCCTCCGGTTCCTCGGATGTCGGTGCCGGCGCCGGTCGCCACGGCGGGGACGGATCGAGTTCCCCCGGCTTCCGCGATGCACCCGGTCGAGGCCCCCCCGGAGGGTCTCCCGGAGATGCTTCTTGGGCAGGACCCTCTGGCGGCCCGGCGTTACTCCACGGTGGTCGGCAACGCCGGCGCGGCCCAGTGCCAGCAGGATTGCATGGACCTCTGGCGCAAGGAACTCCAGCGCGGGGTCTTGACCGAGATGGACAAGGCACGTCTTCATACGGCGGACCAGATGCGCCTGGCACAAGACCGCTCCCAGAGCTTCTCGGGTTCCTCTTGGGTTGCTCGTCTGGAGGATCTCCCCTTCGCACTGGTACTGGATCTACCCTTGACCGAGCGTCGCGTGTCCGCGTCCGTTCTCCGGTGGCCGGAGGAGGAAGGGTACGTCTACCGGGCGCTCAAGGTCTGGGACGAGGCGCTCAAGGGGTCGGGAAGCTTGAACTGCGACCCCCGTCCAAGCATGGTTGCTCTGGAGCCGCCTTTCTTGACCCGGAAATACTCCAAGTTGTCGCCGGCACGGGAGCAGGGTGAGCGACGCGGGCGTCAGCGTGACTTCCTTGTGAGCTGCAACCACCAGGAGTTCTGGAAGCTGGACAAGGCTAACCGGGCGGCATACTACCCCAAGGTCATCCCGCAGCAGCAGGAAGTCGAGATCCCGGTCGGGTTTGCTCCTTCCAGCATCCCTTGCACCTGGTACTTCTTGGACGCCTTGACTCAGGCGTCGATCAAGGGCTTCTTCCACTCAATCCCGTACATGATGTACACGTCCGAGATGACAGTCTTGGCGGCCAACCACTGGCTTCATGAGGTCTTGGTGTCCAACCGGCTTTGGTTTCTCCCTGACCTCCTGATGGTCTGGATTGTCGACAAGTTGACCGTCGACTTCCTGTGCAGCCAGGACGAGGAGTACAAGGAGCTCTTCCAGGCGATGATCGACTTCCGGCGTCTGGTGCCGGTGCATGACCGGAACTTCTTGAACGCGATTGCCGACCAGAACCGCCCGCGTCGGGATGGCTTCGGTTGGGCGCAGGTGGTCTACCAGTCTTCTCCGGCCAAGGTGCAGCTGGCGACGCCGCTTCCGGCGTGGCCGCAGCTAGGTAGCTTTCCTGCTCCGGCCGCCCTTGATCTTCTGCCAGTTGGGCCGCCGGTGCAGGAGTCGGGATGGGCCGCGGCGGTCGGTCGGGCGTCTGCGGCGGCTCCGCTTCCTCTTGTTGCCCCTGTCGCCCCGGTCGCCTCGGTCGCCTCGCCTGAACCGTCACCGGCGCGTCCGCGCCCTGTTCCGGCTGTGCCGGTACTTCAAGCTCCTCCGGCACCGCGCTTGTCTGCGGCGAGTCTGGGAGTGGCCGTTGGTCGCCGACTACTCCGGCCGCTCTACCCCGGACGCCTTCTTCCAACGCCGGCGGCGCTGTGCCTCCGCTGGAGTTGGGCACTCCGGTCTCGGGGGCCGTTGTGGACCGTCCGGTAGTGTCATCCTCGGGCCGGTTCGAGATTCCGGCGCCGACTCTGCGCCTTACCCGCTTCCGGGTGCCTGACTGGTACCTGAACCAAGGTGGTCCAACATGCGACCAGTACGACGTCGGCATGATTGAAGACCAGCTGGGTCGTCTTCCGGTGCAGGTTGAAGGCGTCGGGTCCTCCCTGGTGCTGGGTACTTACGCCAGTGTCTTGAACGACGTGGTCGACCGGGTGTTTGCTTGCGCGGACAGCGGCCAGATGTCGAACAACCCGGTGGTTGGCGAACTTCTGGCGACTTTGACGCGGCATGGCCTGGCCCAGCAGTGGTCAGAGACCTTCACGGGCTTCCAGCGGCGCCGACGGACATATCTGGATGAGCGGGAGCCACCGGCAACTACTGGTACTACTCCGATGGCGTCATACCGGGATGCGCCGCGTCCACCGCACTACGTCATCCCGTCTTCCTCCGGTTCCCGTCGTACCGCGGGGCAGCGCCGGAGGACACTCCCGCGGCTCAGCGTCCGCGCCGGGAGTAGTAGTTGGAGGCAAGGAGGGTGAGGGTCTTGGGAGAAGCGAGGAGGGAAGAGGCGGAGAGAAGGGTTGCTCGAGCGGGTGCTTGTTTTCCTTGATTGTTCCATGCTTGCATTGCGTGTTCTCCTTGATATACCCGTTCCCTTCTTCTCAATCCTCTTGTTCCGCATCCGTTGCGGGTGAGCTCGTCTCGTCCCGAGGGTCTTGGTTGGCCCCGTCCCCTTGGTCCTCCTCCTTGTCCGACTCCAGAATCTTGCCGGCTCTGGCCACGGGAGTGCCCTCAATCCCGTTCCGTCGCGTGTAGGCACAGACGTCCGCGATGGGTAGCCGGTTTGAGGGTTCCCATGTATCATCTGCCGGGTTGAAACCGAACCAGCGTACTCGCAGGTACAGGCGTCCATCTCTCCAGGCATGGTCGACAAACTTGACGTAGACAAATTCCCGACCTTCTTCTTGGGATAGCCAGGGTATCGCAGTCCGCTTACGCCGGGTCAAGTCCCGTTGGCTTGGCGGTGGAGCTCGGGTGACATGGTCGCTGCTCACCCGGTACGGAGAGCCATCCACGTCTAGAAGGAAGGTCCAGCCATCCGTATTGAGAATCTCATAAGGTCCATCCGTCTTAGAGTCCAGCTTCCCCCGGGTCTTGCTATGGTTGTCCACAAAAACCCAGTCGCCACCACCCAGTTCCTTGTTCTTTTCCCGGACACCCTTGTCGTAGTCCCGCTTGTATCGCTCCTGGGTCTTTGAGATTGACTCCTTGACTCTTGGGAGCAGGAGCTTTAGTTGTTCCAGGAACTCATCCTTTGCCTTGGGACCTGACTTCAGTGCAGGCTGGAGACCATCCGGTATTCTTTCCAGGGAGAAGTTGGTCAGCCGCCTTGGGGTGACAAAGTCGAGTGGAGCGACTCCCGTTGTCCGGTGAACTCGGGAGTTGTAGGCTAGAGTGAGGACAGCCAGGAGCTCGTCCCAGTCTTCTTGGTGCTCCTCCACGTAGTGCCGTGCATGTCCACTAGGGTCCGGTTGAATCGTTCCACCTGGCCGTTCGTTTGAGGGTGGTACGTCGTGGTGTACAAGTTCCTGATGCCCATCAGGTCACAGACTCCTTGGAAGAACAGGGATGCAAACTGGGGACCGTTGTCGGTTAAGACGGAGTCTGGAGGGCCGTAGGCAGCTATCCAGTACTCGCAGAAGGCCGACGTGACATCCAGAGCCGTGATGGTTCTCAACGGGATTGCTCGAGTGAACTTGGAGAACCGGTCACAAATGATGAGCAGGTATATGTTGCCACTGGAGGTCTCAGGTAGGGGCCCCAGGATGTCCATGCTTAAGCTTGCAAAGGGCTCCGCCGCAGGGAATAGGCGTAGCTTAGAAGTCTTCTTCCTCTGGGACAACCGGTTCCTTGCACAAGAAATACAAGCCTCCAGGCACTTATGGACGTCACTGGCCATGGTTTCCCAGTAATAATGTCGCCTCATGGAAGCATACATCCGATTGATACCAGGATGCCCGGCCTGGGGAGACGAGTGCTCCAGGCGTAGGATGTCAGTCCGCAGGCTCCGGGGTACGTAGACTTGAGTTGCCCCATCGAAGGGTGACACCCGTACCAGGAGTCCGTCTGTAGACTCGGAGAAGCGACTGTTCCGGTTCAGGTCCATTTGGTGGCGAAGCTCCAAGCATTGAGGGTCCGTCAATTGTGCCTCCAGCATCCGGTGAATGGTTACCGGTTGATGAGCGTCAGGTGTCTCGTACAGGGGAGCGTGCCAGCCACGTCCGACATTCGGGAGGATGAAGCAAGGTATTTCCTCCGGGATAGGACCGGTATCGGCTGCAGGAGTCTCCAGCCGGGACATGGTGTCGGCGCAGTGGTGCTCCCTCCCTGCTCTGGTGCACACCTTGTACTTGAACTCCGAAAGGCGTAGGCGCCACCGGGCGACCCTTCCTTGACTACTGTCCATGCATAGCAGCCACCTTAGACTGGCGTGGTCCGTCCGGATGAGGAACTCTTGTCCTTCAAGATATGGACGTAACAGGAAGCAAGCCCAGACGACCGCCAAGCACTCGCGCTCGGTCGTGGAATAGTTCTTCTCGGCTGGAGTCAAGACGCGACTGTAGTAGCCTATCGGGAGGAAGTGCCCATCAGGTTGCTGCTGGAGTAGTGAGCACCCCACCTGGACGCCACAGGCGTCAGTCTCCAGAACAAACTGACCCTCCCGCTTGGGTAACGCCAGTACTGGAGTGGTGGTCAGGCGCTTCTTGAGCTCTTCGAAGGCTGCTGTCTGCTTCTCGTCGAACACCGGGAGTTGTGCTGGAAGCTTCTTGCTAGTAAGCTTGGTCAAGGGCCGGGCAATCAGAGCGTAGTCTCGTACGAACCGGCGGTAGACGTTGCACATACCCAGGAAGCTCTGGAGTTCCGTCTGGGTTTTAGGTTGCCGTGCATGCCGGAGGGCCTTGATGTTCTTCTCATTGACTCGGAGCTCCCCCGGACTCAGCACGTGCCCCAGGTACTCCACCTCAGTCTCAAACAGGTGGCACTTCTCGGCCTTGAGGGTAACTCCAGCCTTGGACAGGAGGGTCAGGACCTCTCGAAGGTGCTCCAGGTGTTCCGCTGGGGTCTTGGAGAAAACAATGATGTCGTCCAGGTAGACCAAACATGTTCTCCACCTTAGCCCCGACAGGATGATGTCGATGGCTCTCTGGAAGGTTGCCGGAGCATTAGTGAGACCAAAAGGGAGACGCTTGCACCGGAACAGTCCCATGTGGCACGTGAAGGTAGTCTTGTCCTTGTCCTCGTCAGCCAGAGGGATCTGCCAGTAACCGGCATTACAATCCAGCGTCGAGAAGAGGGTGGCATCACCAAGAAAGTCGAGGCAATCATCCATCCGGGGTATCGGGTATACATCCTTGACTGTCATCTCGTTCAGGCGTCTGTAGTCAACGCAGAAAAGGAAGTGACCGCCAGGTTTCGGGACGACTACCACCGGGAAAGCCCACTCGCCATCAGACGGCTCGATAACATCCATCTTGAGCATCTTGTTAACCTGCTTCTCAATCTCATCCCGGCGATGAGGTCCAGCCCGGTATGGGTGCATGTGCACTGGTTTGGCATCTGGCTTGAGTTGAATCCGGTGTAGGGTGGCGTCCATCTTGCCCAGCTCTCCGGACCACAGGTGCCGATGTTCCTGGAGAAGCTTCTCCAGTGCCTCCTTCAAGTCGAGAGGGACGTTTTCTTGGTTGACCTTCGGCATCCCGGGCGGTGCTTGTTCCGGCTTCGGAGTAGTACGGCCAGCCTGCTCTTGTTCCGGAGATACGTCTAAGGCCGTCAAGTTGGATGCCAGCTCTTGTTGCAGGTTGAAGAGGTCTTCCTTGCTCATAGCGCGGGCGGACCCCCGGTAAGGCTCTGCTGTACCAACTCGAGTGCCCTTGGCGAGGGTTATTGGCTTCCGGCTCACGTTGACGATCAGCACCGAGAACGGGGTGTGCCTCTCCACCTTCTTGTGGTGTCCGTGGGCTAGGTATAATCGGTGTTTCGCCAGAAATTCCTTGCGTCCGTAGATCAGGCATTGACCTGCAGTCCGGGTCGTGACTTGAACCTTGGTCTCCGAGCGGGGAGGTAGGAGCACCGGTTTGATGAGGGTCAAGGTAGAGGGTGGGATGCGTTCCTTCTGGTTCTTGGCCACACGAACCTTGGTGTCCAGGTGCTCCAGCACTGGTGACACAAACCCATGGTTGAACTGCACCTTTCCTTCTCCGGGTAGGATGCTCTTGACATGCTGCTTCTGGAAGTCCCAGCCTAGGATGAGGGGGACTGATAAGGTCTTGACTACTAGAAAGAGAAAAAGCATTGGTTCATTGTTGACATAGATGGCGACGGGAAGACGGCCAAGCGGTCGTAGGGTTTGACCTGATGCGTCTACAATCCGGGTCTTGGTAGGCGCTCTCCAGGCATGTCGACGCCAGCCCGGAGGTAACAGGTTCTCAGTGATGACGCTTGGTCCGGCTCCCGTGTCGACCACCGGCGTAACAGCTTGGGGGAGGCTATCCCCCACACGCATACGAGCATTAATCTTGAGGTTTTCCTTACGCAGGACGAGCAAGGTCCCCTTGAACAAACAGGGTGTCCAGGCGGCTACCGGTTGAGCAGGTAACTGCCGTCCTTTCTCCCGGCACGCAAGGGGAGAACAGGTAGAAGTACCCTGCCGTTGGAGATTCGGGAAGACACTTGGGGAGAGCGCCTGCCCTACTCGTTTCCCGGCTCCGAGGAGTCCTTAGAGGTTTCGGTCTCCAGGTCAAAGTCCGTAGGAGCTTCCCTTGCCAGAGCCTCCGTGATGCTCTGTAAGGTTGCCACTCGGATGGCATGTACCTGTGCCTTGTCCATCTTGGAGGGTGCCCGCCGGTCAGCCCAGTTAACCGCCTTTGCAAACACCAGTCCTTGACGCTTGAGTTTCTCCTGGAGATCCTCGGGAATGGTCGGGCACTGGTAGGACATATGATCCTCCTTCTGGCACAGCCAGCAAGACCGGAACCGCTGGTTCCTGATCTGCTTGGGGGCGACCAGGGAAGGTTGCTCCTTAGAAACGAAGCCGCCCCACTTGTCCCTTGACTCCATGGGTGAGGCCTCGCCAACTGCGAGTACCGGTACAGGGTTATCACCTCCCTTATACTTGTCGGGTCCGGGACGAACTCGCGACAACGGCTTGGGGGTTGATACCATAGGAGCCTGGAGGGCCTTGGCTTGCCGGTGCTTGCCCTGGGTATAGGCCATCAACTGCTGGAAGGTATGTTCTTGATGTTCCTGGTTGTAGTTCTCCGCATCCACTTGAAGATATTCAGGAAGCCCCTCCGAGAAGATCATCTTGAGCCTGTCCTCAGGGTAAACGTTGCCACAAGCATCGCTCATCTCCCGGACACGACGGGCGAACGCCTCTGGAGTCTCTTGTCTCTCCATGGTTGCCCGGTTCAGCCTACCGACTGCCTTACGCAGGGAGTCTGCGTCTGCGTAGTTGGACAGGAGCCAGTTGACCGCCTCCGGATAACTCGCGACGGTACGTCCAACAATGTGCCCGGCAGAGTCTGGTAGAACCTGTGCAAACCGCTGTTCCGCTTCTCCGGTCATGAAGTTAACCAGGAGATAGAGAGCCTTGCCCTCGGACACATCGTTGTCATTGCATGCCTTGACAAACCGGCGCAGGAAGGCAAAGATAAGCGCCGGTCTCTTCCCGGAAAACTTAGGATGCCCCCCAAAGCTCGGCTGCATTCGCCGGTTCAGGGATGCCATCTTCTTGGCCATCTTCCGGGTGTAACCTTGGTCTTGGTTCTCCAGCCGGTAGTTACCCCAATACGTGACCTTGTTCAGGGTGGCATCTCCCACTTGGTGGGCAGGGAAGTCGAACTCGACTAGCCTGCGCCGGGTAGGACCGGGAGATGCATCCCAGTCATATCCCTCCTCAGAGCTGGAGGAACTGGTCTCGCTGGTGCTAGAGCGGCGGCGACGACACCGACGCCTACGGCTGCTCCGGTCACCGGTCTTGGAGCTCCCCGCCCCATAGGACGCAAGGGGAGGAAAAGCTTGGCCGGTCCCAGGAGTCGAAGTCTCAGGAAGACCCGTAGAACCAGTCATAGCGGTGCCTCTGGCACTGCTAGTGCCCACAGGAAGAGGTGTATACACCCAGCTGCCATGTGTGGGTCCAGGAGTAAACACACCAGGGGCTATCCCTGGAGGTTGAAGAGTAGAACCGACAGGAGGGAGACGTCTGCTGCGAGCGGACTCAAACGCCGTTGACCCCGGGGTGGCTCCCACAGGAGGAACAGCCGGAGGAACGGGAGCAGGGGGTACTTGGCCGCCTGTAGACTCCAGTCCACTACCGGATGTCACGCCCAGGTCTGCTTCACCCGTAGGGAGAACGCCGGGTTGGGCACCGTCCCCCGCGGTGACCAGGGATGCGTCAAGGGACGCGGGGTCTACCCCTTCGGGCACCGTCGTGCCAGGGAGGGTAGCCATGTTGGTCTCTTGACAGCCACAGTCCAGTTACCTGCGTGTCCAAAGATCGCAAGACCACAAGAGAGGGGTTGGAGAGCCAGGAATGGGGTTCCCGTGAACGGGTGCAAATAATTCCCAAACCACAGAAAAAGACAGAATAGGAACAACGCAACCGCTGCTCCCAAATGTCTCTTCTCAAACACTCCAATCCCCTGCTGCTCCACCAAATATGTGGTATAAAACTCGATCCTCTCAGACACGTGTCAATATCCCTCGGGGGAAAGGGACAGGTAACGCAGAAAGGGGAACTACGAGAATGGTATGCCTGTTGCCTCACGTGCCTGCTTGCAGGGCAAACAGATACGCACGGTAGTGCACACGGGGAAGAGGAAAGCAAACGCGCAGTTTTCTTTTTCCCTGAGGGCGCGGGCCGAGGGCGCCTCGCTGTCCCTCTTAACGTGCATCTGGGGGAACCCCGGCACGTTGGCCCGGTAGCCCCCCCCATAACCCCGAGTGGCCCCGACCCGAGTCTAACCTCGTCAGGTCGGGGGCCACTATCACTACTAATTCTATTCCCACTCACTAATCTCACACTCAAATTCTCTCAAATCAAGTCCCTCACAAATATGCAAAAACACATCAGAAATCCCTCTCTCGCGTGTGGATAGCGTAGTCCACCGCATCCCAGTGCCGGGCACGGGCCACGGCCGCCAACCATCGCCACACGGCGGGCGTGTTCTGGCACCTGGTGCCCTCTGGTTGCAGTCCCGGGTCGGCGCCAAGTCGGGGCCAGGGATGCTACAGTACTCACCCTTCTTCCTGAACTACGGATTCGAACCCAAGACAGTTCCAATGGACATCCTCGACAAGTCAGAATCAAGTATACCTGCAGTGTCTGACTGGCTAAGCGGTCTCCAACGCGCTCAGGAGACTGCCATATCAGCCATCAAGAGTGCAAATGAGGCGCGCTCGGCGTACGCAAATCGCCATTGCCGACCTTGCAAGATTGCCGTCGACGATCTGGTGCTTCTAAGTACCAAACACCTTATGCCAGACGCCTTTCAAGGCGCTCGGAAGCTGATGCCCAAGTACTCAGGACCCTATCGCGTCACTGAAAGCATTAATGATGTGACTTTCCGCCTGGATCTTCCCCAAGCGGTGCTCGATCGCAAGGTTCGCAACGCCTTCCATGCGAGCTTGCTAAAGCCGTACCGCGCTGACCCGTACTGCCGACTTCCTCCCGTTCCGACTCCGGTTATACTTCCGGACGGTTCGGTCGAGTACGAAGTCGACTCCATCATACGGTCACGAAAGCGCCGAGGACGACTACAGTATTTCGTCAAGTGAAAAGGCTGTGACGTCAGCGAGAACTCCTGGCTGACAAAGCAAGACCTTGCGCACGCACCTGAGGTTTTGGACGCAATCCTTCGGCGCGCGTCCTAAGGGGGGGGAGGTGTAAGGATATCCCCTAAATCCCCAAGACTCTAGCTTCGGGGATAAGGACTCGGGCCTCTCCTTCGCTGTCCTTCTCAGCCAACTCCTTCCAAGATGCACCAATTCCCTGGTAATCTGGAGATGCCGCGGTGTCCGTCCGAGATTCTACGGGTCGCGGACGGTCAGCACGAGAGCCGCGGATCGGCTACCCGTTAGTACCCTGACTCATCCCCGGACGGATATTTTCTCTCCGCGGATCAGAGGACTAACGGAACACAGGACAATCCACATCTTTGACTCATCGGCCAGCCGGAACAATCTCCGCACGAGCCAATGGGAACGGCACGATTTGCTGACCCACCGGAGATTTTCGACCCGAAGACTGGCGTCTGGCTTACACGCCTCTGCGGCCTTTCCGGCCGACCGGTGTGTGGGGCAAGCCGCGCGGCGCTACAAGCGCCGCACGCCGCCCCCGCCCCCGCTTGGGGCTGTCTGGTGGGGCGCCTTGGGGCGCGCACACCCACCTTGACTTCTTCTGAGAGCCTATGCCTTGTTTTGAGCCCATTGGTGCCGCCCCCCGAGCGGCACGGGCAATCACATGCTTTGGGGCACCCTAGGTGCCCCCGCGAGGGTATATAATGCGTGAGTGCGGGCGCCACCCGGGGAGACCTCGGGGGGAACAACAAACACGGACACAACGACCTCTTTTACCCTCGAACCCCTCGACCCCCTCGACCCTCACCGACGTCACGCCCATCTTCTTCCCCACCCCCATCACCGTCACCCCGCCCGTCACCTTCCCCGCGCCCCGCAGCCTCATTGGCTTGCGCGGGCAGCTGACACCGTTCACCAGTACGTTGAGGGCTGCCCGGGTGTGGGTGGTGCCTCACACTCTTCCGAAGCTCGTCGGGTCAAGGTCAAATCCGTACCCGAGCTTAGTCAAATCCATCTCCCGCAAGTATCAGGCCGAGCTGATAACGGCGTTCGGTGAAGCATTGTTACCTGAGGAGTGGGCTGAGGGCAATGGCAAGATACATCCGTCAACATCTGCGGTTGAGACTCCGTTTCCATCGGGCGATAATTCAAGATTTGTGCTTCTGCCGCCGCGAAACAAGCCAGCATTGCTGTCCGGACTCGAGCTTGACGCGATGAAGGCTGCGCTCGCGGCGGAGCGTGTGAACCCGGTGCCGGACACCATACGCGGTCTGAAATATTTTCGCGTGTGACTGGAAAATGGCGTTGTGGCGGGCTCACGGAGCTGCCCGTCAGACAACGACGGGGCACGTCGTCGAAACAATTTCGTGCGCGTGCGATCCAGCGACCGTGTGGAGGGTGCCGACGGAGCGGAGCAAGCGGTGAGCGTCACTGTCTATGGACTGGTCTTGCACTACGTGGCCGTTTTTGCGTTCGGATCACCCATGGCTTTTGCTTATATTGAGTGCATTCGGTCCGGCGGAGACCGTCTGGGCAAGTACGGTCTGCCTGAGACTCGCTTTGGGCTGCCTTGCTTCTCGAGCTTTGGGGGGCTCAGGCGTTACGTCGCCGTGGGCGCCATTGATGCTGTTGTCGGAACGCTGTTCACCCGTGGAAAGCACCACATCCTTCATCAGCGCGAGCCATTTTCTGGCCTTTCATGAAAAAAGTCACTGTTCGTAAAGTTCTTGATTTTTTGCCCTTGAAAGGTTGCCAATCGACCAGTAAACGTTCGCCATGAGTGCCCTGCCGCGGCGACTCGTCTGGGCTGGTGCTGGAGGGTTGATAAAGCGGCCGTGGGTCCGTGAAGAGCGCTCGTCCGTCACCTCCGCCCGTGCTCTGGTCATCGTGTTCGTGTACCTCCTCTCCTCGACGACCAAGGTTGTCACCACCAGGTGCAATGCCACAGCGACGGAGGCAGCGGGGTAATGCTCCTTCACCACCCCCACGTCGTTTTTTTCTTCGGCGGCGAGCACCTACCCCGGGTACGTACCTTCCCGTGGTCTCACGTCAGCATTACTAGTCCATGCGCCCCCCGCCCCCTTCCTGCCTCTTTCTCTTTTCCTTTTCCCTCTTTTGAGTTCGCCCCTCGCGGGCGCACGGTCAATTTACGACGTACGCCATCTGGTTGGCGCATACTCTGACCCTTGGGCGGCGCGCTTCATCTTCTTTCGGAGCGTTTGTCTCTTCGCTTGTCTCTTCGCCTGCTTACCTCTGCTTTTCTTTCCTTCTCAGTCAAGGGACTGGCGGCTGCAGCTGCTGCGGCAGCCGATCTAGAGATCAGTCCGGCAAGCGCCGCAGTTCCTGGACCTGTGGAGGTGGCTTGTTTCCCAGCGGGCGTCGCCCCCCCCCCCCTTGCCGCGAGCGGCGCCGCCCCCCCCCCTGTTGCAGGCGTCGCCGCCCTCCCCCCTGCCGCGGGCGCCGCCGCATCCTCACTGGCTGCAGGAGGTGTCGCCGTCCGCCACCCTGCCTCGGGCGTCTCCGCCCCCCCACCTGCTGCGGGCGTGGCCGCCCCTCCCCCTGCTGCGGGCGTCGCCGCCCCGCCCCCTGCTGCGGGCGTCGCCGCCCCCCCCCCTGCTGCGGGCGTCGCCGCTCCCCCTCCTGCGGCGGGCGTCGCCGTCCCCCCCTCTGCTGCGGGCGTCGCCGCCTTTGCCCTTTCTTCGAGCGTCGCTGCCCTCCCTTCTGCTGCTGTCGCGCCGTCACCCTCGGCCTGGGTGCGGCTGCCTTGACCGTCGTCGAGTGGACAGGGCCGGCGGGTTGCACGGCCGTTGCGTAGGCGCACCAACGGCCGCGGAGGCTTCTACATCTCGGAAGGCAACACAGACCACCGGACGGTGATTGCGCCCAAGAAAGCTATCGCAGAGAACAATATGTACGGCTCTGTTTTGGGCACCAATAAGAATGATCGAGACCTTTTGTCGTAGGCCGTGTCGGCGGCCGTGGTGCACTTGCCAGGTAAAACGTTTTTCAACCACTCTGACCGGCAGTTGGACGCGGCGATTCGCACTGTTGAGGCCGCGGACGCCCGTTTGAAGGTTTGCGTTGCGAGTTGGGGGGCTTGCTCTCTACTGGCTCGCTCACTTATGTGGCAAACGTGTAATTTTTCCGACGGCATTTCCATGACGCAGCCCGCCGCCCCTTTGGCGTCTGCCTCAGAGCCTGCCACGAGCGCCCCCAGTCCTGTCTCTCTTCACCCTCCGCTTGCTCATGCTACCCACTTCGCAGCCGCGCCGGTGGGTGGTGCCAACATCGCCCGTGCTGCTTGGCCATTGCCCGCTGGCGCCCCACCCCACCCCCACGCCCCCGCTGTCTGGTCGGCTGCCGCACAGGTCGGCCGTGCCAACGCCCTCGGAGGTGCTGGGTCGACGCCCGCTGGCGCACCCCACCTTTCTCTCGGCCCCGCTACTCAGTTTGCGGCCGCGCCGGGGGGTGGCGACGAGACCCCCCCGGCTGCCTGGCCAGTAGCCGCCGCTCCTCGCCCCTCTTCTCGTGCTCCCGCCGGCAGGTCGGCCGCCGCGCTGGGGGGTGGTGCCGGCGGCACCTGGGCTGCTTGGCTGGCGTCGGCAGGCGCCGCCACCACCTTCCCCACGTTTGCGGTCCCGTCGGCGGCCGTGCCGGACGGTGGTGCCTACACAACCTGGGCTGACTGCTCGGCGGCCGCTGGCGCCCCCCCCACCTCTCCGATTGGCCCCACCGTCCTTTCTGTGGCCGCACCTGGGCGTGGCGCGTGGCGTTCTACGCCTGCAGTGGCACCGGCGGTTGTGCTGGAGGACGACACGCCTGCGTACCGGGTTGCTTGGGCCTCGCCTGGGTACGTCACCGCGACGCCCCCCACCGCCCCTTCTCGTTCGCCGGCTGCGCCGGTGGGCGCGGAGGGCGTCAGCGTGGCTGGCTGGGCTGCGCCCGGGGTGGTCGCCTCGGCGCCCCCCTCTTCTGTTGCTCGGACCGCGCCTGCGCCAACGGATGGACCGGGGTTATCACCGGCTGCTGCAGGACAAGCGCCCGGGCCTGTTACCACGAGCGGTGAGGCTCCGGTTCGTGGGCTTCCCAGATCGGAAGATGAGTTGCTTCGTCTCCTCGTGGGCCAGTCATAAATTAATTAACGAGTGTAAAGAAACGATGAAGCGTCGCTTGTAAGCACAAAGAACGCTTCCACATGACCTGATTATCCCGGCACCAGGATCTGGTCATCCAGGCACCCCGTGCCTGGTTATCCAGGTAGATCGTGTTGGTTATCCAGGCCACCTGCGCGGGATAACCAGGCATCTCGATCGCGGAGGAGCAATGTCCGCCTATCAAAGTCCAGCCGATCAAGGCCAGGATAACCAGCCACTGCCAGGATAACCCGCCCTAAATTTCCCGTAGGGCGAGGGCAGCCAAGGGACGCCCGCCGCCTCCATCCCGCAGCCATCCTCGAGCTCCTGCGCCAGCGACGCCCCCCGTGGTTGACCCCATACACACGCGCCACCACAGGGCCACCCCCGTCCTCAGCGGCGCCGTCCGCACCGCCGTTGGCGGTCCTCCCCCCCCTCCACACACGCAGCGTCCTGTCATGCGACCCCAACACCACCCACGGCACCGTCTTCCCCGACCCACCACCGCAACCACCAGCGCTCACCTCCACGACGCACACGCAATCGACCCTGTCCGTTTGGCCCTTCAGCACTCTCTGGTCGCGCGATCCCGGCACGACACGCAACCCGACGTCGCGCTCACAGACGCCCAGTGCTGCCAAGCACATCACCGCGCCGGCGGGGACGCTCAGCATCGACACGCACAGGCCACTGATCAAGTCCCGCACCCGTACGCTGCGGTCGTGCGATCCCGACACGACGCGCGCCGAGCCGTCGTCGGCGCCGCCGTCCAGAACTGCCAAGCACTGTACCTCGCCCGTGTGGCCGCTCAGTACTGCCAGGCACTGTCCGCTGTCCACGTTCCATTCCCGAACGATGTGGTTGCGGGATCCAGTCACGATCCGCGCCTTGCCAGGGCACCCGCCGCCGTAGAGCACAGCCAGACCAATCAATGAGGTGCGGCCGCTCAGGTATGACTAGCGGAACAGGGAGGGCGCGCGGGGTGGGGTCGGGCCGGGTCGCTGGTGGGGCGCTTCGGCAGAGGGGAGGAGGCGCGTTGTCGGGGCGTTTTGACGGCACCGGGGTTTTGACGCTTCAGGGGTTTTGAGGGCACCGAGGATTTGACGGCACCGGGGTTTTGACGGCACGGGTATTTTGACGGCACCGGGGTTTTGACGGACGGGGGTTTTGCCGGCACGGGGGTTTTGACGGCACCGGGGTTTGACAGCACGGGGGTTTTGATGCGACTTGTGTTTTGATGGCACCGGGGTTTTGACGCTACAGGGGTTTTGACGGCACCGGGGTTTTGACGTCTCCTGGGATTTGGAGGCACTGGGGTTTTCGCGGCACGTGGGTTTTGGCGCCTTCCTGAAGAGGAGAAGGCCACCTGACGGGGCTTTTTGACGCAACCTCCGTTTCTGACTATACCGGGGATTTGAAGCCACCGTTGTTTTGATGGCACCGTGGTTTTGGTGGCATCATGGTATTGACGACACCGGGGTTTTGACACCTGGCCGAAGGGGACGGAGCGGTTTGACCTGGGAGCTTTTTAACGGAGATCGCCCCCGACGGGCGCACTGGCGAAACCTTGCTCTTCATTGGACAAAACTGCATGTACAGGTGCTGACGCTGTGAACACTGTGGATGTTGCGCTGTATATATAACGACGTTGATACAAAAGAGTGCTTGACTGGTATGACGTCGCCGTTCTGGTAATTGATCGCCTCAACATGTCTACGAAATCAGTGCTGGCCTGGGAAACACATTTCCGCACAAAAAAACGAAAAAAACACGAATTCCTATTGCTGAACTGTTCGTCACATCGCCGGAGATCCATACTAACTGAGTATTGTCGGGGATGAGCTTTGAGACCGTGAGGCCGAGAAGACAGCAATGCCAACAGAGCGCTAGAGAGCTCATCGGACGTGTGCGTTACATAGACTGCGACGCGTTCTTCGTGTTCAGTTCGAAAGAGTAATGTTTCTATAGTAAGCAGCCTCGTAATGACCTAGCACATTTGCTGCCAAACCGATTCTCAGGACTGTTATATGCAGTCAGTTGCCTCAAGAACGAAATATGCTTGGTGAGTAAGGTCTCAACTCTGAACGACGCAGCACGATTCTGAGGACTATCCCTTAAGCAGTCTTTTCGAACCTTGGCAAGATGATAATCAGCGTGGCCGTGAAGTCTCACTTGTGTCCGTCTTCCGACTTCTATTACGTACACTTGCATCTCGTTTCATAAATGACACTGTTTCAGCTTTCGTACATGACCTCTCTCAAGCTTCATGCGATTTCGATTGCTTCAAATGCGCTCAACGCAGTCCTCGAAAGCTGTTTCGTTGAGGTTTTGAAACAGCAAGGAGTCAAGCCGTGGAATCTTCAACGGCTCGCACATGAACTGAAGGTAAGACTCATTTAAATCGATAGCAGAATGACACTTGCATCTGGTCTGCGAGTTCTGAGAGTCAATCTTCGGTTTCGGCCTTGGCGGTCAAGCTCAGTTTTCTGGACGAGCGGACAATGCGTTGTGGATTGTATTTGGTTTGGAGTGTCCCGAAGTGTAAGTTAGTCCGGCAAAGTCAGGAGACACAGAGCGCAAAAAGAAATTGTATGAGAACAAGCGCACGCTCGGTGATGCGAATGGAGCCGGGGCGCTAGAAACGGTCTAAGGGGGACATCTCGTGACATTGAAATAATTCCATGGAGCCGCAGTCGAATACGAAGTGGCGGTCAACAGCGCTCCGCGGCCAGGAGTCCGATGGCCTCATTCGGTGGATTGTTGAATACTGTGAAATACTGCGGACGACGAAAAGTGAGTGTGTGCACGTAAAACGAAGACAGTCCCAGTCCTTCTTTCCCAGGACAAGCTCGGGGGGCCGCGCTTTGCAGTAACAGATCATAACACAAGTAGGAGTTGCAAGCGACCGAAACCAAAAACCAGTTTTGCGTTTACGGGGATTACCGTTCCAATAGTGGCGGACGACTAGGGCAGTGCGCCGCGCCTCCTTTTTGCTGGTGCGCGGGGCGGGGGCGCTAAATCACGCCGTGATAGAGCCCCGCGACCGTCATCGCCCCATTAAAGTGCCCTTGTAGCCCCAAGTACCCATACACTTTGAATACTACTTTGAGCGGCAGTCTCCCCAACTAGCTGGTGATGAGTTTAGTATCGGTCGCCTGTGGCTTGCGCTTGCGTTCTGGTCCCTGTTGATCTCTTCGTTTTGGAGAAGCTTGCAGCTTTGTCAGTGCCTGTTGATAATGTCTGATCCCCACCATCCCCACCAATCAAGAGCCAGGGCAAGTCGGGGATCATCTCGCCCCTTTCGCGTTTCAGCGGCGCCGAAATAACGCTCTCCGAGGCGCTTGGGGCGAGTTCCATGCACCTGCGGACGAGGAGAGAGTTATTGATCTCTTTTGGACTCTGAAATCGAAATTGTCGCGCATTCTTTACTTGTTCATATCCGCTCTCACGCCCCATTTATGACATTTCACCAATTGAGAGGTGTGGTCGATTTCGCATGCGCGCCCACAAGAACGTCTTCTGTGTAGCATGCTTCAAGGTTTGCAACGCTTCCAGTTCGAACAACGCGCCTGCAAATGGCTATTGTGAATGGCCATCTTCACTTCGTCTTAAAGCACGGACCAAGAAGTCTTTTCGCGAGCTTATAGGTGGTTAAGACACGAGCGCGCAATGAAAGTATACAGTGGTTCTGAGCTGCTGCTTGGTGGGAACCCTGTCCTTGTATGGGGGAACACCATTACCCGACGCCATCCCTTCGGGGTGGTTGGTTTTGAGGCGAGTATGATGGGACCCGAGAGCTGGTGAACTGATTCTGAGCACAGCGAAGCCAGAGAGCACTCTGTTGGAGGCTCGTAGCGGTGCTGACGTTCAAATCGCTCGTCGAACTGGGCTATTGTGGCGAGAAACTAATCGAGCCATCTAGTAGCTGTTTCACTCCGAGGGTCTCCTCAGGATAGCGGCAGCAGATCAGTCAGTATCATCCGGAAAAGCGAATGATGGTGGCGTCGGGAGAGTAACTCCTTCGGCCTGCTCTCAAATATTAGATACGTAAGGAGCCGCCAAAGATGCTTAAAACAGTGAACGCCATGCGGACAATGCGTGCTCTCAGTGGGTTGATTTTGGTAAGCAGAACTGGCAATGCGGGAAGAACCGAAAGCGAAGCGACGACAAGGTGCTAAAAGCCCAGCTCACTCAGACGCCAGAAAAGGTGTTGATTCATTCATAGAGCATTACAGTGGCCATGGAAGCCGGAATCCGCGAAGGAGCGTGTAACAACTCACCTTGCGAATGGACCAGCCCTGAAAACGGATGGCGCTTAAGCGGGGGACCGAGGAGTCGCCGTTGGGTTACATATATAATCTCAATGAGGCGGAGAACGTGCGAGTTTCGAACTACGGTACACTTGCATGGAAAACGGCGTAAGCCCCGGTTGAACAACCCCTAGTGTAGATCTTGGTGGCAGAAACAAGTATTCAAGTGAAAACATTGAAGACTGAAGTGGGGAACGGTTCCACGCGAAGAGTGCTTGGACGTGGGTTAGTCGGTCCGAAGAAATAGGGAAACTCTGTATTTAGGTGCGCTCTTGGATAACAGTTTAGCGCGCTCTTGCAGCACAGTCCATCGTAAGGTAAGCGGGATAGAACTTCCGCGCCAGGATGTGGAAACAGTGGTTACAGCAAAATTCGGCAAGGCAACTGACATCGGGGACACCCGTAGGAGCTCCGAGCTGGGATCTATTTCCCGAATGCGCCAAGCTTCCTAGAATCGGTTCGTCCGGGGATCGGGGGCGAGAGGCCGGAAAAGCACGGCACGTCTTGTGGCGTTCGGAACGCTTGTAGTGGCCCTTAGAAACACAGGGGAAAGCAGCGGTCTTACACTTGTGTGTCATGAGGAGTTGTCACACCTGGATTTCAACTATAATCGCATCAGGCCCCTAATGTGGACAGCATCTTGTCAGTAGTGTAATCTAGAGAAGGGAAGTTGGCAAAATAGATCCGTAACTTTGAGGAAAGAAATGGCTCTAATGTTCGGGCTTGTTGGGACGCGCTGGAGTAGACGCCAATCAGCGACAGACATGTAGCCTCTTCGAAGGCTGGATTAATTCTGCTTGTGGGGAGTAACCGTGTCGATGGAGGCTAGGGGCGCTTGCTGTTCTTGTCTATGCCCGCGTGCGATCAACGAACCGATTAATACAGCTACCGACAAGGGGAATCCGACATTTTAATTCAAATAAAGCATTGCGACGGCCAGAATCGGTGTTTGCGCAATGTGATTTCTGCCCAGTGCGCTGAATGTTAAAGTGAACAAACTCAACCAAGCGCGGGCAAACCGCGCGAGTAACTATGACTTGTGCACAAAAACACAACCCGCGGGAGTCAAAAGTGGGGGCAGCTTCTGGTGTGGAAGTATACGTACGACACGCTTTTTTCCTGACAGTCGATCTGAGGTTTCTTCATGGGACCGTGGGCGGTCAGCGGCAGCAGAACCTGGTCCGGTAAGGCCTCGTCGGTGAGTGCTGCATCTTGGAAGTATCTTGAATCCGAAAGGGAAAAGAGATGTCGCTTAGTAGGGGGCTGACCTCGTGGAGAGTCGACACCGGTGTGAACTGGTGTCAATGGCCGTCGTAGGGCACGCAAAAGTATGGGCTGACTGGCTTGCAGACGGAGAAAGCAACATCCGTTCTGCCTCTGGGCGCAAATTCTCCAGGTAGTCAAGAATGCCTCGTCTTCTCAACAAATTGGATGAGATTGTCTGAGTGAAAAGCTACCCCCCGCATGGAAGGGCACATGGTACCATCCTCGCGGGGAAACTCGAGAGCGGGATCCCTGGTCATGATCGGAGCAGATGGTAAAAACTCACGTGACCGATGGGGTGACCCTGAGGCGTGACGCTAAGTTGCGGGACATCACGCTCTCATAATAGGCATCCGTCGCGGTGACTGATCGGGACTGGGCTCGGTCGATGGCCAGCCGGCCTCCAGGCTCAACATACAGTCCGGGAATGAGGGGGTGAGAAACCTGGGGAACTTACGGAATTAGTGACGCGCACGAATGGTTTACCGACACTCCCACTGTCCCTATCTACTATCTAGCGAAGCCACAGCCAAGGGAACGGACGTGGAAAAACCATTCAGCGAAGAATGAAGACCCTGTTGAGCTTGACACTAGTCCGATTTTGTGTGATGGGTTGGGAGTCGTACTCCAAGAGGCGAGGGCAACTCGACACTGAAGTACCTGGGCTCCCAAACTTGTTCTACTTCCTCCCGCCAGCAGGGATGGGTGGTAACACCCTTCATCTAGGATTCACACCTCTTCAGAGGCGGACATGCGCAAAGGACATTGCCAGATCGGAAGTTTGGCTGGGGCGGCACATCTGTTCAAAGATGACACAGGTGTCCTAAGATGAGCTCAGACGGAACAGAAATCTCATATAAAACAAAAGGGTAAAATCTCATTTAACTTTGACTTCCAGTTCGAATGCAAACTTTCAAAGCATGGCCTACGGATCCTTTTGACGTTTAAGGTTGGAGCAAGAGTCTCAGAAGAGTTAACACACGTTGCGGTATTGCTGATACATGCATTCTGTCCTCGGGGACCGGTACTGACTCTCTCAGACGGGCTCACAGCCACTCAGGTAAGTAAATGGGAGCGGCTCCCGGGCCGACGTGCCTTTACAGGCTGCAATAACATTATCTCTGTCTCACCTCTTCTGGGAATCGAGTGGTTCGGTCAAGATCTTCCGCTAAACGGATCCTGAATATAAAAAACAATGAAGTTTCTGAGTAGAACTGTGGCGGGTTGTTTCAGACTTCTCATGATTTGAGACAATTGAAGTTTATCGATGGAGTGCAGTACTCGATGCGGCTTGTGGAGCTCTCTCTTCTCGTGCTCTTTTAATTCTTCCCTTCTTCGCTTGTCTATGTGTTTTATGCGTCTTTGTATCTCTGAGAATGTCACGTATCTTCCAACTAACGGCCAGAGAATGCCACGAACTTTTGGAATTCGGGGGGCGACCTTCTGGGAACTCGCTTAATTCGCATCTTTTTCACGCCTCTGAGCCAACGGAAAGGCGTTCCGGAAGGCAAATAGTCAAATGAGCGCGCGCTGACAACTACTGTAGGTCGCTACTTTGTGCGTCCAGTGCCTTCAGAGAGGCAATCCTCAGACGCCTCTATCTCTGTTCGACTGACCTCATGGGAGTTCTATATGGTGAAGCAGCAGGGGACGGGTTTCCGTCACCCTTTTGGTGACGCCGTCTTCGGCCCTGGCACACGGATAGGGATCCGGTCCTTTTCTTGTACTCGTGGTGCTGCGATCTAGTTGATTGCGTTGAGTGGTTGCGTTTGACTGCGATCTACTGTACTCCTACCCCCTTCGCCTACCGAAGAGGAGGCATTCGAGTCACTGAAGCGAGCCCTACTGTGCCCACCCGTCCTTGCGTTACCGCACAGACGGGGGACCTTCGTCATCGATGTCGATGCGTGCGATACACAAGTGGGATGCACCCTGTTACAGGGAGAGACGTTGATCGGTACCGATAACGCTATCCCGGACCTACGTCCGGTAGGGTACTTCAGTCGGACACTCAACCCGGCTGAATGTAACTATAGTGCCACCGAGCGTGAGTGCCTCGGAGTTATATGGGCAGTGCAACTGCTCCGTCCATACCTGGAGGGCTCCAGGTTCATTGTGAGGTCCAACCACGAACCCCTACGATGGCTCCTCAACCTTGGTGACAAGGATTCCGACAGCCATGGGAGGCTAGCCCGATGGAGGCTGAAGATGGCCGAACACGACTACCGTACCGTGCATAAGGCTGGGTCAACCCACCACCTCGGAGACGCACTGTCTCGACTCGACACCCCGAGCGGGGATACCCGCCCAGTGGACGAGGACATCCCGGTTGTACCAGTTTGCATGGTGGGTAATGCCACCCAAGGTATGGTTGACCATACCATCGCACACCTTGCATGCCGATTGACCCTCGCGGACTTCCACGAGGCACAGGCCAATGACGATGACTGTAAACGCCATCGCGCTAACCTCCTGGCCGGCACGGCCGGCATCTTCTCCGAGAATGAGGACGGCCTCATATACCGGCGGGCACCCGCCGATGGACGGCATCAGGTTGTGGTTCCCACCTCCCAACGACAGGCCGTCATGGAACAAGAACACGAGAACCCCACAGCCGGACACCCGGGGGGTTCACGCATGTTCGCAGAAATGCGAAGGTTCTTCTACTGGCCAGCAATGGCCGTCGACGTGGTCGACCACGTAAGGGGATGCCACCCCTGTGCACGTTATCGTATGAGTCTTCATAGGCGGGCATCCGCTATGAAACTATTCTCACCCGATGGGCCCAACGAGCAAGTCGCTATCGATGTACTTGGACCGCTTCCGGTAACGGAAGAAGGGAACAGGCACATCCTGGTCATGTCGGACCGCTTTACTCAGCTGTCACGAGCAGCAGCTATCCCGGATGATACAGCACACACGATCATGAACGCAGTGGTTGACCACTGGATCAGTGCATACGGAGTCATGAAGCAACTCCTCTCCGACAACGGAGCAAACCTTACGTCAGCATTCTGCACTAAGGTCCTGGGCATGTTCGGTATCGAACCCCGTCGGGCATCCGACTACCACCCACAATCCAACGGCCAGGTGGAGCGGTTCAACCGCACCATCGTCAAGATGCTGCAGTGCTACGTGGCCGAGCACACAAACACTTGGGACAGGCTCCTGTCCGTACTGACCCTGGCATACAATGCCAGGCCACATCGGAGCACGAACATCGCCCCACTGGAGTGGGTCATGCCACTGGGCGTCGGTAACCTGACGCTGCCACCCGACCGGTGCACTCGGTATGACACACCGAAGGGCCGACCGGCCGAACGTATACACCTAGCTTGGCTGCCCAAGCTATCGTGGATGATACCTAAGCTCAAGGGTGCCCTTGACCGAACTCAACATCGATACAAGAAGAACTTTGACGCCCGACTACGGGTGCGCAACGCTACCCTGATGACAGGTGACTGGGTCTATATCAGACACCAGAAGTTCCGAGGGATCAAGCTTATGCAACCGGTCAAGGGACCGTACCAGATCCTACACAGAGATGATCACTCTGTCATTCTCCACTCCGATACGGAGATACCACGCATCAATCTCAGTGATGTGACACCTGCTCCGAAGCCGGAACAGCCTCAGGCGGTACCGGCTGGGTTGCTACATGAAGCTCTTACAACCGACCGGTGAGATGACCCGGAGGGGCCGGATAAGATTCCATACCAAGTAGAGAGCGTGGTCGGGCACACCGACCCGGACCTACCAGGGCCCTGGTACGTCAAGGTGATGTGGGTCGGATACGACTCACCCACCTGGGAACAGGCGGCGAACATACCCCGCCAACTTCTCATGCCTTACATGAGGCGACGACGCCTACTGTAACAACCCAACCGACACCGACTTCGGCTGTTGGGGGGTGAGGCTTATACCTACTAAGTAGGGTGTCACATGGATTCGGCAAGACTTAGGTTCACTAAGTTGGAGCGGACTTTGGCAAAATAAGTAAGCTACTGACTTTTACAAGTTTACTTGAAGGAGATCACTAACTCCGGTAATTTCAAAGTAACCTGAGGCTTACACCAATGTAAGCCCTCATCCATGGGGCAAGTGACGGACCGAGGAAGGTTGACCTTCATGAGTATTAACCAACCAGGATGGGTTGGGGGCGCGAGAAAAACCAAGGCAAGCCACTGCTAAGGCAGACGGGGTACTCCTCAGAAGGCAGCCATCGGTATCATGCAAACACCCCAGCGGGCGATGAGTTTATACTCACTACGACCCGGCCACCATAAGGGTCACCGGTTCCCTCTCCCTCAGAACAACAGCACTCCTCAGTGGGTACCCCCGCTGCCCGAGGGAGGCCACTCACGCGTAGATGCGTACACCTCCATGCTCCACCGGTCGGCAATCTCGCGACGGTCAATCGCCCGAGTTACCTCGGTGCATAGCTGGACGAGGGTGCTGCGGCCAGCCACCACGTCCTCCAGCGCTGTCTGGAGGCGGTCCAGCGCGCTACTGAAGCAACGTGCGGACCCAATCAGCGCAGCACCCGGGGGGATATCCCCCCAGCTAATAGAGAGACCCTCCCGCAGCTCGCGGGCAATGAGGGCGTCAACGCCCTCATACCATAGACGGGGACCCCCGTCACGCATGACAGGGGCGGAAGGTGACACGGGCGCAGCCAGAGGAGCCGCAGGAGCTGACACGGCCACCACCGGAGCCGGTGGCGCCTGATACGTGGCCCAGTAGGACCCCACTGAAGGGGCCCCACCGTAAACCCGGCGGGACTGCGCCCGACGACGGGCCACCTCACGCCCCCCACCCGCAGAGTCCCCCTCTCGGGGACGACGGCCAACCGCCGACGGTATCGGGTTACCGAACCACGGGGCGAGGACCTGAAGAGGGCCATAGATAACCATGGGAATACCCAGTTCAGGAACAGCCTCGGTGGACGCCCACCCACGGCAATTGGGCTCACCCGGCTGAGTACGCCGGATTCGCAACGAGTGACGAGGCAAGGGGGCAGCCCCAGCCTGCGGGTCCCGGTAGGGCGGAAGGGTCAACACCCCAGCCCAGTTCACGGCATCGTGAACGGCCAGCAGGGCCTCGAACTCCCGGGCCAACCCGGTCTTGGCAGCTATCATGTCCACGCCTAGCTGCCCGATATGCCGACGGACACCCATCTAAAGATAAAGCAGCCGCCCCTGCCGGCGGACGGACAGCAAGAACGAAGAAGCCTGCCCGAGGGTAACCTCAAGGGTGAAGGTCCCCTGCAGCGGGTGGACCGGCCTGGAGGCCAACACGCTCCCGATGTATCGAAGACAGGGGCCGGTGTCAAACCGGAAAGCAAGGGCGGGCTCCCACCCCTCCTGCCACAGAGGCGGGCGTACGGGAGTGTACACCGGCGCACGACCGTTACCGGTCTGCAACGCACACGTTATATCGGTGCGGAACGCATCCGCCATGAAACCATGGTTGCGTCGCCAGCTCGACGCCGACTTCAACCCCGCCATGGGCAGGTACGGAGCCGTCAACGACAGGTACGGGGATACCCCCGGGAGGTACTCAAACCCGGGATACCGGCCGGTGTCGCCCACCGTCGACCCAAACGCCACGGGCTCCGCCGCTGACGCAACCCCCCGAGCACTAGCCGGGTAGTCAACCTCCCGCGGCAACGCTGGGGCAACCAAGTCACAGACCCCGAAGGCGGAGTCGAAGAAGACGTCACCCCGCCCCACCCGGGTGCGCCAGAGCTGCGCATGCCGGTCATCCGGCTGACTCAGGATCCAGTGATGTTCCACCCGGACCGCATTCGGCTGGTTGACCAGCCTCACCAACTCCTGCTCCCAACTCGGGTCCACCCTGACGCGCCGGGAGTATGCTCCAGGGTAACGCGGCCGGTAGAAGTCCACCCGCATCCGCCCAGCGGAGTCCATGGACTCCTGCACAGTCAGGCCTCAAAACCGAGCCACCAAGTCGGACACCGACACGGCAGGTTGACCCGCCGCCAAGGCGACGCCGCCACCCAACGGGGCAACCCGGGCGGGCCCAGAAGGAATCGGGGGCGCCGGGGGAAGCCCCACCGGCAGATGGGCAGGTGCCGCAGGGGCACGGGGCCGAGGAGGAAGAAGAAGGGCGGGCGCCCGCCCGGAGTAACTCCCGGAGTCCACTGCCATCGGGGAAAACACGTCTTGACCACCAGTCGCCCGCGGCACCGCGGGCAGAGCATCGCCACCACTCGGGCCCGTCGTGGGTACCACGGGGAGGGAGGGGGTAGACCCGTTACTCGCCTCCACGGACACACCTTCAACCTGGCGGGCACCGCACCGTCTTGACTCGCCGGCCCGGCCAGGGCGCCACCACAACCGCCCGACACACCCGCTGCGCCGTCTTGGGGTAGAACCGCGCCCGCACCGGCGACAGGGGCCATCCGGGTCTCCGGAGGAGTAGGGGGAGGAGCAGCCGCTGCACGCGCTTGACAGCCACCCGACGGAGCCGTCGCGCCGCTGCACACGGACGACAACCCGCCCGGCGCGCCACCTGGGGCCACACGGACGGTTACCCGGTCGTCCTTGTCCGACGAGCTCGCTAAGAAGCACTTGGCAGCGGTGGCGGAGACGGAAACGTCGTCCTGCATCGCCTCCTCCTCCTGACCCAGGAGGTCGTCCTTGCCCCCGGGTACCTGGGGAACCGAAATCGTGGAGCCGGGGTAGCAGGGGCGCCCCGTGCTAAAAAGCCGCAGCCGGCTCGTCCCGGTACGAGAAACGCTCGCGGACGAGCCAGAGAAGCGCGGGCACCCGCGCTTATAACCACACAGCTCGGCACGAGCGATATGGCAGCGCGGGACGACCCGCGCCAGCCGAGCTACGAGGACGCTCCACCCAGGCACCTGGATCGGGGCCACGTCCCCCCCAATACGGGGTAAGCAAGCGGGGTCACCCCCAACCGCCCCCACGCAACGCGGGCAGCGCCCGCCCTACACTCAATCGTCCACACGAGAGGGGCCTACCTACCACCAGACGCCTGGTGGCGGATCCGCTTGCACCACCCCTCGGAAAGGGGGGTCGTGAACAAAAACCCGCATCGGGAATTCAACGGTCCGGAAAACGGATCGTGTGTGTACCACACAAAGGGGGGCACCCCCCTCAGACAACCTCGAAAAGGGGTGTCTGTCGCGACAGGGCGCAAAGCCCCACCCGACTGGTAAACGGTCACGTGACCCACTTACATTCGGAAACCCGAATGCAACTCGACCAGAGGAGGGGCCGAATCTAAGGGGGTGATATGTAGCATTATGGATGACCGTATTGTGACCCTCGTATAGGGGGGCTACTTCTAACCCTTAACTCTTGATTTGGGAGGCCGCACTGGTTACGGTATCTATAAGTTACGTATGATCAGAGGGACTTGCATCTTGGGGTGGAGGGTAGTCAGTAGTGTCTCCGAGGGTTTATAACGAGGGGGCCGGCGGCGAATCCAACGCCGGCCATGGCAGAACAACAAACCCCTCCCATTTGGGCTCCCATCTTGATCCCGTGGCTTGCGCTCCAAAGACAGAAACCTTGGCCTCCCGGTGACGTTGGTGCCGATCCCCCTTAGTGAATGTTCCCTGAAGGTGGACGTGCAACGGTTCCCTATTGTTCTACAAGGAGTCTCGACGGGCAGCGGCGCAACGCAAGGCATCCACTTGGGGGTATCCTGCCAGAGCACCGGCACCGGGTAAACAGCAAGCTTCAGAAGGAGAACTGGCAGTCGAGGAGGCACCTCCTCTTCCGGATATCCCGGAAGACAGTCCCCGCCCGAGCACGGGAAACGAGTAAGAGGAAGGACGACACGGGGTCGCTGGGGTAACCCTAGCAAGCCACCCCGGACTGCCGCGGGGAAAGCCCCACGGAGAGCGCGGTTGAGCCGACGCCGCATCAACCCCCGGGTACACCTTCCGGCCCCGACGACACGGCGTCAGGGGATTTATGACCAACGCCCAAGGTTGGGAGGAGAGGACGGGAAGCCCCGTCACGTTGAACCAGACAAGGGCCCTGTCCAGCATGCCCGAGCTACACCGGATATCGGTGTGGGCCACGTACTGTTCACCTTGGAGAACTTCAAGGTATCAGCCACACTGGGGGTTGACCCCCAGTCGACCCGATCGTACTACCCTGTACTGGATACAGGGGCTGGACCTAACCTTATCCGGAAAGATACTCTCCCGGACAAGTGGCTCCCGCGAGTCAGAGTCACTCGGGGACCCACGATCAAGGATGCGAATGGTCGTCTCACTCGTACGACCGCACCGATGTCGCTGCAGGTCACCATTGGGGAGCTCACCACGGATGTCGACTTCCTGGTGTGTGAGACTCTATCTGTGCCCTGCATACTGGGGTGCACCTTCATCAACGTTCACGTTAACGCAATTCGGCTGGGCCGGAGGACCGTCGAGCTGCAAGAGGCCGACGGGACGAAGAGAGGACAGACTGCTATCGTCAGGGACCTGACGCTACAAGGGAGGCACGTTAACGTGGCTGAGGTATACGCAAGCGTAGAACCGAAGACACTCCGGCTGGCTAAGCGGACTCGCTTTGAGCCGTTATCGGAGACCGTCCTCCCGGTTAACTGTGACCTCGCAGGCATCTGCAGAGTCCAGTCCAACCTACGAACCTACAAGCGCCATGGGTTGACCATGGCCAACGGTATCGTAGACCTCCCAGCGGGGGGGTCATCACTGCTCGTGATGGCGAACTATCGCCGTAAGGCAGTCACCCTTCCGAACGGGACTATCCTTGGGATCGCCGAGCTCTACGAAGGAGACATCCTTACCCCTGACAAGGAAGGTCAAGTGGAACCACTTGAGGTACTGGCGGTCGCCGAGACCACCGAGCTGAAGGAACCCGACGCCGCGAAACCTAACCCATCAACAGCTCCGGCGGACATTCCGCCAAACCACCAAAATGCCTCGAAGGTACTGGCCGAGGCTGACCTCGTGTAGCATTATGGATGACCGTATTGTGACCCTCATATAGGGGGGCTACTTCTAACACTTAACTCTCAACTTGGGAGTTCGCACTGGTTACGGTATCTATAAGTTACGTATGACCAATGGGACTTGCCTCTTGGGGTGGAGGGTAGTTAGTAGTGCTTCCGAGGGTTTATAACGAGGGGGCCAGCGGCGAATCCACCGCCGGTCAAGGTAGAACAACAAACCCCTCCCATTCGGGCTCCCATCTTGGTCCCGTGGCTTGCGCTCCGGGGACAGCAACCTTGGCCTCCCGGTGACGTTGGTGCCGATCCCCCTTGGTGAGTGCTCCCTGAGAGTGGACGTGCAGCGGTTCCCTATTGTGCTACATTGGTGGAGCTGCAGGGGACGGGTTTTCGTCACCCTTGCGGTGACGCCGTCTTCGGCCCTGGCACACCGATAGGGCTCCGGTCCTTTTCTTGTACTCGTGGTGCTGCGATCTGTTTGATTGTTTTAAGTGGTTGCGTTTGACTGCGGTCTACGGTTACTCTTCCCCAACTACCCACCTCGCTCGCTTATTCGTGGTGACTGTTACGTCGGTTGACTGATTGTGACTATGTCTACCCAAGAGACGGGGAACGTTCAAGATGACGGATCGGCGTCGACGCTGACCTCGGAGCTGAACCCGGGAAGAGGGATTGGTAACCCGATCGACAACATTGAGACGCCGATGCTCTCCGGTGCCGGATCGGCGCTTGGTACGGCACGGACGGCCGGGGGCGGCGGGCAGCCTCAACTGTCCTCCGCCGACCTCACGCCGCCGCCACCTTCACCAGGGGATTCCCTGATGGCATCATTGGCTCGCATCGAGGCCCGGTTCACCGGACTCGACGCCCGTCAAGAGCGCACGGAGGACGCAATGGCTGTGCTGATGTCAACACGCCACACGACGGTACCCCGTCGTGTTCCTCCCACACCGGTACGGTTCGAACCGGCCGGACTACTTTCGGAGTCCACCAGGGTCAACCCCGGTGTTGCTACTCTTGGACAACCCCCGGACACGGCGGGTTATGGATCCGACTCGTCAGCCGAGTTGGAACGTAGCCATACGGAGCGCTACGCTCGGAGCACACAGAGCGGGCTCCGCGGACATGGTCCGGCGGATACTTACGCCGGAACAGAGTCGGCGATGGGGGGAGGCGGTACCGTCTCGCAGTATCCCATCAACGACGGAAGCCAAGCAACTCGGGTACCCGAGGCGCCGACGCCGGAAGTTCCAGCGTCACTGGTGCAAGCGATGACAGCGCAGATTACTGCGAGCGTACTGAAGCGGATGGAGTCCGATGAGATTACTCATCAACTGGCCAAGTGACTGGATATCCAGGACGCGGACGCGGAGATTGTCAACGAAGTCTTCCGGTCGGTACTGACTCCTGAACGTTATCGTTTGGAGGACCGATCCACTACCGTATCGGAATCGATGCGCACGACCTCGCACCGAGCGATCCGCTCTATGCAGACCCATATGAAGGGAGTCCCCATGTTCGGGGGCCCGAACAGACGCCCGTTGGCAATCATTGGCTTCTTGACTAGCTTCAAGGCAGCCGCAGACAAGGCACTCGTCAACGAGGGGCTGGCGCTGGAGATCCTCCCGTTCTTCGTTGATGAGCGGGTACGAGGCATCCTCCGCCAGGCATCCCCGATGCCGGGAATGAGGGTCGCAGCCACCCCCATGGATTACCGGGGTATTCTGAAGGAGCTGCTGAGCAGCTACCTCAGTGAGGACAGGTGCGAAGACCACTATCGGGCCCTTCGCACCGCCACCGCCCAGTCCTGGGAGGATGTAGAGATGCTTGGACGCCGGATCCAAGAGCTCAACTATGAGCTGGGGATGCTTCTCGGCAAAAGGGAGCTACGGGCCATCCTGTTCGCAGGAGTACCCGACTATGTGCGGATATCCGCACGGGGAGCCAATACGGCCCGGACGAACTTCAGTCGACTGATGCATTTGTGCAAGTCCCTAGGGGACGCCTACTGGGTGCTAAACCCGGAATGTACCTGGGCCCCGAAGTCCGAGGGTGAGGGTGGAAAGCCCAGTCTTACCCCGGTACCGAGGCAAGACAAGGTGGTGCGGAAGGCCGCACCAGTGCTGGTGGCGACCGAACATACCCCTACGGGTGAGTATGAACCTCTAGTCGACCGACAGGGCCACCTGTTGCTACCGGCGACGCCGGTGATTGATGAGCATGGTACGATAGCGTACATCGCCCCGGCTGGGACCCAGTTCCAGGTCAACGAGGGAGCCGGACGGCGCGTCCCGTATGTGCGGACTACGGGGTACTCCCCGGTCACGGGTAACCCCCACCAACCCCTGCCGACATCGGCAGTGCAAACGGAGGCACCTCCGCACATCGCTGGTAGAACCAACAAGCTGAGGGAGTCCATGTTCCGGTTGGCACCGGGACCCAAGGCCTACCAAGGGGCAGGCACTCGGGCGCCCGAGGCAGGCAACCGGACCTATGGAGCCAACCCGACGCGGACGCCCGGGACGGCCGGCACGTCCGGATGCATGCTGTGCGGAGACCCCCAACACTGGGTGTCCGCATGCCCGCTCATCCCGGAGGAGTCTCGACGGGCAGCGGCGCAACGCAAGGCATCCATTGGGGGGTATCCCGACAGGGGCCCAGCACCGGATAGGCAGCAAGCCCCAGGAGGAGTACTGGCAGTCGAGGAGGCACCTCCTCTTCCGGATATCCCGGAAGACAGTCCCCGCCCGAGCACGGGAAACGAGTAAGAGGAAGGACGACACGGGGTCGCTGGGGTAACCCTAGCAAGCCACCCCGGACTGCCGCGGGGAAAGCCCCACGGAGAGCGCGGTTGAGCCGACGCCGCATCAACCCCCGGGTACACCTTCCGGCCCCGACGACACGGCGTCAGGGGATTTATGACCAACGCCCAAGGTTGGGAGGAGAGGACGGGAAGCCCCGTCACGTTGAACCAGACAAGGGCCCTGTCCAGCATGCCCGAGCTACACCGGATATCGGTGTGGGCCACGTACTGTTCACCTTGGAGAACTTCAAGGTATCAGCCACACTGGGGGTTGACCCCCAGTCGACCCGATCGTACTACCCTGTACTGGATACAGGGGCTGGACCTAACCTTATCCGGAAAGATACTCTCCCGGACAAGTGGCTCCCGCGAGTCAGAGTCACTCGGGGACCCACGATCAAGGATGCGAATGGTCGTCTCACTCGTACGACCGCACCGATGTCGCTGCAGGTCACCATTGGGGAGCTCACCACGGATGTCGACTTCCTGGTGTGTGAGACTCTATCTGTGCCCTGCATACTGGGGTGCACCTTCATCAACGTTCACGTTAACGCAATTCGGCTGGGCCGGAGGACCGTCGAGCTGCAAGAGGCCGACGGGACGAAGAGAGGACAGACTGCTATCGTCAGGGACCTGACGCTACAAGGGAGGCACGTTAACGTGGCTGAGGTATACGCAAGCGTAGAACCGAAGACACTCCGGCTGGCTAAGCGGACTCGCTTTGAGCCGTTATCGGAGACCGTCCTCCCGGTTAACTGTGACCTCGCAGGCATCTGCAGAGTCCAGTCCAACCTACGAACCTACAAGCGCCATGGGTTGACCATGGCCAACGGTATCGTAGACCTCCCAGCGGGGGGGTCATCACTGCTCGTGATGGCGAACTATCGCCGTAAGGCAGTCACCCTTCCGAACGGGACTATCCTTGGGATCGCCGAGCTCTACGAAGGAGACATCCTTACCCCTGACAAGGAAGGTCAAGTGGAACCACTTGAGGTACTGGCGGTCGCCGAGACCACCGAGCTGAAGGAACCCGACGCCGCGAAACCTAACCCATCAACAGCTCCGGCGGACATTCCGCCAAACCACCAAAATGCCTCGAAGGTACTGGCCGAGGCTGACCTCGTGTAGCATTATGGATGACCGTATTGTGACCCTCATATAGGGGGGCTACTTCTAACACTTAACTCTCAACTTGGGAGTTCGCACTGGTTACGGTATCTATAAGTTACGTATGACCAATGGGACTTGCCTCTTGGGGTGGAGGGTAGTTAGTAGTGCTTCCGAGGGTTTATAACGAGGGGGCCAGCGGCGAATCCACCGCCGGTCAAGGTAGAACAACAAACCCCTCCCATTCGGGCTCCCATCTTGGTCCCGTGGCTTGCGCTCCGGGGACAGCAACCTTGGCCTCCCGGTGACGTTGGTGCCGATCCCCCTTGGTGAGTGCTCCCTGAGAGTGGACGTGCAGCGGTTCCCTATTGTGCTACATTGGTGGAGCTGCAGGGGACGGGTTTTCGTCACCCTTGCGGTGACGCCGTCTTCGGCCCTGGCACACCGATAGGGCTCCGGTCCTTTTCTTGTACTCGTGGTGCTGCGATCTGTTTGATTGTTTTAAGTGGTTGCGTTTGACTGCGGTCTACGGTTACTCTTCCCCAACTACCCACCTCGCTCGCTTATTCGTGGTGACTGTTACGTCGGTTGACTGATTGTGACTATGTCTACCCAAGAGACGGGGAACGTTCAAGATGACGGATCGGCGTCGACGCTGACCTCGGAGCTGAACCCGGGAAGAGGGATTGGTAACCCGATCGACAACATTGAGACGCCGATGCTCTCCGGTGCCGGATCGGCGCTTGGTACGGCACGGACGGCCGGGGGCGGCGGGCAGCCTCAACTGTCCTCCGCCGACCTCACGCCGCCGCCACCTTCACCAGGGGATTCCCTGATGGCATCATTGGCTCGCATCGAGGCCCGGTTCACCGGACTCGACGCCCGTCAAGAGCGCACGGAGGACGCAATGGCTGTGCTGATGTCAACACGCCACACGACGGTACCCCGTCGTGTTCCTCCCACACCGGTACGGTTCGAACCGGCCGGACTACTTTCGGAGTCCACCAGGGTCAACCCCGGTGTTGCTACTCTTGGACAACCCCCGGACACGGCGGGTTATGGATCCGACTCGTCAGCCGAGTTGGAACGTAGCCATACGGAGCGCTACGCTCGGAGCACACAGAGCGGGCTCCGCGGACATGGTCCGGCGGATACTTACGCCGGAACAGAGTCGGCGATGGGGGGAGGCGGTACCGTCTCGCAGTATCCCATCAACGACGGAAGCCAAGCAACTCGGGTACCCGAGGCGCCGACGCCGGAAGTTCCAGCGTCACTGGTGCAAGCGATGACAGCGCAGATTACTGCGAGCGTACTGAAGCGGATGGAGTCCGATGAGATTACTCATCAACTGGCCAAGTGACTGGATATCCAGGACGCGGACGCGGAGATTGTCAACGAAGTCTTCCGGTCGGTACTGACTCCTGAACGTTATCGTTTGGAGGACCGATCCACTACCGTATCGGAATCGATGCGCACGACCTCGCACCGAGCGATCCGCTCTATGCAGACCCATATGAAGGGAGTCCCCATGTTCGGGGGCCCGAACAGACGCCCGTTGGCAATCATTGGCTTCTTGACTAGCTTCAAGGCAGCCGCAGACAAGGCACTCGTCAACGAGGGGCTGGCGCTGGAGATCCTCCCGTTCTTCGTTGATGAGCGGGTACGAGGCATCCTCCGCCAGGCATCCCCGATGCCGGGAATGAGGGTCGCAGCCACCCCCATGGATTACCGGGGTATTCTGAAGGAGCTGCTGAGCAGCTACCTCAGTGAGGACAGGTGCGAAGACCACTATCGGGCCCTTCGCACCGCCACCGCCCAGTCCTGGGAGGATGTAGAGATGCTTGGACGCCGGATCCAAGAGCTCAACTATGAGCTGGGGATGCTTCTCGGCAAAAGGGAGCTACGGGCCATCCTGTTCGCAGGAGTACCCGACTATGTGCGGATATCCGCACGGGGAGCCAATACGGCCCGGACGAACTTCAGTCGACTGATGCATTTGTGCAAGTCCCTAGGGGACGCCTACTGGGTGCTAAACCCGGAATGTACCTGGGCCCCGAAGTCCGAGGGTGAGGGTGGAAAGCCCAGTCTTACCCCGGTACCGAGGCAAGACAAGGTGGTGCGGAAGGCCGCACCAGTGCTGGTGGCGACCGAACATACCCCTACGGGTGAGTATGAACCTCTAGTCGACCGACAGGGCCACCTGTTGCTACCGGCGACGCCGGTGATTGATGAGCATGGTACGATAGCGTACATCGCCCCGGCTGGGACCCAGTTCCAGGTCAACGAGGGAGCCGGACGGCGCGTCCCGTATGTGCGGACTACGGGGTACTCCCCGGTCACGGGTAACCCCCACCAACCCCTGCCGACATCGGCAGTGCAAACGGAGGCACCTCCGCACATCGCTGGTAGAACCAACAAGCTGAGGGAGTCCATGTTCCGGTTGGCACCGGGACCCAAGGCCTACCAAGGGGCAGGCACTCGGGCGCCCGAGGCAGGCAACCGGACCTATGGAGCCAACCCGACGCGGACGCCCGGGACGGCCGGCACGTCCGGATGCATGCTGTGCGGAGACCCCCAACACTGGGTGTCCGCATGCCCGCTCATCCCGGAGGAGTCTCGACGGGCAGCGGCGCAACGCAAGGCATCCATTGGGGGGTATCCCGACAGGGGCCCAGCACCGGATAGGCAGCAAGCCCCAGGAGGAGTACTGGCAGTCGAGGAGGCACCTCCTCTTCCGGATATCCCGGAAGACAGTCCCCGCCCGAGCACGGGAAACGAGTAAGAGGAAGGACGACACGGGGTCGCTGGGGTAACCCTAGCAAGCCACCCCGGACTGCCGCGGGGAAAGCCCCACGGAGAGCGCGGTTGAGCCGACGCCGCATCAACCCCCGGGTACACCTTCCGGCCCCGACGACACGGCGTCAGGGGATTTATGACCAACGCCCAAGGTTGGGAGGAGAGGACGGGAAGCCCCGTCACGTTGAACCAGACAAGGGCCCTGTCCAGCATGCCCGAGCTACACCGGATATCGGTGTGGGCCACGTACTGTTCACCTTGGAGAACTTCAAGGTATCAGCCACACTGGGGGTTGACCCCCAGTCGACCCGATCGTACTACCCTGTACTGGATACAGGGGCTGGACCTAACCTTATCCGGAAAGATACTCTCCCGGACAAGTGGCTCCCGCGAGTCAGAGTCACTCGGGGACCCACGATCAAGGATGCGAATGGTCGTCTCACTCGTACGACCGCACCGATGTCGCTGCAGGTCACCATTGGGGAGCTCACCACGGATGTCGACTTCCTGGTGTGTGAGACTCTATCTGTGCCCTGCATACTGGGGTGCACCTTCATCAACGTTCACGTTAACGCAATTCGGCTGGGCCGGAGGACCGTCGAGCTGCAAGAGGCCGACGGGACGAAGAGAGGACAGACTGCTATCGTCAGGGACCTGACGCTACAAGGGAGGCACGTTAACGTGGCTGAGGTATACGCAAGCGTAGAACCGAAGACACTCCGGCTGGCTAAGCGGACTCGCTTTGAGCCGTTATCGGAGACCGTCCTCCCGGTTAACTGTGACCTCGCAGGCATCTGCAGAGTCCAGTCCAACCTACGAACCTACAAGCGCCATGGGTTGACCATGGCCAACGGTATCGTAGACCTCCCAGCGGGGGGGTCATCACTGCTCGTGATGGCGAACTATCGCCGTAAGGCAGTCACCCTCCCGAAAGGAGCTATCTTCGGGGTTGCCGAGCTCTACGAAGGAGACATCCTTACCCCTGACAAGGAAGGTCAAGTGGAACCACTTGAGGTACTGGCGGTCGCCGAGACCACCGAGCTGCAGCAACCAGACGACGGGAAGGCTAACGCATCACCAGCTCCGTCGGACATTCCGCCAAAGGAACAAGAAGCCTTGAAGGCACTGGCCGAGGCGGACCTCGACCATCTTCCCCCTTCGGTAGCTGAAGGGGTAAGACGGATGCTATGAAAGCATGACGTCATGGGGACCGGCGGGGCTCTGGGTACCATTGGGGCAACCCAACACCGTATAGACCTGGTACCAGGTGCACGACCAGCGCGGTCGCAACCGCATCGCGCGGGACGTATGCAACGAGAGATCGTTGCTGGAGAAGTGAAGAGGATGAGCAAAGCTAAGGTGATCCGACCTTCGATGTCGGCGTGGAGCGCCCCAGTCGTTATCGTACCGAAGAAGGATCAAACCCCTCGGTTTTACATCGATTATCGACGCCTCCACTTGGTTACCAAGAAGGAATCATACCCCTTACCAAGGATGGATAAATGCATCGACTCCCTGGGTGAAGCCACAGTGTTTACCACCATCGACTGCAATGCCGGGTACTGGCAGATCCCTGTGGCGGAAGAGGATATCCCCAAGACGGCGTTTGTCTGTCACAGTGGCGTGCACGAGTTCCTAAGGATGCCCTTCGGATTGTCCAACGCCCCGGCTACATTCCAGCGGGCCATCGACATTGTACTGTCGGGAGTGAAGTGGCGTAACTACCTAGTGTACCTCGATGACGTCAACGTCTTCTCGCGTAACATGGATGACCATGTACAACATGTCGACGAGGTACTCACACTCTTGCGGAACGCCGGGGTAACCCTGCGCCTCAAGAAGTGCGCCTTCTTCCAACAGACGGTTGAGTATCTGGGTCACCAGATAACCCCTTGTAAACTAGGGGTACTCGAAGCCAATACCCGGGCACTCCGGGATGCCAGGTTCCCTAACACCCAGACGCAGCTCAAGAGGTTCCTGGGAATGTGCAACGTGTACCGACGGTTCGTCAAGGACTTCGCTCGGATAGCCAAACGGTTAACGGTTCTAACGAGCAGCGCCTTGCCGAAGGTACTCCAACCTCCCTCGCCCAGCGAAGAGGAGGCATTCGAGTCGCTGAAGCGAGCCCTACTGTCCCCACCCGTCCTTGCGTTGCCGCATAGACGCGGGACCTTCGTCATCGATGTCGATGCGTGCGATACACAAGTGAGATGCACCCTGTTACAGGGAGAGACGTTGATCGGTACCGATAACGTTATCCCGGACCTACGTCCGGTATGGTACTTCAGCCGGACACTCAACCCAGCTGAACGTAACTATGGTGCCACCGAGCGCGAGTGCCTCGGAGTTATATGGGCAGTGCAACTGCTCCGTCCATACCTGGAGGGCTCCAGGCTCATTGTGAGGTTCGACCACGAGCCCCTACGATGGCTCCTCGACCTTGGTGACAAGGATTCCGACAGCCATGGGAGGCTAGCCCGATGGAGGCTGAAGATGGCCGAACACGACTACCGTACCGTGTATAAGGCTGGGTCAACCCACCACCTCGGAGACGCACTGTCTCGACTCGACACCCCGAGCGGGGATACCCGCCCAGTGGACGAGGACATCCCGGTTGTACCAGTTTGCATGGTGGGTAATGCCACCCAAGGTATGGTTGACCATACCATCGCACACCTTGCATGCCGATTGACCCTCGCGGACTTCCACGAGGCACAGGCCAATGACGATGACTGTAAACGCCATCGCGCTAACCTCCTGGCCGGCACGGCCGGCATCTTCTCCGAGAATGAGGACGGCCTCATATACCGGCGGGCACCCGCCGATGGACGACATCAAGTCGTGGTTCCCGTGTTCTTACGGCAGGCCGTCATGGAACGAGAACACGAGAACCCCACAGCTGGACACCAGGGGGGTTCGCACATGTTCGCAGCAACGCGGAGGTTCTTCTACTGGCCAGCAATGGCCGTCGACGTGGTCGACCACGTAAGGGGATGCCACCCCTGTGCACGTAATCGTATGAGTCTTCATAGGCGGGCATCCGCTATGAGACTATTCCCACCCGATGGGCCCAACGAGCAAGTCGCTATCGATGTACTCGGACCGCTTCCGGTAACGGAAGAAGGGAACAGGCACATCCTGATCATGTCGGACCGCTTTACTCAGCTGTCATGAGCAGCAGCTATCCCGGATGATACAGCACACACGATCATGAACGCAGTGGTTGACCACTGGATCAGTGCATACGGAGTTATGAAGCAACTTCTCTCCGACAACGGAGCAAACCTTACGTCAGCATTCTGCACTAAGGTCCTGGGCATGTTCGGTATCGAACCCCGTCGGGCATCCGACTACCACCCACAATCCAACGGCCAGGTGGAGCGGTTCAACCGCACCATCGTCAAGATGCTCCAATGCTATGTGGCCGAGCACACAAACACTTGGGACAGGCTCCTGTCCGTACTCACCCTGGCATACAATGCCAGGCCACATCGGAGCACGAACATCGCCCCACTGGGGTGGGTCATGCCACTGGGCGTCGGTAACCTGACGCTGCCACCCGACCGGTGCACTCGGTATGACACACCGAAGGGCCGACCGGCCGAACGTATACACCTAGCTTGGCTGCCCAAGCTATCGTGGATGATACCTAAGCTCAAGGGTGCCCTTGACCGAACTCAACATCGATACAAGAAGAACTTTGACGCCCGACTACGGGTGCGCAACGCTACCCTGATGACAGGTGACTGGGTCTATATCAGACACCAGAAGTTCCGAGGGAACAAGCTTATGCAACCGGTCAAGGGACCGTACCAGATCCTACACAGGGATGATCACTCTGTCATCCTGCACTCCGATACGGAGATAAAACGCATCAACCTCAATGATGTGACACCTGCTCCGAAGCCGGAACAGCCTCAGGCGGTACCGGCTGGGTTGCTACATGAAGCTCTTACAACCGACCGGTGAGATGACCCGGAGGGGCCGGATAAGATTCCATACCAAGTAGAGAGCGTGGTCGGGCACACCGACCCGGACCTACCAGGGCCCTGGTACGTCAAGGTGATGTGGGTCGGATACGACTCACCCACCTGGGAACAGGCGGCGAACATACCCCGCCAACTTCTCATGCCTTACATGAGGCGACGACGCCTACTGTAACAACCCAACCGACACCGACTTCGGCTGTTGGGGGGTGAGGCTTATACCTACTAAGTAGGGTGTCACATGGATTCGGCAAGACTTAGGTTCACTAAGTTGGAGCGGACTTTGGCAAAATAAGTAAGCTACTGACTTTTACAAGTTTACTTGAAGGAGATCACTAACT
Source organism: Pyropia yezoensis (assembly GCA_009829735.1). Classification (NCBI taxonomy): domain Eukaryota; phylum Rhodophyta; class Bangiophyceae; order Bangiales; family Bangiaceae; genus Pyropia; species Pyropia yezoensis. Next base: position 15,148,733 of record CM020620.1, read on the forward strand.
CCGGTAATTTCAAAGTAACCTGAGGCTTACACCAATGTAAGCCCTCATCCATGGGGCAAGTGACGGACCGAGGAAGGTTGACCTTCATGAGTATTAACCAACCAGGATGGGTTGGGGGCGCGAGAAAAACCAAGGCAAGCCACTGCTAAGGCAGACGGGGTACTCCTCAGAAGGCAGCCATCGGTATCATGCAAACACCCCAGCGGGCGATGAGTTTATACTCACTACGACCCGGCCACCATAAGGGTCACCGGTTCCCTCTCCCTCAGAACAACAGCACTCCTCAGTGGGTACCCCCGCTGCCCGAGGGAGGCCACTCACGCGTAGACGCGTACACCTCCATGCTCCACCGGTCGGCAATCTCGCGACGGTCAATCGCCCGAGTTACCTCGGTGCATAGCTGGACGAGGGTGCTGCGGCCAGCCACCACGTCCTCCAGCGCTGTCTGGAGGCGGTCCAGCACGCTACCGAAGCAACGTGCGGACCCAACCAGCGCAGCACCTGGGGGGACATCCCTCCCGCTAACAGAGAGACCCTCCCGCAGCTCGCGGGCAATGAGGGCGTCAACGCCCTCATACCATAGACGGGGACCCCCGTCACGCATGACAGGGGCGGAAGGTGACACGGGCGCAGCCAGAGGAGCCACAGGGGCCGACACGGCCACCACCGGAGCCGGTGGCGCCTGATACGTGGCCCAGTAGGACCCCACTGAAGGGGCCCCACCGTAAACCCGGCGGGGCTCCGCCCGACGACGGGACACCCCACGCTCCCAACCCGCAGAGTCCCCCTCTCGGGGACGACGGCCAACCGCCGACGGTATCGGGTTACCGAACCACGGGGCGAGGACCTGAAGAGGGCCATGGATAACCATGGGAATACCCAGGTCAGGAACAGCCTCGGTGGACGCCCACCCACGGCAATTGGGCTCACCCGGCTGAGTACGCCGGATTCGCAACGAGTGACGAGGCAAGGGGGCAGCCCCAGCCTGCGGGTCCCGGTAGGGCGGAAGGGTCAACACCCCAGCCCAGCTCACGGCATCGTGAACGGCCAGCAGGGCCTCGAACTCCCGGGCCAACCCGGTCTTGGCAGCTATCATGTCCACGCCTAGCTGCCCGATATGCCGACGGACACCCGTCGGAAGATGAAACAGGCGCCCCTGCCGGCGGACGGACAGCAAGAACGAAGAAGCCTGCCCGAGGGTAACCTCAAGGGTAAAGGTCCCCTGCAATGGGTGGACCGGCCGGGAGGCCAACACGCTCCCGATGTATCGAAGACAGGGGCCGGTGTCAAACCGGAAAGCAAGGGCGGGCTCCCACCCCTCCTGCCACAGAGGCGGGCGTACGGGAGTGTACACCGGCGCACGACCGTTACCGGTCTGCAACGCACACGTTATATCGGTGCGGAACGCATCCGCCATGAAACCATGGTTGCGTCGCCAGCTCGACGCCGACTTCAACCCCGCCATGGGCAGGTACGGAGCCGTCAACGACAGGTACGGGGATACCCCCGGGAGGTACTCAAACCCGGGATACCGGCCGGTGTCGCCCACCGTCGACCCAAACGCCACGGGCTCCGCCGCTGACGCAACCCCCCGAGCACTAGCCGGGTAGTCAACCTCCCGCGGCAACGCTGGGGCAACCAAGTCACAGACCCCGAAGGCGGAGTCGAAGAAGACGTCACCCCGCCCCACCCGGGTGCGCCAGAGCTGCGCATGCCGGTCATCCGGCTGACTCAGGATCCAGTGATGTTCCACCCGGACCGCATTCGGCTGGTTGACCAGCCTCACCAACTCCTGCTCCCAACTCGGGTCCACCCTGACGCGCCGGGAGTATGCTCCAGGGTAACGCGGCCGGTAGAAGTCCACCCGCATCCGCCCAGCTGAGTCCATGGACTTCTGCACAGTCAGGCCCATGACCCGAGCCACCAAGTCGGACACCGACACGGCAGGTTGACCCGCCGCCACGGCGACGCCGCCACCCATCGGGGCAACCCGGGCGGGCCCAGGAAGAGTCGGGGGCGCCGGGGGAAGCCCCACCGGCAGATGGGCCGGTGCCCTGGGCACACGGGGCCGAGGAGGAAGAAGAAGGGCGGGCGCCCGCCCGGAGTAGCTTCCGGAGTCCATCGCCATCGGCGACGCACATCTTGAACGGCTGTCGCCCGCGGCACCGCGGGCAGAGCATTGCCGCTACCCGGGCCCGTCGTGGGTACCACGGGGAGGGAGGGGGTAGACCCGTTGCCTGCCGCCACGGACACACCACCAACCGGGCGGGCACCCGCGCCGTCTTGAGTCGCCGTCCCAACAGGGGCGCCCCCACAACCGCCCGACACACCGGCTGCGCCGTCTTGGGGTAGAACCGCGCCCGCACCGGCGACAGGGGCCATCCGGGTCTCCGGAGGAGTAGGGGGAGGAGCAGCCGCTGCACGCGCTTGACAGCCACCCGACGGAGCCGTCGCGCCGCTGCACACGGACGACAACCCGCCCGGCGCGCCACCTGGGGCCACACGGACGGTTACCCGGTCGCCGTCTTCGTCCGACGAGCTCGCTAAGAAGCACTTGGCAGCGGTGGCGGAGACGGGAACGTCGTCCTGCATCACCTCCTCCTCCTCATTCAGGAGGTCGTCCTTGCCCCCGGGCACCTGGGGAACCGAAATCGTGGAGCCGGGGTAGCAGGGGCGCCCCGTGCCAAAAAAGCCGTAGCCAGCTCGACCCGGTACGAGAAACGCTCGCGGACGAGCCAGAGAAGCGCGGGCACCCGCGCTCATAACCACACAGGTCGGCGCGAGCGATATGGCAGCGCGGGACGACCCGCGCCAGCCGAGCTACGAGGACGCTCCACCCAAGCACCTGGATCGGGGCCAAGCCCCCCCCAATACGGGGTAAGCAAGCGGGGTCACCCCGAACCGCCCCCACGCAACGCGGGCAGCGCCCGCCCTACACTCAATCGTCCACACGAGAGGGGCCTACCTACCACCAGACGCCTGGTGGCGGATCCGCTTGCACCACCCCTCGGAAAGGGGGGTCGTGAACAAAAACCCGCATCGGGAATTCAACGGTCCGGAAAACGGACCGTGTGTGTACCACACGAAGGGGGGCACCCCCCTCAAGCAACCCCGAAAAGGGGTGTCTGTCACGACAGGGCGCAAAGCCCCACCCGACTGGTAAACGGTCACGCGACCCACTTACATTCGGGAACCCGAATGCAACTCGACCCGAGGAGGGGCCGAATCTAAGGGGGTGATATGTAGCAGTATGGATGACCGTATTGTGACCCTCATATAGGGGGGCTACTTCTAACCCTTAACTCTTGATTTGGGAGGCCGCACTGGTTACGGTATCTATAAGTTACGTATGATCAGAGGGACTTGCATCTTGGGGTGGAGGGTAGTCAGTAGTGTCTCCGAGGGTTTATAACGAGGGGGCCGGCGGCGAATCCAACGCCGGCCATGGCAGAACAACAAACCCCTCCCATTTGGGCTCCCATCTTGATCCCGTGGCTTGCGCTCCAAGGACAGAAACCTTGGCCTCCCGGTGACGTTGGTGCCGATCCCCCTTGGTGAATGTTCCCTGAAGGTGGACGTGCAACGGTTCCTTATTGTGCTACACCTAGACCATCTTCCCCCTTCGGTAGCCAAAGGGGTAAGACGGATGCTAAGAAAGCATGACGTCATGGGGACCGGCGGGGCTCTGGGTACCATTGGGGCAACCCAACACCGTATAGACCTGGTACCAGGTGCACGACCAGCGCGGTCGCAACCGCATCGCGCGGGACGTATGCAACGAGAGATCGTTGCTGGAGAAGTGAAGAGGATGAGCAAAGCTAAGGTGATCCGACCTTCGATGTCCGAGTGGGGCGCCCCAGTAGTGATCGTATTGAAGAAGGATCAAACCCCTCAGTTCTGCATCGAATATCGACGCCTCAACTTAGTTACCAAGAAGGACTCATACCCTTTACCAAGGATGGATGAATTTATCGACTCCCTGGGGGAAGCCACAGTGTTTACCACTATCGACTGCAATGCCGGGCACTGGCAGATCCCAGTTGCAGAGGAGGATATCCCCAAGACGGCGTTCGTGTGTCACAGTGGAGTGTACGAGTTCCTAAGGATACCCTTCGGATTGTCCAACGCCCCCGCCACATTCCAGCGGGCCATCGACATTGTACTGTCGGGAGTGAAGTGGCGTAACTGCCTAGTGTACCTGGACGATGTCATCGTCTTCTCGCGTAACATGGATGACCATGTGCAACATGTCGACGAGGTACTCACCCTCTTGCGGAACGCCGGGGTAACCCTGCGCCTCAAGAAGTGCGCCTTCTTTCAGCAGACCGTCGAGTATCTGGGTCACCAGATCACACCAGGTAAACTGGAAGTGCTCGAAGCTAATACCCGGGCACTCCGGGATGCGCGATACCTAACCACTCAGACACAGCTCAAGAGCTTCCTGGGAATGTGCAACGTGTACCGACGGTTCGTCAAGGACTTCGCTCGTATAGCCAAACTGTTAACGGTTCTGACGAGCAGCGCCTTGCCAAAGGTACTCCAACCTCCCTCGCCCAGCGAGGGAGAGGCATTCGAGGTGCTCAAGCAAGCTCTGATGGCCCCACCCGTACTTGCGTTGCCGCATAGACGCGGTACCTTCGCCATCGATGTCGATGCCTGCGATACCCAACTGGGATGCACCCTGCTACAGGGAGAGACATTCATCGGTACCGATACGGCTATCCCGGACCTACATCCGGTGGGGTACTTCAGCCGGACACTCAACCCCGCTGAGCGTAACTTTGGTGCCACCGAGCGCGAGTGCCTCGTAGTCATATGGGCAGTGCAACTGCTCCGGCCATACCTGGAAGGATCCAGGTTCATCGTGAGGTCCAACCACGAACCTTTACGATGGCTCCTCAACCTTGGTGACAAGGATTCCGACAGCCATGGGAGGCTAGCCCGATGGAGGCTGAAGATGGCCGAACACGACTACCGTACCGTGTATAAGGCTGGGTCAACCCACCACCTCGGAGACGCATTGTCTCGACTCGACACCCCGAGCGGGGATACCCGCCCGGTGGATGAGGACATCCTGGTCGTACCGGTCTGCATGGTGGGTAATGCCACCCAAGGTATGGTTGACCATACCATCGCACACCTTGCATGCCGATTGACCCTCGCGGACTTCCACGAGGCACAGGCCAATGACGATGACTGTAAACGCCATCGCGCTAACCTCCTGGCCGGCACGGCCGGCATCTTCTCCGAGAATGAGGACGGACTCATGTACTGGCGGGCACCCGCCGATGGACGACATCAAGTCGTGGTTCCCGTGTCCTTACGACAAGCCGTCATGGAACGAGAACACGAGGAGCCTCCAGCCGGACACCCGGGGGGTTCGCACATGTTCGCAGCAACGCGGAGGTTCTTCTACTGGCCAGCAATGGCCGTCGACGTAGTCGACCTTGTGCGGGGATGCCACCCGTGTGCACAGAATCGTATGAGTCTTCATAAGCGGGCATCCGCTATGAAACTATTCTCACCCGATGGGCCCAACGAGCAAGTCGCTATCGATGTACTCGGACCGCTTCCGGTAACGGAAGAAGGGAACAGGCACATCCTGGTCATGTCGGACCGCTTTACTCAGCTGTCACGAGCAGCAGCTATCCCGGATGATACAGCACACACGATCATGAACGCAGTGGTTGACCACTGGATCAGTGCATACGGAGTCATGAAGCAACTTCTCTCCGACAACGGAGCAAACCTTACGTCAGCATTCTGCACTAAGGTCCTGGGCATGTTCGGTATCGAACCCCGTCGGGCATCCGACTACCACCCACAATCCAACGGCCAGGTGGAGCGGTTCAACCGCACCATCGTCAAGATGCTCCAATGCTATGTGGCCGAGCACACAAACACTTGGGACAGGCTCCTGTCCGTACTCACCCTGGCGTACAGTGCCAGGCCCCACCGGAGTACCAGCATTGCTCCACTGGAATGGGTCATGCCCATGGGCGTCGGTAGTCTGACGCTGCCACCGGGCAGATGCACTCCGTATGACATACCGAAGGGCCGACCGGCCGAGCGGATCCACTCAGCTTGGTTGGCCAAGCTATCGTGGATGATACCTAAGCTCAAGGGTGCCCTTGACCGTACACAACTTCGATACAAGAAGAACTTCGACGCCCGACTATGGGTGCGCAACGCGACCCTGGTAACAGGTGACTGGGTCTACATCAGACACCAGAAGTTCCGAGGGATCAAGCTTATGCAACCGGTCAAGGGACCGTACCAGATCCTACACAGAGATGATCACTCTGTCATCCTGCACTCCGATACGGAGATAAAACGCATCAACCTCAATGATGTGACACCTGCTCCGAAGCCGGAACAGCCTCAGGCGGTACCGGCTGGGTTGCTACATGAAGCTCTTACAACCGACCGGTGAGATGACCCGGTGGGGCCGGATAAGATTCCATACCAAGTAGAGAGCGTGGTCGGGCACACCGACCCGGACCTACCAGGGCCCTGGTACGTCAAGGTGATGTGGGTCGGATACGACTCACCCACCTGGGAACAGGCGGCGAACATACCCCGCCAACTTCTCATGCCTTACATGAGGCGACGACGCCTACTGTAACAACCCAACCGACACCGACTTCGGCTGTTGGGGGGTGAAGCTTATACCTACAAAGTAGAGTGTCACATGGAATCTGCAAGACTTAGGTTAACTAAGTTGGAGCGGACTTTGGCAAAATAAGTAAGCTACTGACTTTTACAAGTTTACTTGAAGGAGATCACTAACTCCGGTAATTTCAAAGTAACCTGAGGCTTACACCAATGTAAGCCTTCATACATGGGGCAAGTGACGGACCGAGGAAGGTTGACCTTCATGAGTATTAACCAACCAGGATGGGTTGGGGGCGCGAGAAAAACCAAGGCAAGCCACTGCTAAGGCAAACGGGGTACTCCTCAGAAGGCAGCCATCGGTATCATGCAAACACCCCAGCGGGGCGATGAGTTTATACTCACTACGACCCGGCCACCATAAGGGTCACCGGTTCCCTCTCCCTCAGAACAACAGCACTCCTCAGTGGGTACCCCCGCTGCCCGAGGGAGGCCACTCACGCGTAGACGCGTACACCTCCATGCTCCACCGGTCGGCAATCTCGCGACGGTCAATCGCCTGGGTTACCTCGGTGCATAGCTGGACGAGGGTGCTGCGGCCAGCCACCACGTCCTCCAGCGCTGTCTGGAGGCGGTCCAGCACGCTACCGAAGCAACGTGCGGACCCAACCAGCGCAGCACCTGGGGGGACATCCCTCCCGCTAACAGAGAGACCCTCCCGCAGCTCGCGGGCAACGAGGGCGTCAAAGCCCTCATACCATGAACGGAGACCCCCGTCAGGCATGACAGGGGCGGATGGTGACACGGGCGCAGCCAGAGGAGCCACAGGAGCCGACACGGCTATCACCGGAGCCGGTGCCGCCCGATCCGAGGCCCGGTGGGTGTAAGGATCCGGCCCTTTCTTGATCCAATTCGGTCGTCAAGCCACTGATGTCATGCTAATTACATCCGTACTTGATCCGTGATCTTCTTCGGACCGCATCCTGTGGATTCTAGATTCTTCCGAAAGGTTCGAACGCCTTCCGGATGAATCTTGAATCTCCCAAAGATCTTCCACGAATATACGTTAACACGTGGCAGGATGCGTGGCTTACAGTGGCCCTGGGACCCCTCCAGAGGGCCCATTATGGAAGGCCAATAATGGTGCTGGAATTGCCATAGCTCGACGGGAACCAATAGTATCGCATATCCCGTTTCCAGCCTCTGGGACAACGTTCGGGAGCGTGTAACGGGCTTACCAATAGTATGCAAGAACGATCTTGCAAGTAGCCCACCCCCTCAGATTGACCCTTCTGAGAGGGGGGTGTGCCCCGACGAGTGCTGACCTGCGTTTTCGGACCACCTGGTGTGGCAAACAAGGGGGACTACGCCAAGGGCCCTGTGAGCGACCCGAGGGGTGTGCCACAGGGTATAAAAGCGTGCGTGCCTGCGACCGAGGGTGGAGAACGGAGGGAGGGCTCAAGCCCATCAACATAAACACCTTTGAACCCTAGAACCTGAGAACGACCGACGTCAAGCTCATCCCCTTCGCACCGGTCTTCTTCGCGGACGTCTTCTTCGCGCGCACGTGTTGCGCGCGACCGACCGACACCGAGTAGGTTATCCGCTGTCGTACCGCGCGTGCGTTGAGGGTGGGCGTACGGTGGCGAGCGAGGGACCGTGCGAGCACGAGTGTGCGGTCGCGGACGGCGCTTCGCTGCGCTTCACCTTACATTTGGTAGCTTCAGATAGCTTCCTACCCTGCGTGCGTGGGTGCGTGCATGCGCCGCCGATACCGAGCGCTTTTGCGCGGTAAGGCAGCCTTCGGGCTCGCCGGCCTCTCCCCGGGTCTGTCGCGGGGCCCCACTGTGTTCGGGTTGGCCTTATACCACTGGGCCATCGTGTCATTCGGGGTGGGTTCTTCCCTCACGGGGCTCCCTTCGTCCCGTCACCCCAGTCAGCCGTGTGCTGCTGGTGGGGGGGGTCGGTTCGGTTCCAACGGGGCGCACCATCGCGCGCGCGCGGGGCGGGTAACTACTGTGGGTTGACGGTTGGACTCCTCTGCGACGCGTCTCTGTGCAGGCTTGCTCGGTCCGGGAGGTTCGTGCTCCCTAACTGGACCGGGTCAGTCCCACACAGGGCCGCAGGTGACTGGACTGTGGACCTTCCCGGGCTAAGTCTTGGTAAGCTCCCACTCCAGTGGCCTTCCCTAACAAGGGAGTGCACAGCGAGTCTGGTCGTAGCGCTTCAGAGCAGCCTCCCTTGGTCCAGTGGCCGTGTGCCCGTAACTGGATCAAGGCAGTCTCCTCTGGGACGCGAGAAGCAGGAGCGTTGATCTGACACAGCGAGGGTGCTTGTGTGCTTATCTCATTACTGTTCTTACCCAGTCACCAGTGGAACCAGAGAACAAGAATACCAAGACTGGGGAGGGGACCCGCTCTGAACCCCCCCGTGTAGCAGACGCGGCGGCTGGACGTCGCCTACTTCTTCCGCCTCTTCCTCGTCGCCCTGCCTCGGACCAAGAAAAGGCGGCACCGCACCAAGTGGGCACGATCAAGCTTCGTACCGCGCGAACCATGGAACGACGCGCCCTTCGTGTGAAGAGCCGTGGCCCGAGTGGGCGGATCGCGAAGCCCAAGTTCAAGTGCGGCTTTTGTCACGTGACCTGTTACGGCGAATCCAAGTGGCGTGACCACCGGGCCTGTCGCCGGCACAAGAACGAGGTCAACCCTCCTCGTCTCCCTTGTTGTGTGGACTGCAAGCGCGAGTTTGAGAGTGACGCCCACTACTATCGCCACCTGCGCGGCCTTTCCCACATCAGGACAGTAAATAAGCAGGCCTAAGCCATGGAGTCCGGGAACGCCGGCGGTGGAGGCTCTGCAACTGTGACGCCCGAGGCATAGATTCAAATTCCTTTTTATTTTCAAAGCCTATTGGCCGACACGGCGAGACTGAAGGAGCAGCTGACCGCGACGCAAGCACACGTTGTGCGAGCTCCAAGTGGACCCAATCCGAACAAGCCAAAAACGTTCTCCGGAAAGCTGATGACCGTGGATGCATGGGTATCCCATATGGACCAGTATCTTGCTTGGACGGATCCAGTCCAAGCCCTGGCCATTGCGAAGACTTATCTTCAAGGTGAGGCGTTTGCATGGTACCAGTCTTATGCGGCCTCGAGCGCTGTAGCGGATTGGCCAAGTCTTCGCGATGCCATGACGCATCGGTTTAACCGCGTGAACAAGGAACAAGCGGCGCGGAACCTCCTGCACAAGTGGCGGCAGATCAAGGACGTGACGACGTACAACAAGACTTTCCAGTCCATTGTCCTGGACATCCCGAGCATCACCGTGCCCGAGAAGATTGATCGGTACAGCCGTGGACTCAAGTCGTACATCTGGGAAGTGCTGTGCACCAAGCAGTACGAATCTGTGGAGACTCTCATGCTGGATGCGCTGAAGGTGGAAGGGGCGAAACGCGGAAGCTATCGTAGCAGCGCTCAAAGCTACGCGTACCAGGCAGCAGCATCGAAGGCCGAGTCGACTCCGATGGATATCTCTGCTGTGCAAGTGACGCGTCTGACCCCCGAGGAGCGAAAGAGATGCATGCGCGACAGACTTTGTCTGCGCTGCCGGGAGAAGGGCCACCTCGCTCGGAGCTGCCCAAAAGCGAGGCGGAACTGAGGCAGGATCCGATTGTGGATACGCATCCCGCTCCAGTTCCGGAATTGGCCTTTCAGCGGCCTCATCTCGGTCTGCTGAGTGCAATCGGGACCGTGAATGAGGAGCGCACTAAGATCCTGTTCGACGACTGCGCGATGATGAATTTTGCATCAACGAAGCTGATTGAGAGACTGCAGATCAAGACCATTGCATCAACTGAATATGCGCGGATGCCTGATGGGAAGCTTCACCCGTTGACATCCACTGCGACATCTGTGAGGTTGAAAGTCGGCCGGTACCAAGAGAACCTGCATTTGGCCGTGTTTCCGCTGACTGAATACGACATCATTCTGGGCAATAAATGGCACGAAGACTTCGACGTGCAGAAGAACTACCGCAAGAATAAGGTGACGTTCCGGAAAGGTGGCAAACCTATGTCCATTTGTGCTACCCTGGACGAGTCGAAGACGCTGATAAGCAAGCAGAAGCTGGCCAAGATTCTCAAGCGGGGCCAACCTGCCTTTGCTATCTTCCTGAGACCCAGCGAGGTGTCTGCTGCGTTGGAGATTAACTTCACGGACGTTCAACACTGGACTGAAGACCCAAAAATGAAGAAGCTGATACTCGAGTTCAAAGATGTCTTCCCCGACGACCTACCGAAAGGTCTAACTCCTGAGAGAAAGCACCGGTTCAAGATCGATCTCGTAGACGACGCGGCAGCCCATAAAAAGGGTATCTATCGTCTGTCCGAAGCGGAGTGCGAAGAACTTCTCCGGCAGATTCGCGACCTGCTGGATAAGGGCTTTATACAAGCAAGCACTTCTTCATGGGGTGCACCGGTACTCTTTGCGGTCAAGAAAGATGGGGGACTCCGTCTTTGCATTGACTACCGGGCACTGAATAAGCAGACAATCAAGAACTGCTACCCGCTGCCACGTATTGACGACATCTTTGACAACCTTCGCAGCGCCAAGATCTTTTCGACGCTGGATCTCCGGTCTGGCTATCACCAGATTCGGATGGACCCCGAGTCCATCCCACTGACGGCTTTTCGAACGCGGTATGGGCTGTTCGAGTTCCTTGTTTTACCATTTGGTTCGTGCAACGCCCCGTCGGCGTTCATGAATCTTATGAACGACGTCCTCCGGCCATACATCGACCGCTTCGTCTGCGCCTACCTGGACGACATCCTGATATACAGCAAGTCTTTAGACCAGCACCTGTTTCATCTGCGGAATGTGCTTACGACGCTGCGAGAGCACAAGCTGTATGCAAAGCTGTCTAAGTGCGAGTTTGGTTGTACATCCGTCGATTTTCTCGGCCATGTCGTGTCGCCGAATGGCTTTGAGATGGAACACACGAAAACCGAGTCCATCCGGATGTGGCCGACTCCTAGGACCAAGAAGGATGTGCAGTCTCTCCTGGGCCTTGTCAACTTCTACCGGCGATTTGTACTCGGTATGGCGGAGATTGCTAAACCACTGACGGAGTTGACTGGGAACATCGACTTTGCATGGACAAAAGCGCATGAAGATTCTTTCCGCACGCTCAAGGAGCGAGTGGCGAGTGCGCCTGTGCTGCGGCCGTTTGACCGAGACCTGCCCGTGATTGTGTCCACGGACGCCAGTGGCTGCGCTATAGGGGCTGTTCTAGAACAGGACGACGGTATGGGACGTCGCCCAGTGGCCTCCTTTTCGCAGACACTGAACATTCACGAACAGCGGTACACCATACGAGAAAGGGAACTGTTGGCCATTGTTCAGGCTATCAGACACTGGCGGTGTTACCTGCATGGACGATCTTTTGACGTTCATACCGACCACGAATCCCTTCGCTACCTGAGAACCCAAGACAAGCTGAATGATCGGCAAGTGCGCTGGCTGGAGACGCTGGAGCAATACGACTTCCGCATCACGCCTGTGCCTGGACCAAAGAACGTCGTAGCGGATGCCCTCTCGAGGAAGGACGAGAATGTCGGACCTCGAACCGAGGCTGATGCGGAACTCTTGAAGCGCGTACTACGCAAGGCGCTACCGAGAACAACCATCAAACCCGAAAAAACCAAAAAACCACGGAAAACCAGAGAACCACGGAAAACCAAAGAACCACGGAAAACCAAAGAACCACGGAAAACGAAAGAGCCACGGACAATCAAAGAACCAGAGAAAGAACAAGAACCAAGGAGTCCTGGAGAATCACGGACTTCCAAGGAACCCAAGAATGGGCTACAAGTGAACAACCTCATGACATTCGAGATGGACCCAGACAAGCTCGCTACGCTCCACAGTGAGTACCATGCGGACCCCGAGTTTTCCAAACTCTACGAGAACCCGGTGTTGCCCTACCGTATAGACAAGGGGTTGTTACTCATATGTGACCGCACGTTCATCCCCGCTGGTACTCACCGACTTGCTGTACTCCATGACCATCACGATGTGCCAAGCCAAGGGCACATGGGAGTTCGCAAGACAACCAAGAACCTGGTAGATAAGTTCTACTGGAAGAAGCTGAGACAAGACGTCAAAGAATACGTGCAGACATGTGATCCTTGCCAACGCAATAAGAGCAGAACGGAATCACCTCTGGGTCACCTCCAACCACTAGAACCACCGAAGGAGCAATGGTCAAGCGTCTCTATGGACTCCATCACACTACTACCCAAGACTGCCCGAGGGCACACTGGTCTGCTGGTCGTCGTCGACCGACTGTCGAAGATGATACGCCTAGCAGCGACGAAGAGCCGTGCCTCGGCGCCCCACGTGGCCAAGCTGTTCTACGACCACGTGTATAGAAACTTCGGTCTACCTGCAAGCATCATAAGCGACCGAGACCCTGTCTTCATGTCCAAGATCTGGAAGGCGCTGATGGATAAGATGGGTGTGCGAATGCGCCCATCGTCAGCGTACCACCCGCAGACCGATGGACAGACGGAGATCATGAACAAGAAGATCGAAGAAGTGCTGCGCTGCTTTGTCGACCACAATCAATCGAAATGGGACCTGCTTCTCACGGACGTGAAAGTGGCGTACAACCAATCCACGAATTCCGTTACGACTCACACGCCGTTTTATCTGGCGTACGGATTCAACCCAAAGACCGTCCCCTTCGACCTCATTCGGGGAGCGAACGACAAGGTACCTGCTGCAGCGGAATGGCTTTCATCTCTGAGCGCGGCTCACGAGACGGCAACGGACGCGTTCCGTCAAGCGAATGCCTACCGAGCTGCGGACGCCAATCGATCTCGGCGTACCCGCGACCTGAAGGTCGGCGACTACGTCCTACTAAGCTCCAAGAACCTGAAGCCTGAGTCATATCAAGGGGCGCGCAAGCTGATGCCCAAGTACTCGGGACCCTACCGCATCACGGAGGCTGCTACTCCGGTGACCTTCGGACTGGACTTGCCCACCACTGTCCTGGAACGCAAGGTACACAATGCGTTCCACGCCAGCCTGCTGACGCCTTACAGGGCTGACAAGAACTTCGATCGTCGCCCTGTTCCGGCTCCACAGGTAGCCCTGACTGACGGCACTGTGGAGTACGAGGTCAACAAGATCCTGCGCTCCCGCAAGCAACGCGGTCGTACGCAGTATCTGGTGTCATGGAAAGGCTACATTGACGCGGAGAACCAATGGATCTCGGAGGCGGACCTCCATGCTCCTGCTCTACTCCGGGGGTTCCACAAGCGGGGAGCGTCTTGAGGGGGGGGAGATGTAAGGGTTCGACCCTTTCTGAATCCAATTCGGTCGTCAAGCCACTGATGTCATGCTAATTACATCCGTACTTGATCCGTGATCTTCTTCGGACCGCATCCTGTGGATTCTAGATTCTTCCGAAAGGTTCGAACGCCTTCCGGATGAATCTTGAATCTCCCAAAGATCTTCCACGAATATACGTTAACACGTGGCAGGATGCGTGGCTTACAGTGGCCCTGGGACCCCTCCAGAGGGCCCATTATGGAAGGCCAATAATGGTGCTGGAATTGCCATAGCTCGACGGGAACCAATAGTATCGCATATCCCGTTTCCAGCCTCTGGAACAACGTTCGGGAGCGTGTAACGGGCTTACCAATAGTATGCAAGAACGATCTTGCAAGTAGCCCACCCCCTCAGATTGACCCTTCTGAGAGGGGGGTGTGCCCCGACGAGTGCTGACCTGCGTTTTCGGACCACCTGGTGTGGCAAACAAGAGGGACTACGCCAAGGGCCCTGTGAGCGACCCGAGGGGTGTGCCACAGGGTATAAAAGCGTGCGTGCCTGCGACCGAGGGTGGAGAACGGAGGGAGGGCTCAAGCCCATCGACATAAACACCTTTGAACCCTAGAACCCGAGAACGACCGACGTCAAGCTCATCCCCTTCGCACCCGTCTTCTTCGCGGACGTCTTCTTCGCGCGCACGTGTTGCGCGCGACCGACCGACACCGAGTAGGTTATCCGCCGTCGTACCGCGCGTGCGTTGAGGGTGGGCATAGGATGGCGAGCGAGGGACCGTGCGAGCACGAGTGTGCGATCGCGGACGGCGCTTCGCTGCGCTTCACCTTACAGTGGGACCCCACGGAAGGGGCTCCACCGTAAAACCGGCGGGACTCCGCCCGGAGACGGGACACCTCACGCTCCCAACCCGTAGAGTCCCACTCTCGGGGACGACGGCCATGACTCACCGGTATCGGGTTAGAGAATCACGGGGCCAAGACCTGGAAAGGGTCATGGATAACCACGGGAATACCCAGGTCAGGAACAGCCTCGGTGGACGCCCACCCACGGTGACTGGGCTCACCCGGCTGAGTACGCCGGATGCGCAACGAGTGACGAGGCAAGGTGGCAGCCCCAGCCTGCGGATCCCGGTACGAGGGAAGGGTCAACACCCCAGCCCAGTTCATGGCATCGTGAACGGCCAGGAGGGCCTCGAACTCCCGGGCCAACCCGGTCTTGGCAGCTATCATGTCCACGCCTAGCTGCCCGATATGCCGACGGACACCCATTGAAAGATGAAACAGCCGCCCCTGCCGACGGACGGACAGCAAGGAGGAGGAAGCGTGCCCGAGGGTAACCTCGAGGGTGAAGGTCCCCTGCAACGGGTGGACCGGCCGGGAGGCCAACACAATACCGAAGTATCGGAGACAGGAGCCGGCATCAACCCGGAAAGCCGGGGCGGGCTCCCACCCCTCCTGCCATAGAGGCGGGCGCACTGGAGTGTACACCGGCGCGCGACCGTTACCGGTCTGTAACGCACACGTTACATCGGTGCGGAACGCATCCGCCATGACACCATGGTTGCGTCGCCAGCTCGACGCCGACTTCAGCCCCGCCATGGGCGGGTACGGAGCCGTCAGCGTTAGATACGGGGATACCCCCGGGAAGTACTTAAACCCGGGATACCGGCCGGTATCGGCCACCGTCTGCCCGAACGCCACAGGAGCCTCCGCAGCCGCAACCCCCCGAGCACTAGCCGGGTATTCAACCTCCCGCGGCAACGCGGGGGCAACCAAGTCGCATATCCCGAAGGCGGGGTTGAGAAAGACTTTACCCCGCCCCACCCGGGTGCGCCAGAGCTGCGCATGCCGGTCGTTTGGCTGATTCAGGATCAAATGATGCTCCACCCGGACCGCATTCGGCTGGTTGACCAGCCGCGCCAACTCCCGCTCCCAACTCGGGTCCAACTTGATACGCCGGGAGGACCCTCCACGGTGGCTCGGTGGGTGGAAGTCCACCCGCATCCGCCCAGCGGAGTCCATGGACTCTTGTACGGTGAGGCCTCGGACCCGAGCCACCAAGTCGGTCACCGACATAGAGGGGTGGCCCGCCACCAAGGCGACGCCGTCACCCAGCGGGGCAACCCGGGCGGGCCCAGGAAGAATCAGCGGCGCCGGGGGAAGCCCCACCGGCAGATGGGCCGGCGCCGCAGGCGCACGGGGGCGAGGAGGAAGAAGAAGGGCGGGCGCCCGCCCGGAGTAGCTCCCGGAGTCCACCGCCCTCGGGGTAGACGCGTCTCGACCACCGGTCGCCCGCGGAACCGCGGGAAGAGCACCGTCGCCACCCGGGCCCGACGAAGACACAACGGGGACGGAGGGGGTAGACCCGTCAACCACCCCCGCAGACGGACCACCAACCGGACGGGAACCCGCGCCGTCTTGACCGGCCGTCCCGGCCGGGGAGCCGCCACGACCGTCGGAAGCGGCGGCTGCACCTTCTTGAGGTAGAGCCACGCCGGCTCCGGCGACAGGAGCCATCCGGGCCGCCGGAGGGGTAGGAGTCAAAGCCGCCACACGCGTTGACCGCCCCCCGACGGAGCCGTCGTGCCGCTGCAGACGGACGACAACCCGCCCGGCGCGCCTTCCGCAGCCACACGGACGGTCACCCGATCGTTGTCGTCCGACGCGCTCGCCAGGAAGCACTCGGCAGCGGTCGTGGAGACAGGAACGTCGTCCTGCATCGCCTCCTCCTCCTCAAGCAGGAGGTCGTCCTCGCCCCCGGGCACCTGGGGGTCCGGCATGGTGGATCCGGGGTAGCAGGGGCGCCCCGTGCCAAGAAAGCCGCAGCCGGCTCGACCCGGTACAAGGAACGCTCGCGGACGAGCCAGGGAAGCGCGGGCACCCGCGCTTATAACCACACGCTCAGCACGAGCGATACGGCAGCGCGGGACGACCCGCGCTAGCCGAGCTACGAGGTCGCTCCACCCAAGCACCTGGGTCGGGGCCACGCCCCCCCCACACGGGGTAATCATGGGGGGTCAGCCCACAACCGCCCCCACGCAACGCGGGCAGCCCCCGCCCCCACTCACTCGTTCACACGAGAGGGGCCCCCCTACCACCAGACGCCTGGTGGCGGATCCGCTTGCACCACCCCTCGGAAAGGGGGGTCGTGAACAAAAACCCGCATCGGGAATTCAACGGTCCGGAAAACGGATCGTGTGTGTATCACACAAAGGGGGGAACCCCCCTCAAACAACCCCGAAAAGGGGTGTCTGTCGCGACAGGGCGCAAAGCCCCACCCGACTGGTAAACGGTCGCGCGACCCACTTACATTCGGAAACCCGAATGCAACTCGACCCGAGGACGGGCCGAATCTAAGGGGGGGACATGTAGCAATATGGATGACCGTATTGTGACCCCAATACAGGGGGACTACGTCTAACCCTTAACTTTCAATTTGGGAGTCCGTATTGGTCACGGTACCTATAAGTTACGTATGACCAGTGGGACTTGCATCTTGGGGTGGAGGGTAGTTAGTAGTGTCTCCGAGGGTTTATAACGAGGGGGCCGGCGGCGAATCCACCGCCGGCCATGGTAGAACAACAAACCCCTCCCATTTGGGCTCCCATCTTGGTCCCGTGGCTTGCGCTCCAAGGACAGCAACCTTGGCCTCCCGGTGACGTTGGTGCCGATCCCCCTTGGTGAGTGTTCCCTGAGAGTGGACGTGCAGCAGATACCTATTGTGCTACAACGCCCAACCGCAGCATGTCTTTTGGTGCCGCCCCCCCCCTCCCCTCCCGGCAGCGGCGGCGGTGGTGGTGCTGGCAGTGGCTGTGGTGGTGGTGGTGGTGGTGGTGGTGGTGTTTGTGAGTGTGAGGGTGGATGTGAGAGTGTGGGTGGCCAGCCGCGCGTGCCGACAGACCCCGATCCCGCGTAGGTGGCCTGCCGGCAGACTTGAATTCAACATAGGTGGTCTGCCGGGCTGTCCAAATCTCTTGTAGGCGGCCTGCCGGCAGGCCTGGATCCGTGCAGGCGGCCCGTCAGCAGGCCTAAAACCCGCGTGGGTGGCCCGCCGCCGTGTTAAGCTTCGTGTATCTACGTAGGTGGCCTGCCGACTGGCCGAATTCTGGTGTCGTTCAACCGTGGCCCGTCGGCCATTCTCCGGCCGGTACGTAGCTGTGGTGTGGCGACCAGACAAATCTAGTAACTCTGGCCAGACGTCCAAACCCTAACCCCGTATCTGTGGCCAGACGGACGGCCCTGCCCGGTAACTGTGACGCGTGACGGCATTTTAATCGAACACCCGACTAGCGAGAGGTATCATCATCTTCATGCCTACATGAAATAGTTCCGATTCACCCCGCACGGTTCACAGTTGCGGATGGGGTGGGCGGTCGGTCGGGGCGCCGGGTAGGTGACCATCACCCGCTCTCGCTTCACTTCATGGGAGAACAGCCCTCTCTTCGTGCCCCCCTCGTCCTACTCACGCATCGTTAGCGTCCTCGCCCCCCCCTCTCTCCCTGCCCCCCCTTCCCCTCCCCCCTCCTCCCCATCCTCCCTCCCCCTCCTCTCCACCCTCCCTGTCCCCCGCCCTCACCCCTTCACCCTCCCTTCCCCCCTCCATCCTAGTCCCACATCCCTCGCTTCTCCCCGATCCCCCCCCCAACCCCCCCCCCCAAACCCCCACGCCACCCTGCCTCCCCCCCGCCGCACTGCTTTTCCCCCTCAACCTCTCCAACAACCCCTTTTGCCTTGTCACCCCCGGCCGACTCTACTGTGGCAGTATTGACCCCCAGGTACGGGGCCAACACGTGCCATGCAAGGGGCGGCAGGCCACTAGCCTGATCCGTTCCTCCCCCTGCATTTGGGTCCATATTCCCTAAGTTTGGGATAGTTAGCTTATTAGTAAATCCAACTTGGATTTGAGGGTTTTCTGCATTTATCGTCTTGAATTTTCATGTGGCCCGGTGGGCAGGTGCTGGGGTGGGAGATTCTGAGTGGCGAGATTCTGAGTGGACCCTGGGGGGATAAGGGGAGGGACAGCGGGGCTTGGCCCTGCGTCCCCGTCCCGACCAAGAAACTGTTGGACCACACACCATCCTCTTGTTTGTCAGTGGGGGGTTTGCCCCACAACAGGGACAGAGTGTGTGCGACTTGCACTTCTTCCGGTTCCCCCGACACGGGAGGCAGCCCTTGCACACCGCCCCAACTTGGGTGCCGTGTGTGCAAGTGGTTTTTGCCACATTTGGTGGAGCAGCAGGGGACAGAGGTAAACTTTACCTCCGGGTGCACCCGGGTGTAGGGGGCCCTCTGTCTCAGAGGAACGGTGGACTTGGACCGTGTCGTTCGGATCTTTAGCCAACAGGGCTGGATCGGACCCCCCGTCGTCCGGGGAGTACACGGGTGACGCACGTACTTCAGTGCCTTTGAATACTGGTGAGACACAGGTGGGTTTACCTGGGGTCGCAGAGGGACTAGAGGTCCCTCAAGCCAGCAGGACTGGAAGTGCGGGCGGGCAGAAGGCCACCCCGACTCAGTCGGGAGTTCACTCGGGTGACACTTCTGATGTGGGTGGGCCGAAGTCTGGCCACCGCGTGGTACACTCAACGGGAACGTCCCAAGGGGTGAGGACTGTCCCCGCGGTTTCCACTCGGGTTGGATCCAACTTTGGCTTGGAGCCGTCGCCAACTAGGCTTTCGGAGGACGGCGGACCTCCGTTGGTCGGCGATGGGCTCGCGCCCATGCCCCCGGTTGAGACCCCTGAGGAACGTGGTTACCCCTCAGGTGGACTCCCGGAGGCGGACCGAGACTCAACTGGAGTCGTCAATCCACTCCTGGCGGAAACTGTCCGTCGGGAGGCGACCAATGTGTTGCGGCAGACTTCGCCGGACCTGGTGGTCACGATGACGAATACTATTCCGAATCAGATTGTGGCGAGTTTGCCAGAGGGCCTTAATGGCCAGACCGGATCGGGGCCTTCGAGCCCGCAGGCGCAGAGGGAATCTCTCCTCACGCCTTTCTCGGGTCGCCCCGAACAGGGGGCGACACCTGTGACTCCCAACATGGGAGCCACACCATACTCGGTGGGGCGTACGCCCTTCATGGGGGAGTTCCCCTCGGAAACGCCGGCGGCTACACTAAGCGCGCCGCGCCAGACTATGGGCACTGAGAGGCAACTTACCCCAGTGCCACAGCGGCTGTTCCCTCAACGTGAGGTGCCGCCCAAGATCCAGGTAGCCAACCCGGTCTACGAGAGGATCTTTGATTGTGAGACCTACGCCCTCCACAACAAGTCGGTGGCGTATGGTCCTGACCAGGCCCGAGCAATGGGCCGTGCCAAGAAGAATGCACTTCATTCTTTTGGGCATAAAGCGGAGTGGGATGGAACTCCCCCCATCCGTGTCTTTGAGTTCCTACGTCGTTTCACTAAAGCCTGTGACGACAATGCCATAAGTGAAGGCATGGCTTTTTACATGCTACAGGAGTTTACGAAGGGCGACCTGCGGACAGAACTTATGTTCGTCATGCCCAGCTCCTCAAGTGGAGGCGCTAGGGAGGTGACGTCCTATTTGGAGCTCGTCAACTGGTTGTTGAGGGCCATGGTTGATGAAGCGGCGTTGGCTTCTCAAGTCGAGGAGTTCACGCAAGCCCATCAGGAAGAGGCGGAGGACGAGTTTTCCTTTGCGGAGCGAGTCCGTAAGCTCAACAATCTTTGTGGGTTTCTTCATCCACAAGCTGTGGTGAAGAGTCGGTTTGTGGAGGGACTCCATTGGTCAGTCCGAATGGAGACTCGGGAGCATAACACTGCCCGGGCAACCCTGGCCGCGTTGGCTAGGTTCGCCTACCGCAGAGGCGAGGCCTACCGCAAGTTGCGGGAGGAACAACGCCAGGAGCGTCAAGCCGAGTTGGCCAAGGAACGGGAGGAGGCACGCCAGGCCAGAGAGTTGAGAGAGGCACGCCGAATCCGCAAGGAGAGGGTGGTAGCTGCCGTGGGAACTTCCCAGGGTATCTCTTCGTCTTCCCCAGTTGGGAAGACCCCTCCGGGAACTGACAATCGGTGTTGGAACTGCAACTCCGATGGACACTGGGCATATGATTGCCCCAAGCTGAGTAAACGCATCCAACAACTAGTTAGGAATGCGAGTAGGAAGTCGGCTACGAACGAAGTACGTTCACGCCGCGAGGGTGGGACTCGACCGGTGGTGGCGGTCGCCACACCCTCGGCGGAGGGGGCGGACACGTCGCCCTCGGACTCTTCGTCTTCCCCTTCGCCCTCAGATTCGGACGCCAAGTCGGCGGGAAACGAATGACCGTTGGAGCTGGCCGTCCGAAGCTCACAACGGCAGCCTCGGCCAAGTGGGTCAAGAGGACGAACCAACCGTGCCGGATACTGCTGCGACCTGAGGGGGTCCGCCCACCTCGGGTAGGACTCCCCAAGAACGTAAACCCACGTCGGGTCATCGCGGTGCTGACGGGTGAGAACTTCCAGGTGGCTGGACGGGTGCAACTTGCCCCCGGCCGCGCCTGTTGTGCCCGTATCGTACTTGATACCGGGTCAGGAGCCTCCTTGATACGCAAGTCGCTATTACCAAAGGAGATGAAGCTCCAACGCTGGAAGTCTAAAGCTGACCATCTGATCGATATCAATGGTGGGGTACTTCCCATCGTTGGTGCCGTGACCCTACCAACTAGGTTGGGGACCCATGAGGTCGACGTGACCTATGGAGTAGTAGAGAATATATCGGTACCCCTGCTTCTGGGTACCCCTTATGTGGTT
Organism: Pyropia yezoensis; assembly: GCA_009829735.1. Lineage (NCBI taxonomy): Eukaryota > Rhodophyta > Bangiophyceae > Bangiales > Bangiaceae > Pyropia > Pyropia yezoensis. Next base: position 15,170,448 of record CM020620.1, read on the forward strand.
ACACAAGTGCCTTTGATTTGTGGCCCTGAGTACTGGGTCAAGTTGATGAATGGGGAAACCATCCCCATCCTTGGTAAGGGAAAGTCTGTGGCTCCTGTGACAGTCTCACAGTCGAAGCCTGTTTGCTCTGTGAGAGAAGGGTTTACTGCTACCCTGTGTTTAGCCCGTAAAGTCACGTTGCCCCCCAACTCGGTGGCGCACGTTGACGTTGTAACTGATCATACGGGGAACGGGTTAGTGCACCCTTACCCCCGTCTTGCTCGCAAACACCAAGTGCATGTTGCCCTTGGCACGATGGACTCCAAAGCCGGAGTCCCGTGGAAGATCCAGGTGATGAACCTGAGCTCGTCGCCCCAGTACTTCAAGTCGGGAGCCAAGTTCGGCTATATCGACCAACACGAGGGACCGGTAGTAGCGGTCACCCTCAACGCGGGCGCGAGTAGCGACCCGAAGTCCGGAAAGGAGAAGCACCAAGCCAAGTCGGCCGCCTCTCCTCGGCCCCATGTGAACATGGAGGGTGTCCCACCCAGGTTGAGGGTTCAAGTTGAACGCCTCTTGGACCAATATCACAAGTTGTGGGATGGCCAACTGGGACTCATGAGAGCTACCCAACACCGGATCGAGTTGAAGCCCGGTGCACCCCCTATACGCCAACAACCGTATGGGGGAGGACCCCGTTCAAGGGCCCTCGTTAAGGAGCAAGTTGCTCGCATGGAGGCCCTCGATGTGATCGAGGCCAGTAACGCCGAGTGGGCGAGTCCGGTGGTTATCGTCCCCAAAGTTGATGGGACCCCCCGGTTTTGTATCGACTACCGTAAGCTCAACGAGAGCACGGTGAAGGACAGTTATCCACTGCCTAGGATGGACGACTGTCTGGACTCTCTAGGGGAGGCAAACGTGTTTGCTACCCTGGATTGTAACGCGGGGTACTGGCAAATTCCCATTGCCCCAGAGGACAGGCATAAAACTACCTTTACCTGTCATTGTGGTACCTACCAGTGCAAGCGTCTACCGTTTGGCCTGTGTAACGCGCCGGCAACTTTCCAGCGCGCTATGGACATGATTCTGGCCGGAGTGCGGTGGCAGATCTGTCTCGTGTACCTAGACGATATCATTGTGTTCTCCCGAAGTCCGGAGGAACACATTGGCCATCTTGGCCAGGTGTTCAAGCTACTTGCTGACGCCGGTGTGTCACTGAAGGCGAGTAAGTGCCACCTCTTCACTCAAGAGGTGGAATACTTGGGACATGTTGTCCGTCCGGGGCGTCTCAGTGTCAACGAGAAAAACTTGAGGGCCATCCGTAAGGCTCAGTACCCCCGGACCCAGACCCAGATGAGGAGCTTCCTCGGGATGTGTAACGTGTACCGACGTTTCACCAAGGGCTTCGCCAAGGTGGCGAAGCCGCTGAACGAGCTAGTTAGCTCAACGCTACCGAAGAACCTGCCTCCCCCAAGTCGGGTGGAGCAGGAATCCTTTGAGACTCTTCGGGACCTTCTGCTGAAGCCCCCTATCCTGGCTATTCCCAGGTTGGGAGGCCACTACATCCTGGATGTGGATGCTAGCTACGACCAACTTGGTTGTGTGTTGCTTCAGCAGTAGCCGGACAAGGAGTACTTGCCGGTGGGATACTTCAGCAAGGGGCTGAACTCGGCCGAGAAGAACTACGGAGTCACCGAGTTGGAAGGACTCGCAGTGGTGTGGGCAGTGACGTCACTTCGTCACTACCTATAGGGTGAGAATTTCCTCATCCGCTGTGACCACCGCGCGTTGCAGTTCATCTTCAAGACGGACTGTACGAACACTCGTCTCAACCGGTGGAGGGTGCGACTGGCACCCTTCAATTTTGATATTGAGTACCGACCTGGCAGGCAACATGCCCTTGCCGACGGCCTCTCTCGGGTACCTACCGAGGGGCTGGACACTTACCCAGTCGATGAGGACATCCCCATCGTGGGGGTAGTTACGCGCTCGGGTCAAGCGTTAAACCCCGAGGCGCCAGGGAACAAGAAGTACTTGCCCCTGTCCCTGGACGAGGTGGTGAAGGCCCAGGCCGAGGATCCCTTCTGCAAGTCGCAGAGGGATACACTGGATACAAAGGCGGAGACGCGGTTCTTTCTGGGAGATGATGGCCTCCTCATGAGGAGGGGGGTATTCCAGGGGACTGAACAACTTGTCGTCCCCGCATCCCTCAAGGGCAGTATCCTTGAGAGGGAGCACAACGCTCCCACGGGTGGACACCCGGGGTCTAGTAAACTGTACCAGACCCTGAGGACCAAGTACTACTGGTCGTCCATGGTGGTGGACATCTATAGTTGGGTGGCTGCCTGCACAAGTTGTGCACAGAACCGTCTGATGGAACGGCGGCCTAGTACGGCTATGCTATTGTTCCCGGCCAAGGAGCCCTTCGCCGCGTTGGCGATGGACATCCTTGGGCCACTGCCAGTGACCGAGGAGGGCAACCAGTACCTCCTGGTTATCTGTGACCGCTTCACGAAACTTACGCGAGCGGTCCCACTGGCAGAGATCACGGCCATGTCGGTCGTGTCAGCCTTCCTAGATCACTGGGTTGCCGCGTATGGCATTCCAGATAGTACACTATTGGACAATGGACCGCAGTTTGCGTCCGTATTGTTTCAGGGAGTGCTGGATATGTTGGGGGTTCAGGCAAACTATGCCACCCCCTACCACCCACAAACTAATGGGCAGGTGGAGCGCTTCAAAAAAACTATTGTTAGGCAGCTGCGCCACTATGTGAGTGAGCATGTGAAAACGTGGGACCAATGCATCTCTATTCTTACCATTGCCTACAACTCGCAGGTGCACTCATCTACCGGGGAAGTGCCCCTCGCTTTTGTGACCCCCCGTCGCGTGCGGTCTATTGCTGTGCGGCGGTCGCTCCCAACCAGGGAGGATGGTGGCAGTACGCCTACTCCTACTGAGAGTAAGGCGGAGTTCGCTGCTAGGCTTGAGACACTCATCCCTAAAGTCAGGGCTGAGATGGACAAAGCACAAAAGCGCTACAAGCGTACTTTTGACAAAAAGGTGCGCAACGCCAAGCATGTCCCCGAACAGGGTGACTGGGTATTAGTTCACTCACACACCCCAACTGGGGGGAAGTTGGTATTCCAGACGAAGGGACCATACCAAGTCCTCCGTACTGATGGGCGGCGCTTCACCATCGAAAGTGACGATGGGGTCCGCACAGTGAACGGACAGGACGTGGTCAAAGTTGCACCACCGCCTGCAGGCGACCCAGCTTGGGCGCGTGCGTTGGAAGCGTGGCGCCTCCCCTCACTGCCTGCGGCCAAACAGGGCCCGCAGGAGTACGTGTTCGATAAGTTCATCGACCACGGATGGGATGAAGACACTGACCGCCTCATGTTGAGGGTGCGTTGGTTTGGCTACAAAGCCAAGGATGATACGTGGGAGTATGTGGAGGACCTTCCCGCTGAGAAGGTCCGGGCCTACTGTGCCCGGAATGAGATAGACCCTAACAGCCCTCCCTCAACGTGAGGGAAGGCCGAGCAACAGTGCCAAGAGAGTGCTTCAAGTCGAAGTGGTACGCAGAGTGGCTTTTAACTACAGCCCTAACCCCCTCACTCTCACAACAAAGGCAGCTGCCAACTAGGCATGCATGCTAGGCTCTCCAACCCCACGGCCCTCACCCTCACGTGGAGGCGAGCGGCGAGACCCCCGTCGATAACGCTCCCCACCAGTCGAGGGGGCCGGCGGCTCCAAGTCGGACCCGTTGCGCCCCTCACGGTCGCGCAAGTGGCGACGACCGCGGCTGCTCTTCTGTTTGGTCTTGCGCGCAAGTTGGCGACGCAGACGCCGGACCGACTCCGACTCTGACGGAGTAGAGGACTCCGAGACGGAGTAAGACAACTCGTCTTCAGACACGGAGGGAGAGCGCCGCGAGTGTCGGCGACGACGGCGAGGAGGCGAGTATGCCCGGCTCGCACGACGTTTGCCACGCCCAAGTGGGGCTGGCTGGGGCATAATAGCCCCAATGCGAGCCAACTCGGCCGTCATAAACTCCGCCACCGACTCGCAACTCGTGGTCGCCACTGCAGTACGAACGCGCTCCTCAAGCTGAGGAGTCTCGGAAGTTTGAAGGGTTGCGGTCGACGCGGCCAACCAGGAAATGGTGCGCACCAACGTGGTGATCATCATCTCTGAGGTTAGAGGCGTGGGCGGTAACACCAACTTGGGGCATACCGTCAGGAGGGTGGCCCCCAAGTTGGGGGACACCGGGGTGGATGACTCCACGGCCACGCTGATCGGGATGTTCCCGTGAGGCTGGAAAGGAACAGGAGGAAGCGGAGGGGCACGCCGAGGTGGCGGTACCCGGGTGTAACTGCGACCCCGACTTGGGGCCCCCGCAGTAGGTTGAGTCATATGGTCATCATATGAGGGCACAGCCATAACTATGGCCTTGTCCGGGGGTGGCGCAGTGTGGCGATCCACCCCCGGGGCATACGGGTAGTCCCCGACGCCCAACCCCTCTCGTAGGACCACACGGCCGTCGTGAAGTTCACGAGCGACCCATACGAACTGGCGAAGTGCGCCATCGTCCTTGGGCCCACGAGTGGGGCGCCGCAACTTGTGCTCGATGCTCTCCCACTCGATAAACTTGTGGAGTCGGAGCATCTCCTCAAGTAGAGTGAGTTGTCCTGATGAGCACCCCTCAGAAACTAGCTGAGGGGTGAGCTGTTCCAAACCTTGGATAAGCCGGAGGGGGAGATGCCAGAGCATCCCCCGCCGCTGAACACAGGACACCCAGGTCGACATGACCTCGAGGAGCCACTGGGTGGCCAACATGGCCCACACTAGGTGATCAGGGCCAGCCGTCAACATGACGGAGCCGAAGTGGTCAAGCAACCGTGGCAGCAATGCCGGGAACCCGTAGGGGACCTCAACTTGAGGCCACCACTCGGGCTTCTTCGGATAGTACTGCTCCTTACTGGCAGCAGACTGCTGAGGAAACTCAAGTTGAGCCGAGGTCACCAAGTAGGGACCTCGCCGGAAGTCCTTCTCCATCCGCACATCAAAGTGATGAGTGTGCGGATCGGCCTCGTGAAGGCACGGGGGGCGAGTTGCCACCGCGTCCCAAGTAAAGGTCGGCAAGTCGCCGGGACCCGGGATAGTTCCCCCGCGGTCCAGCATGGCCTTGGCCCGCTGTATATCCTCGACCTCCTCGTCGTCCAGGAAAGCAAACTGGTCCGTCCTGAAGCCGGCAGGGAACCCGACCCTACGGGAATACTTCTCCCGTAGGCGGTCCCATACCCGACCCATCGCTGCGCCAACTCGGCCACAGCGAAGAACAGTCAACCCCTCCTCATATAGAGGCCAAGCGGGGTAAAACCACCGCCCCAAGGCCTCACGTGGGACAACTTGTCCCGCCTCCGGGGAAGACCCCGCCGTCAACCCAAAGCCGGGTGACGCGGGAGTCCCATCCCCCGGAGCGACCGCGGAACCCCCGCCGGAAGTCCCGGCGGGCGCTGCCCCGTAGGACGTGTCCTCCATACGCTCGTCCAGGGAGTCAGACTCCAACCCCTGGGTCACCATGGCTCTCCCCGAGTTAGGGAGAGGCAGCGCGGTTGCAGCGGCACGAGACCCACCTCGAGTTGAGGGGGGCTCGGAGCGCGGGTAGATGGGTGGCCTCCCCAGCGTGGGGCGGCCCAGGGTAAGGTGAAGAGGACGTGTTGGTGGTGATAAGGTGAAAGCCGATGAGAGCAAGCTGCCGAGTGGGCAAGGTTGAGGAGAGGGGCGGTCAACGTGACGGCCTCCACATCCGCGTTACGTACTCGAGGGGGGGGGCAGCAGGTTGCGCCCCCAACGCCGAGACGTGCGTTTACGCACCCCCTCACAGGGCCGACCGGGTCGGTCGGAACTGAGGAGAGGGGAGTGTGGCAGTATTGACCCCCAGGTACGGGGGCAACACGTGCCATGCAAGGGGCGGCAGGCCACTAGCCTGACCCGTTCCTCCCCCTGCATTTGGGTCCATATTCCCTAAGTTTGGGATAGTTAGCTTATTAGTAAATCCAACTTAGATTTGAGGGTTTTCTGCATTTATCGTCTTGAATTTTCATGTGGCCCGGTGGGCAGGTGCTGGGGTGGGAGATTCTGAGTGGCGAGATTCTGAGGGGACCCTGGGGGGATAAGGGGAGGGACAGCGGGGCTTGGCCCTGCGTCCCCGTCCCGACGAAGAAACTGTTGGACCACACACCATCCTCTTGTTTGTCAGTGGGGGGTTTGCCCCACAACAGGGACAGAGTGTGTGCGACTTGCACTTCTTCCGGTTCCCCCGACACGGGAGGCAGCCCTTGTACACCGCCCCAACTTGGGTGCCGTGTGTGCAAGTGGTTTTTGCCACATCTACCTCTCTCTCTCCAAAGCATACACGGGATGAGCGGGCCGTCGACTGGTCGTCTACGTGCCTCGTTGGAGGATCCTGGACGGGTACATGTCGTCACGTACATCCGCACACTGTCTGCTGATGGGAGCGTGCTTGTCCCGACCCCCCTGTCGTTCCAAACACTAAAGCTTTGGTGTGGGGATTCCGACGATGATCTTACTGCCTTCAGCCTCTCTCAAAGCCGTTTGAATAACCTACTGCACCACCGGCGATTCGGGGAAGGCATCACACTGGCTCGGCTTGCGGTGGAGCCGCTCGACGAGAGTGTCAAGGCAGCGACGCGGCGTAGGGAAGATCAGGAGTGCGTGCGAGATGCGCTCGGCCGCCTCGCAAGTGTGTCAGACACGCACCGCGTGGCTCTATCGAAAGTCTGCCGCGCAGAGGCCAAGGCAAGGCGCCGTGCAGACGGCGTACAGGCCACGCGGACGGCCATGGTAGATGCGGGAGCGAGCGCAAAGGGACGTTCCGCGGCGGTCGTCCAAGCAGAGGAGCTGAAACGGGGGACGTCCGAGCAGCTGCGCGCGGCGTCCACAGGTCTGCCTGTGGTGGAGGCGGAGAAGCAGGAGGCACGTACCACCCTCGCGGCAAGGATAGACGAGCACGACGCGGCCGCAGCGCGTGCTGAAGCGTCCCGTCGGGCACTCAATGCAGCGGCGAGCGTCGCCGGTGAAGCCATCAGCGCCACTACCGAGGCTCGTGCGGTGGCCGCAGCGACCGCCCGGGAGGTCGACCTGGCAGAGGGGCGGTTGGAAGAGGCCACATCGAACCTAGCCGCGTTACATCAGTGGCCCCGACCCCGCTAGAGACAGCGGGGAGGCAGTAGAATACCTTGCGGTCAGCGCTGCTCACGGGCTGGGCGGGGATAGGCACCGCGCTTCCGGCCCCCCCCACAAACGTCGGCGCGTGCAGATTTAATCCGGCTAACTGTTGGCCATCCCAGCAGCCTCACAGCGTGGGCAGACGCTCCGCGGCAGGCCTCGCCGTGCAGCTGCACTCTGATCCACTATCCTGCCATCCCCCCGCCCCCCCCACCCCCCGCCCCCTTCCCGCGCGTCAACCACTTGCAGCCGCGGCGACAGCACCCCCCCCAGTCCACCTCGGCGGCGGGCGAAGGACACAGCACCGCACACTTGGCCACCGACACGGCCACCCGGTGCGGGCGAGTCCACGATGCTGGGGGTGGGAAGTGGGGATGCAACGCAACCAAACACCAGCACTCCGCTCGTGACGTGCGTGTGTTCCCGAAGTGGCCGGGCAGTGGCAAGAAGGGTCCGTGGCGCCTCGTCTCGCCACGTGCCACGGAATGCGGACCAATACGAAGGGCAACTGTAATTGTACAACAATCCACTTATGTGTCGTGGAACAGGAATTATTTATAGCTCAATTCGTCGTCGACGTTTTTCCTCCACAAGAACCCGACGGCGGCCGCTGACTGGTTCGCTACGAAGACAGAGTCCGCGACGTACGTTGCCTGTGACCCGCCACCATCCATTCACGGCTAGGCATTTTGCAGAAGGATCCCGCCCGCCGCCGCCGCCGCCGCTGCGTCACCGGCGGCAGGCGGCGGCGGCGCCGAAAAACGCATGCGCGACACGCGCCACCACGGCACCTCTCATAGGGCAATGAGAGGGTGGGGGGGGGGGCTTGGGCTGTTTATTTTTTTTTCTATTCGCGCTCTCGGAGACACGACCCATTCTTGTCTGCGTTGACGGCGGCGTCCAGTTGCGTACACTTCGGCAGGCCCCCCTCCCCGACCAGCATCAGGGCGTGCACCCATCCACAGGCTCACCCTTCTCTGCGCCGCCCTCCTCCCCATAGTTGTTGCTGCCGCCTCTGGCGATAAGCAAGAGGCTGGGGTTGGCCGACGTCACGCTGTTCCACCCCCTGCGCACCTACTCTTCTTCCGCTGTACTCCCCGTCTTGTTTGTTCCCTTCCTCTTCCCCTGGACCACTCCTCATGGGTCGTGGTGAAGGCGTACCTGTGTCTCTAGACGAGCGGGCGTCCGTCGCCATGCCGGTTGACGACATGGACGAGAAGGCGCGTGCCAAGAAGGAGCGCAAGGAGAAGAAGTCGGCTGCCAAGGCCTCGAAGGAGGGCAGCGCCAAGAAGGTGAAGTCGGACAAGAAGCGCAAGCACTCGGCCGACGATGCGTCTACCGACGACGCGGCCACCACCGACACGCCTGCCGCGCCGTCGCCGGTAGCCAAGCGGCCTAAGGCCGACACCCCCGCGCCGTCAGAGGTGCGGGCCATTGCGGTCGGCGACGGGAAGATTGTGTTTGGCGACGCGGACGAGGAGGACCGGCAGCTGGCCAGCGTCACCAAGACCGCCATCCCCGAAGCGGAAGACCTGGCGCTGTCCAAGTACGCCTTGTCGGCGCCCACCGTCAAGGCGTTGGCGTCTAAGGGCATTAAAGCGCTCTTCCCCATCCAGGCTGCTACGTTTGACCTGCTCTTTCACAAGAAGCGGGACATTATTGGTCGTGCCCGGACGGGCTCGGGCAAGACACTGGCGTTTGTGCTGCCCATCGTGGAGGCCCTGGCCGCATCTCAGAAGGCGGGCAAATTGCCTGGCCGGGAGGGAAAGCCGCTCGTCCTGGTGTTGGCGCCGACGCGGGAGCTGGCACAGCAGGTGGAGCGGGACTTCGCGTGGATTGGCAACGCACACGGTCTCAAGTCTGCCTGCTTTTACGGTGGCTCCGCGATGGGGCCCCAGTTATCGGCACTGCGCATGGGCCGCGGCCTGGACATCCTGGTGGGCACACCCGGTCGGCTGTTGGACCACCTTGAGAGGGGGACCCTGAACCTCTCGGGGGTGCGTTACGTGGCGCTTGACGAGGCCGACGAGATGTTGTCGATGGGCTTCTCCGAGGACGTGGAGAAGCTGCTGGCCGCGTGTACCGCAGACGTCAAGCAGACGCTGCTCTTTTCTGCGACCATTCCTCGCTGGGTGAAGGATCTGGCCTCCAAGTATCTGCGGTCGGACCAGACGGAGACGGTGGACATGGTGTCTGACGATAAGAACCGGACCAACACGGATATCACGCACCTAATGCTGTCGTGCCCTCCTGGTTCCCGGCTTGGAGTCCTCGCGGATGTTATCCGCATGTACGCGGGCCCCACTGGGAAGTGCCTCATCTTCACTGATACCAAGGCGGAAGCCACGGACCTGGGCTCCACCCCTTCCATCACAGCTGCGCTCGGTACGATTGGTACCCTACACGGGGACATTCCGCAAGCCACACGGGAGCAAACGATTGCCGCATTCCGCTCCGGTAAGATTCGGGTGCTTGTCGCCACGGACGTTGCCGCGCGTGGCCTGGATGTTCCCAATGTGGAGCTGGTCGTGCAAACCCACCCGCCAACCAGCTATGAGACGTACATTCATCGGTCCGGGCGGACGGGTCGGGCCGGCAAGACTGGCACAGCCATCACCTTCTTCTCGTTGCGGGAGAAGAGCTCGATTGGGCTCATCACGCACAAGGCGGGGATCAAGTTCAAGCGCGTGTCGGCCCCACAAACGGCGGACATGGTGGCTGCCAACACGTCGGACACGGTGAAGAAGGTCAATGCTGTGCCGCAATCCACCCTGAAGGTGTTTGCCTCGTCCGCTGCGCAGCTGCTGCGCGAGTACGACGCTCCGTTTGGGGTGTCTGAGGAGGACAAGCCCAAGGCGGCACTTGCAGCGGTGCTGGCATGCCTCGCCGGGTTCGGCACCCAGACTGTCCAGGTGCGGTCCATGTTGACCTGTTTTGAGGGTCAAGCGGCGGTTGTTATGAAGTCGCCAGTGCCGCTGGCGAGCCAACAAGCCGCCTGGGTGCCCATCCGTCGCCATTTTTCGCACGGCCTGGCCAGTGGCGCCCGTGGTCTCACGCTGTCGGCTGACCACTCGCAGGCGGTGTTCGACGTTGCGCAGCATCACATGAAGGAGATTGAGGACTTCGTGCCGGGGTCGGACGGTATCACGTTTGAGTTGGCGTCTGGCGAGCTCCCGGCGCTGGAGGAGGAGCGCTTTGACCTCCAGTCTGCCTTGTCGGCCAACTCAGAGCGCAAGAACGCGTGGCGTGGGCGGGCGGGCGGCTTCCGCGGTGGCGGGGGAGGGGGAGGGCGCGGCGGTGGGGGGGGAGGCTTCCGTGGCGGTGGATTCCGGGGAGGCCGCGGTGGCGGCGGCGGGTTCAGGCGCTAGGCGTTGGCTTTCCTTTGTGGTTTAGCATGTACTGTGTTGTCCTTCTGTTTTTTCTGCGCGTGAAGCACCTGTGGATACAGGTCTACCGTCGCCTGTCGCCCGGGCTAGTCCTCGTGGAGTGCGGACAGCGAACAAATCTGATCATAGAAGACGACACACGTCCATGAGGGAAAGTGCTGGCAGGGTCACTCGCCAACTCCGGAGAATGCCACTAGGGGTGGATGCGCGAAGGCACATGGTGGCGCCATCCCACTCGATGTCCACGCGGCCATCGCGGCGAAGGCGGTGGCCAACGGTAGTCGCTTAGTCCGCGCACGGTGCTGGCACAAGCGAGCACAAAAAAAAAAAACATTCACACAAAAATGCCAACTGGTCAACAGCAGCAGCACCCCTCCGCCCTACACAATGCGTTCCAGCTCCTTGGCGTACTCCATGTTGCGCTTGATCAAATCCATGGAGAGCTCCAGGTCCACTGCCGCCTCCCCCGCATCGTCCCCGCCAAAGCGGACGGTGTCGCCACTGACAACCCAGCCCCGCTCCATGGCCAGCGTATCCACCTCTTCGGGATCCTTCAGCGCCAGCAGCCGCACCAGCGTGGCCTTATCCAGCACCTCGTACGCACGCTCCGCACAGTCGGCAGTTTCTTTCCGCGCCGTGACGCAGAGGGTGTCCATGAAGAAGCGGAAGGATGCGTCAGGTACAACCGCCGCGTTGGAGAGAATCGTGGCATACGCGCCGTCCGTTAGTTGCTGCTCCAGTCGTAGCGCGTATGCTACGTGGGAATCCGTCCGCAGCTCGGTGGGGACCAGCTCCAGCTCAGTGTGGAACTCAGCAATCCGATTTTGGGCGATGAGGCGCATCAGGTTGAGACCGAGCAGATGGCCCGCCCGGGGCGAGGGCCGCAGCACCGACGCGTAGTCGAAGTAGTACGTTTTGACCAGGGACACGTGCCGCTCAAACGACGGAATGTCCTGTGCCAGCACATCCAAAGCAAGTAACGGGGATGGGATATGTGGGAACAGCCAATGTCGGGCATTAGTACAGCACATGTAGAGAACAGTAATGCCTGGTCAGTGGCCGCGTCGCTACAGAAGAACCACACACGGCACTCACAAAGCCCGTCTGCCCAGCCGCCACGTTTCCACGGGACAAGCCATCGCGCGCGAAGGAACATACCTCATCGAGGATGCTCAAATGTACAGCCGTCTCATACACGTCACGTGCAAGCTCGAGCTCACTGCAAAACCACCACAGGGTAGCCACAATCAAGACCACCAGCGCTTGGAGCAAGAGAAGTGTGTGTCAGCAAGTGAACCCAGAAGGACGAACCACGCAGGCCAAGCGAATCCACCATAGCCACCATCACAGCACAGACCACCGGCCAAGTTCCTTGAGCAGCTAACTAAGAACATCTGCCCAGTCATACAGACGGCCACAAACGTACCTGACAGCGTCGGCGGTCAGCTCTGCAGCGGGCTGCAGCCCCGCCAGTTGCGTCAGGGCAATCTGTAATAGCCAAGAGAAGCACAACAGACGCGTCCGAGCCCCCAGATAACAATGACAGGTGCTCTTGACAGAACAACCTCGGCAAGCCGCACAATAGAGTCAGCAGTTGATCAACAGGGTCTTCGACCCAACACCGCCCTGCAAGGCACGCGCCCAGGCCCAAGTGTCCAGCAAAGGAATATGAAAAAGCTAAGAGCCAAACAGCAGACCACCTACCTTGAGCTGCACCAGCAGCTTCTTGCACCTCTCCAAGTCTGGCTTGGGCGACTCCAGCTCCTTGCGCAGGTCGGCCAGGCCGGTGCGCACATTGGTCGTCATTGCCGGGCAAAAGGTCGGCCCTGGGGTCGATGACGCCCACCAGAGAATGGACGCTGCAAAGAACAAGCCGCGACGTCCAGCCACCGAGCGCGCCAGCGGCAGTGGAGTAGTCGCTGGCTCGGCCAACTCGAGGAAGAGAGGCACTAGCACAAACCGGATGCGGATCGACCGCCAGAGGATGGCGCTGCTGCTGTCCAGCTTGAAGCTGTCACAGACTTACACCCAACCGACAACAAGTACCTCAGTGAATTGTATCCTCAAGTCATCCACAAGCCCCCCTCACCAAATGAGCCTCAGCGAATTTCTCCTACAGTGACCCACAAGCCCACCTCCACCATTGTAGCTGACACAATGCTGCGTGGTTGGAGCCCAATCGGCCTCTCCATAGCGTGCTGTCACGTGGGGAGTCACACCTTTTTAGTCACGATCCAGGAGGGCAGACGAGGCGCTCGTATTGGAAGTGGGGTCGCGGCATTGCGCTGCTACGACTATTTGCTACTGCCACCCTCCGCGAAGCAGACGCGTCTGCTGTATCTGCCGTTGCTTGTCTTCCCCCACGCCGTTGCAGGCGGTGGACAGGGTCACTCCGCCCCGATCCTCTCTGCTCGCTCCTGGCCGACACTGCTTCCGTGCCGGTGCCAGGCAGACTGCCAAGGTTGGGGTGTGCCACCCGGTCCGCGCGTGATCATGGTCGCCGCAGACGTGGAGATGAGCGATACGCCCGCCAAGGCTGTCGCGCCGGCTGCGGAGAAAGCGTCGGCGGCGCCGCCGACGGCCGAGTCGATCCTTGCTGGTACGTGGTGTGGCCGAGTCCCTTCGTTTCTCGCCCGCCTGAATGTGCAAGCGCGAGGCATGCGGCGGATGCGGTCAATGTATCGGAAAACGTTTTTGTCGGCTCTTGGCAGATGTGAGCAGTGCGCACGCGGTCCACATCTGGTGTGTGTCCTTTGCTTTGATTACTAACCGTCGTTTTCTCTTGTATGTGCTGGTTTTTATTTCTCATGGTGTGCTCCGAACTGGTGATCGGGTCCTGGTGGTCTCTTACTCGTCGCCGCCGCTGTTTTTATATCCGCTTGTGGCTTACTTCGTCCCTCGCTGCTTGCTTTGCGCCACAGAGGTGAAGCGCAATGTAGCGACTATTGACAAGGCCGTGTCCGCCAAAGACATGCGTCTGCTGTCGCGCGTCCTGCGAGGTACCACCCGCGTGCGCCACGGTGTTGCGCCCGCGGTGCTGGCATCTCTGGTGCGGTCGCACGTTATGGATTCGGACGCGAAGAAGGAGGCATTGGCTGCCTTAACGGCACTCCCGTCGCCGGCGTCCACATCGGACGCCGACGTTGGTATGGACGTTGGCGCTGACGTTGGCACAGACGCTCCGTCATCACCGTGCACGCCCGAGTCGGGCGCTTACTTGCTGTTGCTGGCGGTCATGCTGACGGTGGATCACCGGAAAAATGCTGGTGGGTCGGCCCTGGCGGTGCGGGTGGCTGATGCGCTCGTCGCGCATCTGTCGCAGCTCAACCGACGCACTCTTGACGCCTTGTCGGCGCGCGCCTTCTTTTTTTACGCTCGTGCGCACGAGCTGGCTGGCAGCCACGCCGCCATCCGACCGCAGCTGTTGGTCGCGTACCGGTCGGCTACGCTGCGACGCGATGTGGCGACGCAGGCGACGGTGCTGAACGCTCTGCTGCGTAATTACATCTCCTTTCGGCTGTACGACCAGGCTGACAAGCTCCTCTCCCGCGCGCCCTTCCCTGAGACTCGCTCCAACAACCAGCTGGCCCGCCACCTGTTCTACGTGGCCCGCGTTAAGGCGGTGCAGCTGGACTACTCCGAGGCCCTGACCTGCCTGCAGCAGGCGGCACGGAAGGCGCCGCAGAAGGGGGCTCTCGGCTTTCGCACCCACGTGGCAGTCATGGCGGTGGTGGTGCAGTTGCTCACAGGTGACATCCCTGACCGATCCACGTTTCGGGTGCAAGAAGCGCCGATGCGGGAGGCGCTGGCACCGTATCTCCGCCTCACCGCCGCCGTGCGCGTCGGTGACATGTCTGCATTTGTGGACACCGTCGAGCAGTGCGGCGCGTCCTTTGATGCTGATGGCACTCGGTCGTTAATTGGGCGGCTGCGGCACAATGTGCTCAAGACCGGCCTTCGCAAACTGTCTGCTTCGTACTCGCGCATCTCGCTGGCCGATGTGGCCGAGCGGTTGCTGCTGCCGAGCGCGGCCGAGGCCGAGGCGGTGGTGGCCAAGGCCATCCGCGACGGCGTGACTGAAGCGACGATTGACCACGAGGGCGGCTGGATGCGCTCCACTGACGTGGGCGACGTCTATGGCGGCCCCGAGCCTTCTGACGCCTACCACACCCGCGTGACTTTTTGCCTGAACATTTACAACGAAGCGGTGCGGGCGCTGCGGTTTGCGGACGGGGCGGCAGAGGAGGAGTCGGTTGAGGCGCTGAGGGCGCGGCTCAAGGAGGAGCAAGAACTTGCTCAGGCGATTGCCGACGGCGAGGTGGATGATGAGGATGATGGAGACGACTACTAGGCGTCTTGCTGTTCTGCCACGGCCCTCCGCGGTTCCCCGTTTGCCTGTGGCGGGGTCACTGGGTTCTTATTGCTTGCTTTTTTTGTGTATTTCAATGTGACGGTCGGCGCCTGGCCCTCGGCGATGCCCCTTCTCCTGTTGCTCTTTGTCCCGTGTGTTCGATTCCATATTCCTAATCCGTGGCGCGGCGCGATGCACTCAGGGGCTTTCCTGGCGCGGCTGGACGCGCGCCGCCAACCCCCGCCCTACCGCCCCCCCCCTACCGCCCCCCCCCTCCCGGCGACAGCGGAGGCAGCGGCAGCAGCAAGTCCACGCACACCCCCCAGTGGTCACTCGGGAAAACGCCGCCCCTTACACGGGTAGTACCGACCAGCGATAGGTGCTCCGTCACAGGCCGGAGGCCCGGCGGGCCGCTCGTCAGGACGCGATCAAAGCGGGCACGGGGGGCGTACGCCGCGCCTGGAAATGACTTGTTGTCGTTGACAGACGTGTCCCACGTGTAGGCCGCAGCGGCGGGGGAGCCTGTGAAGGAAGGAGGGCACGCGGGCAGGCGGGCACACCCGCAGTGGCAGTCGTAGCATGGCGAGGGGCCAAGAGAAGAATAAAACATGCACACCAGGGTTGACGGCGCAGGGGGCGGCGGCGGCGGCGGCCGTGGCCGTGGCGCGAGTGCCACAGTCAGTGGACATGGTCCGACTGAGAGGGACCGCCGTGGCCGCCACCGAGGCCGACCGCGGCAGCGCAGAAACCATCACCCACCACATAACCAGCCAGCCGATGCAGCCCATCCGATAAAATCGCCCGCGCGGCGCGTCGCGGCGACTGGGCCCCCAAAGAGGGCATCAACACAGGTGCAGCACACCGCCCTTCCCCAGCGCCCACCCCCTCCCTCCGGGACACCCATCAACGTACCTGCTTGGACAAACGCGTCACTGAGGCGGACGTCCCCACCGTCCGGGGACGTGTAGCGCTTGGGCGGCGGTGTCTCTTCCTCGCATAAGGCCTTGCGCACGAGCGTGGCGGGCACGTCGGCGGCACGGAGGTTGCCGTCGCCGCCCCACACCGCTGCCGCTCCGCCCGTGGCGGCCGCATTGAGCGAGGCGGCGAGCGTGCGCAACTGTGACCGCCGCTCCGCCGTCGCCGTCGGGTCGGTGGTGGACTCGAGGTGGCCTGTCGACACCGCCACCCGCAGCGGTGGGCGGCGGACGGGGCCGCCGACGTTGCCGTCGCCACTGTTGGCAGGCGCGTCGCCGTCAGTGCCGGCGTTGGCGTCGCCGTCAGCGCCGACCACACGGACAGTGGCGGTGAGGGTGAGGAGGTCACGGCCCATCCGCGAGGCCGGGAAGGGGGTGCGGGTGACAGCCCCCGACGAGGGCGCACGCGCAAATGCACCCTCTCGGACGAGGAGGAGTGTAAAGTAGGGCGGCGGGCGGGCCGCCGCGTAGGGTGGCGGCGGCGCCTCCGCGGGCGGCGGCCACACGTCTTCTGCTAGTTGGTAGCGCAGCGGCGGTGCCGCCGCCGCTGCCGACGCCGCATCCCCTGGCGGTGGTGCCACCCCCGTGGACCGCCCCCCCCCCGCCTTTTCCCCACACAGCCCCGACCGCAGAACCTCAAACGACGACACCCCCTCCTCATACACGTCAGCGGTGGACACCTCCTGGAGGGCAACCACGTCGGGCGGCGGCGTCAGCGCCCGCAGCGCCCGCACAACGGCGGCGGTGCGGGCGCGGACGGAGCGGGTGTCCATGTCCACGTTCCAGGTGAGGAAGCGGAGGCGCACCGCGTCGGGGGTGGTGCCAGACGCACGCACCAGGGGGCACCCGCGCGCGAGGGGGGGGGGCGCCGCCGCCGCTTCCGCCGCCGCCGCAGCCGCAGCCGCCTGCCCGCCCGCCACCGCCGCACCGTCAGTGGCGGCGGCGGCCCGGGCGGCGGCGGCAGCGCCCGCCCGAGACAGCGGCGGGGGAGCTTGTCGACGCGGGCGGGACGGGCGCGGCGACGGGGAGCCGTCTGAAATGACAATGGGTGGGGAGCGGCCGCGCTTGGCGCCCCGCGGGGCGGGGACGGGGGGGGCGGACGGCAAACGCTGCGGCGATGTGGCGGCCGGCGTCGCCCCAGTCGCAGGGGCTGGGGGGGGGGCGTCCGCGGTCGCCAAAGCCGCCGCCGCCGTCTTTGCCGCAGCCGACCCCTCAGCTATCGCCGCGTCGAATGCGGCCGGCGGCGGCGGCGGCGGCGGCGGCGGCGTCGACGGCGGGACCGTCGACGCGTCCGACGCGGCAACCTGCGGCGGCGGCGACGTCGGAGGCACCGTCGACGCGTCCGACGCGGCAACCTGCGGCGGCGACGACGTAGGCGGCACCGTCGACGCGTCCGACGCGGCAACCTGCGGCGGCGGCGACGTCGGCGGCATCGCTGACGCGCCCGACGTGGCAACCACCGGCGGCGGAGGCGACGACGGTGGCACAGTCGACGCATCCGACGCGGCGACCGCTGGCGGTGTCGCGGGGACCGCAGTAGCAGCGGCGGAGGCGGCGTCCGAGGTAGCGGCAGCGGACGCCACCAGAGACGACCCCGCCGGCGGCGACGGCGGTGGCGACGGCGGCCGACTCGGCGGGCCGGCGGCCATGGCGGTCGGCAAAGCCCAGCGGGCCGACCAGGAGGCGGCGCGCTGCCCGTGGGCGTCACGGCCGCACGCCACCCAGGCGTGTCGGGCGGTCGCCGCCGGCGCAGCGGTTGCCGCCGCGGTCGTCGCCCCAGTCGCAGCGGTCGTTGTTGGGCGAGCGGCCGAAAGCAGGAGGGCTGGCAGGGGGCGGCTACGCACGGGGTGGCTACGCAGGGTGGGGTGACCGCCGCGACAGCAGAGACCCGCAGCGGCGTGGACGGCGATGGCGGCCGTAGCGCAGGGGAGGGGCAGAGTCCACCGCATCGACGCTGGGACAACGAAGAGGGGGAAAAGTCGGGCGTCAGAGGGTCCTGAGCGGGGTTGCGTCGGGGCCGGCCGGCAAAGCGGCGCCCGGCGCAGCAGTGCCTATCCCCTGTCAAGATACAAGCCCGATTTTGGCCAGATCTCTTGCTGCGTTGTGCAAATTCTTGCTCTGCTCGAGCACAAAAATGAACGGCTGGAGCAGAACTTTGCTTTTCTGATCGAGGGGATGAGCTGAGGCCAAAGAATCTCCCCCAGGATGACCGACACGACGGCCGCTGTCGGTGTTCTGTCAACCAATGAAAACAGCGGTGGCGCTGCTGTTTGCTGGACGGAGCGTTCCATTGGTCAGAATTCACGTTGTAGATGTCGAGTAAGGCGGAGAGATTTTTCCGTGCAGACCCTCGAAAGCTGTCGTCGCGCAGGCTTTTGCTCATCCAGTGCGAGAGATTGCGCGATTTTTAAACGCGTTTGTTTAAACATTGCTCCCAAGCGTAGCGATGGTCGGTAGCTTCTTTGCGCTTCACGAGAGTGCTCTCCTGCCCCGAGCGCTTCCGGTCATACCAAGGGAGGTGGCGACCACCAATCGCCCGAGCTGTTATGGGCAGAAAGCAAGAAACGGGGGTAAAAGCGGTGTCTATGATGCCTTGATGGGGGGTCGATGCAGGTTTTATGCAGGTTTTTGGTCGAGAATTTCCCAAAAAAGCAAGAAAATTTGGACAGGCGATAAGCAGTGCTGCGCGGGTGTCTGGGGGGCGCGTGTGTTGCCCCCGCGGTGCGCATGGGCAGGATTGTAGCGACGGTCTCTATCCGTCTGACACCAGTTTTTCACAACTCGCATATGAGAGAAGGTTCCCAGGCTGCGTTTTTCTCGAAAAACATATTAGCGGACTCGGCAGCACCTCAGGAGTCCGACCGTCTTTTCCGTTTCTGCAGGCGATGCCTGGTTGCTGAGGAAAAAATGCACCCTCGTTTGGGGGGGTACACCAGTTTTTCACAACTCTCGTTTACATATCAGGGCAGCCATCTGGGGCACTTCTTACAGAGATACAGCAGGAAAAACGTGATTGTATTTCGTCGTGGAGCATCTTTTCACGTCCGTCGACCAATGAGAGCTGAAGCAGCATGGCTCCTCCGCGATCGTGACGTTCGGCATCACAGCACGTTCTTCTCCGAAAAGCATCCCCCCTTCCGCCTGGGTGGTTGCGCCCCCCCCCCCGCCCCCCAACAACGACAGAGCTCGCTGGTACTTGCGGCTGGTAGAGATGCTCGCCTGCTCCACGGGTAGCGCTTTGCGTCTGAAAGAACGCGGGAGCAGATGCTCTTTTCGCACTTGAATGAGCCTGATGATAGCTCCTCCCTCGCCCCTCGCTGACTGCGACGCGTCCGTGAGGGGGGGTGGACGTGCTGGGGAAAGCGTGGGGCAGACTATTGTTGTGCACCGGTGTGGGGCGCGCCTGCTGGCTCCCGCCAACACCCTATTGAGAACAGCCGGGGGGGGTTTAAGGGGGGAAGGTGGGGTGGGTGAGGGCACGCGGGAAGAGGCGCTTGCGCCACCGTCAGCCCACTGCAGCAAAGAGAGAGGTACTGATAGGCAGGGACAGGCTCACAGACGTGTTCTGCTCTTCTGGTGACTCTGCCAAGGTGCTCAAACCCGGGATAGGAGGAGGAAGAGGGCAGCGGGGCACAGGTGGGGCCAGCGGACGCACGGATGCGTTGCGAACAAGTCGGATTCGGGCCAACAATCAGTCAGATGAGCGTTCCGGGGCGGTAATTAGAACCAATTTGACCTCTGCAGGAGCGCTCTCTTTTCCGCCCGTGAGGCTACGGTCGCGCACCTGTGCTCCTATTTTTTTCTTCTATATATCGGTGAAGAGCCTGTGAGCTGGCGCACCCAACGGTGTGACTCACGTACACCCCCTCGCACTGGATCATACTTTAGTACGAGTTGCCTTGCGGCTGCCGCCGACTTCTGCGGCCGTTCGGAAGGGGTTCTCGTATGTGAACACTGTGGGTTTTCTATGTAAGCGGAAGTTGTGAATAACTGGTGTCACTTGTGAAAAACTGGTGTCAGACGGATACGTGGTGGCAGCGCTGAGGCACGCTTAGTGCTCGCTTCTCGAACGGAGATGGATTACCTCAGAGGACTATTCACGGTCGAATCGACTCGGCACTCGACTTAATTGGACTTTCATATGAAGCGACTCAATGGAGCCATAAAGCGACTCAGGCCCTTTCCTAACGCGCACGTGAACGTGAGTGAATGCAAGTTAGGAGAGCTCTGATTGGTCATCGCACGGCGATGTGTTTGGCGTGCGGCCCGAAACGGGCCCCCCGACCGATGGGACCATGCTCGCTCACGTGTACTTGACCGTTCACATTTCAAGTAAAGCGAGTTCCCCGGAGCACGTCAGACGTGAGCGGTTTTTTTTTTTTTTTCCCGCTCACGCACTCACGTGCATCCAGCGCCGTGGAAGCCTTCTCTGGGATGTTTTTTTCGGAAGATTCGCACACCCGTGGCGCTTCTCTTCCAGAACCTGTAGTCGGCAGGCCACCGCAGAGGCAAGGCCACACTGAAAAAAGCGGCTCGCGGCGTGCGGCGCGGCGTGCGGCGCGGCGTGCGTCGCGGCGTGCGTGACGGGGAACCACGCGGTCCACGTCACGGTGCGGGTCGCGGTGCGCAGGTGGCGGTGTGGGCTCCGGCGTGCAGCGCACGGCGCAGTGCAGGTCGTGAGGCACGTCGTCGTGGGGAACCTCGTCGCTGTGGGCAACGAGGGGGTGTGGGAACAGAGAGCGCGCAGCTTCTTGGCCCGCCACGAGAAGCTGGCAGGGCCTTGCGCGGTGCGGCGAGTCACACAGCGCGTTCATTTGGTGGGGTGGCCCGCCGTCGCAGTTCTTCGACTCCTGTCTCCGTTTTCATCGATTCCTGAAAAAATGCCCCATTCAACAAGAAGTGCGGAGGTTGCGATCACGTGCGTGAACGGTGTGAACGTGATTGGCCTTAAGACAGAACGTGCGTCAATCATGGAATTGTGGGGCGTGCGTGATCACGTTCACTCACGTTCACGTGCGCGTTAAGAAAGGGCCTCAAGCCTGGCATGAGTCTGAGACACCCCCATAGAGGCTTGTCAGATCCTGCGCCTGAGTCACATCCCTGAGACAGGATTTTAGTGTTCATTCCATCCAAGGGCGCGACGCCGCTGCGCGCCTCGCCCCCCCGTATCCGAGACCCTCCCCGTCGACGCGGACACAGCTCGCTCTTGTCTCGCACACGGGCCGCAAGGCGAGCCACCCTTCGTGCTCGAGACAGCCATTTGACTGTGCCGCCCCCCCCTGTCGGCCACTGACACGCTGCGCCGCGCCTCCGCCGCCCCCGGCCCACCCCGTACTCCCGCCTTCTTTGCCTCCCCCCCCCTCCCCCACCACGCGCTCTGACCTGCGCTCTGCTTTTCCGCCCCCTGCGCTTTCGCACCCTGCGCGCCCCCTCTTTGCCCCCCCTCCCCTCCCCCCCCATCGCTCTGATCTTCTCTCCGCCTCCTCTCCTCCCTCCCCCCCCCCCCCGGCGCGTGGTCGCCATAGACGCCCTGCCTTCTGGGATCGTGGACTTCCTCGTCGCGGCGGCGAGCGTCGACTCCGAGCTGTAAGAGCCTTCCCACGTGCTGGCTTTATGCGGCGCTGCGGTCCGGTTGTGTGCGCTTGGGGGCGATGCTCCGCTGTTGGACTAGCTTGGAAGTGGTCGTTGCCCTGCTCGACGCTCTTGGGCCGGTCGACCAGCACAGTAGGGAGTTGCGCGATGCTCTGCGTAACTTTTCTTCTGTCTATGTGGGGGAGGGTGAGGGTCGGTGTGGTGCGCGCGAGCTGGTGGAGCTAGCTGAGCTGGCTGACTTGGCTGATATCTGTGGTCAGACGAACAGGTGTGCACCGCGCACGCGGGATCTTACGGGTCATTTCTTTAGGACGAGCATTGAACAGGACGCTTTTTTCCGAGATGTCCGCATGACACCGACGAACTTTGACGAGCTTGTGGCTCGTGCCACTCCTTATCTTCCTGCTTCTGCTCGGGGACCGGCGGCCGTTCCCCCTCAATGGCGATGCTTTGCCGTTTTGTTTTCGCTGGCGCAGGGCGGCCGGCAGCGTGTCGTTGCTCAGGCTGTGGATGTGGCCGAGTCTACTTTCGCCAAGTTTTGCGGCCCCGCGGTCCAGGCCATGCTGCGTGGCCTGCCCCCCCCCTCCTGGCCCGACATGATGGAGCCCACGAGGATCGCTCTCGAGTTTTCTCGTCTGACGGGTGGCAACCTGACCGGATGGCGTGGCATGCGGGTGTACATTCCCTCGCACTTTCTTCTTTTTTATTCGTTCCCTGGGGCGAGACCCGTCCTGTTATGGATGCCTCTCTGGCATGTACTGACCGGGCTTTGCGTTTGGCCGCGCTTTTGTCTCATTTTTGCAGGTGCAGCTGCGGAGCTGTGGATGTTTGCCACACCCCTCTGCTCACCCCTTTCGGTAATCATAAGGAGGATTTTACCGACCGCTATCAGCGGTGATCTCTTTTATTGATTGCCATCACAGATACGCGCCTGGTGCGATACTTCGTGGGAGGTTTCCCGGGGTCACGCGGGGACTCCGTG
The DNA here is from genome assembly GCA_009829735.1 of Pyropia yezoensis. Classification (NCBI taxonomy): domain Eukaryota; phylum Rhodophyta; class Bangiophyceae; order Bangiales; family Bangiaceae; genus Pyropia; species Pyropia yezoensis. The sequence goes on from CM020620.1 coordinate 15,192,969, forward strand.
GCCTTTAAAGGGCGGTCGTGGTATCGATCGATGCTTAACCCCGGCAGCTGCCCGCCCCCGTCGGAGGACGGGGAATTTATCCTCGGGGATGCCGGCTTTGCGCTCACCACTTTTCTGGTAAGGTTCTCTTCAGGGATGGGCGAGGATGTGTCATAGTGCCGGGGGGGGGGGGGGGGGGGGGGGTGTTATCGGGGTTGGCGGGCGCGGTGGGGTGGAGAGGTGAGGGGGACTAGGGCGGTCGAGAGATGCAGGGGGGGCGAAGGGCGGGAAGTGGAGGGAATGAGGAGTACCAGGGGAAGTTCCTTAAAGGCGGGGTTTGTTGCGCGCGCCGTGTGCGCGTGTCACAGGCCGACGTATGTGTCTCGGCGACGAATGGATACTGACCGCTGTTTTTCTGTGTGGTCACTGGGTGGCTGCTGTTTCCCCCCGGCACGCAAGGCCTCTGATGCGTTTTCCACCCGTCCCATGGGCCTTCGCCCCCCCCCCCCTCCCCGCTTTTGATGGATCACCCCGTTCCGGGAGGCGGACATGCACGGCCACAACGTGGCGTCCATGAGACGGTTCAACCTGTGGAACTCGCGCACCCAGCACCCAAGTTGGGGTGGTGCACAAGGGCTGCCTCCCGTGTCGGGGGAACCGGAAGAAGTGCAAGTCGCACACACGCTGTCTCTGTTGTGGGGCAAGCCCCCCACCAGTAAACAAGAAGATGGTGTGTGGGCGAACAGTTTCTTAATCGGGACGGGGAAGCGAGGCCAAGCCCCGCTGTCCCTCCCCTTATCCCCCCCAGGTCCTCTCAGAACCTCGCCACTCAGAATCTCCCACCCCAGCACCTGCCCACCGGGCCACACGAAAATTCAGACGATAAAAATGCAGAAAACCCTCAAATCCATGTTGGATTTACTACCAAGCAAAGTATCCCTGACTTAAGGAAATTCGGGATCAAATGCAACGGGAGGAACGGGTCAGACCAGTTGTCTCCCGCCCCAGTACGGCGCGCTCTGCCCCCCTGCGTGGGGCCAGTTCTACCACACAACCACCAGCATGCCAAAGTGCGCGTCGTTGTCGAAAACGCGTTTGGGAGGCTGAAAGGACGCTGGCATGTGCTGCGTATGACGAACGCTTACCCAGCCCTGGGTGCCAGTGTGCAGGAGCTCTGCGTCCTGCTCCACAATTTTTTGGAAGATCGAAACGGTGCATACGACGAGGAGGCAGGTGCGGACACTGAGGAGGAGTCCGCCTATACCGCGCCTGGGTGTGGCGATGCAGTCTCGTCTGCCGGCGCCCAGCGCCGTATCGAGCTGGTCAAGGCTCTGGGGCTGCCGTGGGTGGACACTTCCGAGTAGCCATTATTTGCAGCCAGGGGAGGGTGATGGGCGGCGGGGATGGAGGTGCGGGGAGTGGAATGTGGTCGCAGGAGCGGGCGGCGCCCTTCACAGGGTAGAGCGGAGGGGGGCGCGCCTGCAGGGGTGTCGGTGCGTTATGGGGTCGTGAGGTACTCACTGCACCTATGGGGAGTTCTTTTTCAATGGATAATGGGAAGGGGCGGGTGGGGGGGGGGCACGCGTAGTGGATGGAGCCAGGCGGAGACGTGGAACAGTTGTGATGGTGACTGGCGAGGGAGAGGGGTAGGCCAGGCGGCGATTGGACCATATTGCCTTTGGTAAACCGTCACTCGCGAGTGGTGCAGTGGTCTCGTTTTGCAAAGCATAGTGGAGAACACGTACGTCCAGAAACCTTGATGAAAGATCTGACCCTAGGGCCGACACGCCTTGTCGGCATACGCGTTTATCATGTTCACCAGCGCTTGGCGCACATCGCTGGCCGTCGTGCCCCCCGCCTCGCCGACAGCCGCGGGGCGCATCTTCTCGGAGATGAATTCGCGGAAGAGCCCCAAGGCAGTGTCCCGCTTCGGCTTCTTGGCCGGCGATGCGGCCGCAGCAATGTCAGCAGCGCTGGCAGTGCGCTCAGCGCCACCATCACGGGGAGCCGGCTCGGGCGCGCTCTCGGCGCCGCTGTCCGCATCGACATCCTCATCGGTTCCGACGTTGCCTCCATCGCTTCCGGGCTCCCCACCCTGCTCCGCGTCATCAGCGTTGTCCACACCTGCATTGAGGGAACCAACAGAGACTGCCTCACCCCCGGAGCTGCGGCGTGGCGGCACGACAGTGGTGGAGCCGTTCTCGCCTGCACCGGTCGGCGCGGGGGCAGAGAGGTCCACCGGCTCACGCACCGTTAGCTGCGTCGACACGTGGGACGCCTTTAACGCCTCCCGTGCCAGGTCGTACATGTCGGCACCCCCAAACGTGATGAGGAGGTCCTCGCGCTGGGCCGTGCTCATACCCGTCGACTTCAGCCCCTGACTCGTGTCCAGGTAGCGGGACCGCATATTCTTGATCTTCTTGTTGGTCCTGTCTGCTGTGCGGGTGAGCCCCAGGCAGCGGTCCTTGGCCGGCGTCGCATTGACAAACACCTCCAGCAAGGCGGCGCCGGACCGGCGCTTCTTGTCGCCTGTGCGGCTGCCCCGGTACGCCGCCCAGTGGCTAGCAGCTGCCGTGAGCACGCCGACGCACTCCCCTGGAGTAAAGTTCTTCGACCGAGAGTTCGAGGCCGCGCCGCCCGTCCCAGTCTACTTGCCTGCCATGCCGCCGTGGACAAGCAGACGGTCTTCTTGAAACATCAAAGGGGAAGGGATGCTTGGAGGGGGGCGGAGGGCGGGGGAGGCGAGGAGGAGGGGGAAGGCGGGGGCGGGAAGGGGGGGCGGGGGCGAGGGGGGAGGGGGGGGCAGGCAGTGCAGGACGAACGCGGGAGAAGGCAACAAGGAAAGGCCCAAAGGTAGGGAAAGAAAGCGTGCAGGGTGCGCGTACGTCTCTTTACATAAGACGCTGCCACCCTCCCTCTGCCCTGATGGCTTGGTCACCGCTCCACAAAGCACAACTGGCGCGCGCGTGCTGAGGAAAACGTAAAGGGCGCGACCCTGCCGTGCAGAAAATGGCGCGCTCACTTTCGGCCGATGCAAAAAGCGGGCAAGCCGCGGATACGGGCGACTTGGTGTCGGTCTCGGGGCGCGTTGAATGGTAGAGCACGCCGCGGGTGCGCTTGGTTGCCAGCAGAACCGTCGGACTCGGTTTGTGGAACTCCAGACAAGAACCACGTGAAAATCAATATAAATACGAGTTGGATTCTGGAACGCGAGTTGAGTCAGGTCTTAAGACACCTGTGGCCGTGAATCGCCCTCAGGTGGCAGACGATGGAGGTGTTTCGTATTTTGCCTTTTCGAAAAAGAGTCGCTCGTTTTGAGCACAGTACACAGGAGTCGTACTTGTACCCGCAAGAGCTCACTGCTCGTTCACCGTGAACAGTACTGCGTCGATTCTTATGTATGTCTCTGATTTTACGAATGCGAAAGTTTGCTGACAGTCGTGTATTTCTTCCACAGTCTGTCTCGTGGGTGGTGGTGGCGGTTCGTGGCAATCGCATTACATTTTGAAGCACCGCATATATATATCGAGCGCCCAGCCGGGCCCACACAATCCCGGCGCCAATTGTCGAGCCGTCGGTTTTTGGCGCCGTTGACAGCACGGCGAGCGCGTGTCCCGCACAAGCGTGTGCCCAGAGCCCCTGTCGCGCGCGCGCGCCGACAGTTCCCACTCCGACCTGACCACCAACGACGTCACGCGGGCGGTGGCGGTGGCGGGCACGGCAACGACGACGGCGGCGGCGAGTGGCGGGGGCGACACGCGCACATACATACACCCACTGTACCGCACACAACCCAAGGGAGGTTCCTCCGTGGTATGGACGCACTGACCAATGGTGCTGCTAAGCTGAGCGTCAGCGGCAACACCACCACGTCGGCGGCGGCGGCGGGCGGAAAACCCGCTGCCTCCGCCTCCGCTGGTGGCGCTGCCGCGGCGCCTGCAAGCAGCGGTCGCTACATCCCGCCGCACCTTCGTAACAAGGCAGCGGCATCGGGTGGGGGGGGGGCGGCCGCCTCTGCTGCGCCCGTCAAGGCGGGCAGCTATGGGGCCGGCGCCGGCACCGGCGCCGGCGGTGGGAGCTTTGGTGGGGGCGGCGGGGGGGGCTTTGGTGGCGGCGGGGGACCCCCTCCGGGCCCGCCGGCGCCAAGCGGCGGCCGCTGGGCTGGCGGCATGGGCGGCGACTCGCGGGGCTCCTCGTTTGGCGGCGGCGACGCGCGGTACGGGGGCGGCGGTGGGGGCGGCCAGTTTGGGAGCGGCAACTTTGGTGGTGGTGCCCCGGCCGGGGGCGGCGGTCGCTTTCCATCAGGGGGCGTCGGCGGGAAGCAGCGTGTTTGGGGTGACCTGAGCGGCACGCCGGCGACGGCCAAGCGCTGGGGCGAGGACGACCCATTCCACAACAAGCACGCTAAGGATGACGCAGCCGCGCAGGACATGTTCAACGGGATGAACACCGGCATCAACTTTGATAAGTACGATGACATCCCTGTTGAGATGACCGGCTCGGAGTGCCCTACAGCGGTCGAGTCGTTTGAGAAGTCCGGGCTTCACCCCCGCGTCATGGAGAATATTAAGATGGCCAAGTACACCAAGCCGACGCCGGTGCAGAAGAACGCGGTGGGCGTTATTCTCGCAGGTCGCGACCTGATGGCTTGCGCCCAGACGGGGTCGGGCAAGACCGCCGCCTTCTTGGTGCCGACTATCCACCAGTTGCTTAAGCGTGGGGGCCCTCCCCAGCCGCCGAGCAGCGGTGGGCGCAGTCGCCGTGCCTCCTTCCCGTCGGTGCTGGTGCTGGCGCCCACACGCGAGCTGGCGTCCCAGATTTTCGAGGAGTCCCGCAAGTTTTGCTTCAAGACGGGCGTCTTGCCGTGCGTGGTGTATGGCGGGGCGGGCGTGCGGGACCAGCTGTACGCAATGGAGCGTGGCTGTGACCTGATTGTTGCCACTCCCGGTCGGCTGGTGGACATGATTGAGCGCGGTAAGGTGTCGCTGGAGTGTATCTCGTTCCTCATCCTCGATGAGGCGGACCGGATGCTGGACATGGGCTTTGAGCCGCAGATTCGGCAGATTGTGGACCAGTGCGGGATGCCGCCGAAGCATATCCGTCGCACGCTCATGTTCTCCGCCACGTTCCCGCGGGAGATTCAGCAGCTGGCGTCGGACTTTCTGGACGACTACATCTTCCTGTCTGTCGGCCGCGTCGGCTCGACGACCGACTTCATCACGCAGCGGATTGAGTATGCCAATGACCCCGACAAGCGGGACCTTCTCATCCAGTTGATCAACACGGTGATGGGCTTGACGCTGGTGTTTGTCGAGACCAAGCGTGGGGCCGATGCGCTCGAGGACTATTTGCTGCGGAATAACTACCCCGCGACGTCCATCCATGGTGATCGGTCGCAGCCGGAGCGGGAGGAGGCACTGCGATCCTTCCGGTCTGGTCGCACGCCCATTTTGGTGGCGACAGACGTGGCCGCCCGCGGTCTGGACATTCCAAACGTGACACATGTGATCAACTTCGACCTGCCCAAGGACATTGACGATTATGTGCATCGCATCGGACGCACTGGACGTGCCGGCAACACGGGGATGGCAACGGCTTTGGTTAATGAGAAGAACCGGAACATCATTCCGGACCTGGTCAACTTGTTGGCCGAAGCGGGCCAGGACGTGCCCAAATTTCTCGAGTCCATGGCTGTGTATGCCGGGTCATCTGCGTCGAGCCGCCCCCGCGGTGGCAAAGGCCGTGGCGGTAGCCGCTTTGGTGGGCGCGACTTCCGGAAGGAGGGTGGTGGCGGGGACGGCGGCGGTGGCGGCGGTGGTAGTGGCCGCTCGGGCGGTGGTGGCTATGGCGGTGGCGGTTATGGTGGTGGAGGTGGCTATGGCGGTGGTGGTGGCGGTGGCGGATATGGCGGTGGCGGCGGGTACGGCGGCGGCGGGTATGGTGGCAGCGGTGGTGGTGGCGGGTACAGCAACACCAGCGCGTGGTAGGGAGCGTCACGTGACCTGGTCCGTGTGCTTTCGTCCTCACTTTGCGTGCCAGGTATATTCGGGTGTGCTAAGCAGGGAGGGTGAATGGCGCGTGCCTGTACCCCTAGGCGCTTCCCGGCGTGTGCGCGCACGGGCGTGGGCGGAAGGGTGCTGGGCGGAGTGAAGAGTGGCGGGCACTCTGCGACGGAGCAGCCCTACCCGGTGATTGACTGCGTGGCTGCTTCCCGCCGTTTTCTCATCCCTTGGCGGCGGCTGTGCGCATAGTTCCTGTGTATGAGCGTCGGTGGCAGTGCTACCTACCCCATTTGCGGGTGGCTCCAGTGCGCGGTTGTTGTGTTGTTTTCTTTGATCGACCTGAACGGGCGAGGAGGGGTGGGGGTGGTTGTGCGCCTGCCCGCGATGTTGCAGTCCAGGGCGGGCTGGATCTCAGCTCTTGCGGCCACGAGCGTGGGTAGGAATCAGCTGGCGGTCGCGGTTTGTTCATCTTTTTTTGTGCTCTCTTCTGTGTCGGATCGCTCCTTGCGGCCGGGCGCTCGCGAAACGTGGCCAACATGTCCTTGTTGTGGCAACTCATTGGCCGTGAGTCGTCGTTGTGGCAACTCATGGGCCGTGTATCGTACAGCGGACAACCAAGCCAACCGCGAAAAGAATGGTGATGCCCCGTGGCGTACGGTAGTGCCTTGTCCATTGAGTCACAGCAGTCGTTTCCCGGTGAGCATCATCATGGAGGCCGTGCACCTGTGGGCAGTGTCTCGCGATTGAATTGGAGTAGCCTCCTGTGAGACTCCCTGCGTGGGGAACGATCGTCTGCTCGCACGTATCGTTGCGAGTGCGCGTTCTGTATATAGGCATACGCGGGCGTGCTACTGTGTCTTGGCTTGCGTGTCGGCGTCCCTGACTTGTCGTGGAAACGGGCACTCTTTTTCTGGCCGAGTGTCACGCGTGCTCCACCGCTGCGCAGCCATTGTATCTCGGCTTGTGGCCTTGGTTGCTTCCATCTGCAACGTGGCTCAAAGAGGACCACACCAGGTAAATTGCATCCAATGGGGGGTCGCGGGAGGCGGCACAGGGCGGCGTTACAGGCTCCGAGCCCCACGCCAACCCGCCGCCCTTCCACCAATGGCCTGAGGACCATCAGTGTGGGTAGGGGCCGGCGGGTCATGCACTGTCCTCGAGCTCGAGAAGCCAACGACCTCCATCAGTGTCTTCGTCGCAGTGGTCTATTGGGTAGCAGTCGCGCTCGTGTGTACGAAGCAGCTTGTGCAGTGCCACCTATCATCCCCCCCAACCACATCCTCTTTCCAAGCGCAGGACAACTCACTTGCAGCGGCGCCAGTTCTTTCAACTGCCGCAATGGCTTTTGCGGTTAGCGGCTGCTGGCTGACGGGGGCCCTGCCTCGAGCAGGACGGCCAGCGACCTCCATTGCCCGTCCCAGCGTCGCCGCCCGGGCGCGGGCGCTTAGGCAGCACGCCGTAAGCATGACGACCGAGGACACGGCGGCGGCCGCGACTCCCCCGCTTTCCACCACGACCCCTTCTACCTCTACCCCCGTCGTCAACGAGTCGGCCGTGGCAGCGGTGCAGGATACGAACACCACCCCCGCCTCCCCCGCGTGGATGGCTGCTGTGAAGCGACTGTCTGCGGCAACGCCCGGTGTACCAATGGCCGAAGTGGAGGCGGCCCTGGAAGAGTCCGACGGCCTTGAAATGAAGGCGCTGGAGATGTTGACCGCCGCGTCGGCGCGGATTGCGGAACGGGAGGCGCAGATTGCTGACTACCGCGCGAGCGGCAGAATTAGCGCCATGGAGGAGGCTGCGCTGCGGCGGCGTGTTGTGGGGAGCGCTGGCGACTTTTTCAAATCGTTTGTGGAGGTCAAGGGGGCTCATGTCGACCAGGGATACGTCGATGAGAGTTCGGATGCTATGGGCAAGATGGGGAAGGCGGTGCAGAGTTTCTTTGGGAAGTTTACCAAGATCGACGACGCAGGCAAGGACAAGCAGTGAAGAAAGAGTGTGTGGAGATGACATGAGGACTACGTCATTTCATCGTGTTTCGAGTGGGCGTCCGCAGCGTGATCCTGCGTGGAGCGCACGTTGGTGAGGCAGGTGGGGCGGTCGGGGTGCAAGGTGGAGAGCGTCTGGGACCTGCTCAGTGTTTTTTGCCCTCGGGGCTCGGCCTGTAACGCTTCACCTGTGACCATTCTTCCCATCCTGAGCTAGCTACAGGGCTTGGCATAGCCACCGCTTCACCGGCTGAAACGCTCAGTGCCGCCTGCAGTTCTTAATGGCATGCCTTCTCTGGATGGGGGGTGCACTGCCGCCGCCCATCTCCTTTGGGGCGTGCACTCCCGACGTGCGGGTGCCTCAGCAATACTGGCAGTGGTGCAGACCCTACTTCCCTCGAATCTAACGCCCATTCCTATCCCTCTCCCTGCAGCCCCTTCACCGTTGGGCAGACACCCGACAGCTCCGCTCCGTTCCGCCGCAGCCGTCCTCAGGTTCAATGAAGTCTCGACTACATCCTTTCCGGTACTGCTCCATATGGACGTTGGCCTACCCCGGCACCGTACTTGCCGACTAACAGCTGGCGTCCCTGTCTTGGCGGACTGCAGTGGCCTGATGCAATGAGCAATGGGGAATCCTCTGTTTGCCCACCTCCTGAGACCGAGCAAGCAGAACAAGCTAATCGCCTGAGGTGCTTCCGCATTCAAGGCAGGTGACTTCTATCAAGCCCACAGTCACCGCAAGTGCAGACGCCGGCAGCCGGCTTCCGTCGACCTCGGTGACCACCGTGGGCTGGGCACTTGACCGTCGCTGTACACAGCAACTTTGGCCATAAGGACGGGAAGGAGCTCTTGGGATGGGGTGCCAAGGAGACGCTGCTGCTGCACACATGCGCCGCGTCAAGCCCTCCACAACATGAGACACACCCATTCTTTACAAAAAAAAAAAGAGCACCACCACACAGCGAAGCGCCGGCGGGGCTGTGGTCAAGCAAACATGTTCAGCGCCGGCTTCTTCTTGGCCTGCACCGTGATGATACCCTCCACAAAGTCCTCGTGCACAATCTCAGAGCGGTCAGCCCGGAGTGCTTGTACGCCTGCCTCAGTGCAGACAGACTTGAGCATAGCCCCGTTAAAGTCCTCAGTGCTCCGCGCCAGCTCCTCAAAGTTGACGTCCTTGTTGACATTCATCTTGCGCGAATGGATCTGCATGATACGCGCACGCGCGCTCTCGTCGGGATGAGGAAACTCAATCTTGCGGTCAATGCGGCCCGACCGCAGCAATGCAGGGTCAAGGATGTCCACCCGGTTGGTGGCGGCGACAACCTTAATGCGGTCGTCCGACGAGAAGCCGTCCAACTGGTTAAGGAGCTCGAGCATCGTCCGCTGCACCTCACGATCACCGCTCAGTTCTGAATCGAATCGCTTGGTACCCACGGCGTCCAGCTCGTCAATAAAAATGATCGTTGGCGCTTTCTCCTTAGCCAGTGCGAACGCATCGCGCACCAACTTGGCACCATCGCCAATGAACATTTGAACCAACTGTGGTCCGGCCAGCTTGAGAAAGGTGGCGTTCGTCTGCGCCGCACACGCACGCGCAAGCAGGGTCTTGCCCACGCCGGGTGGACCGTACATGAGCACACCCTTCGGCGGTTTGATGCCGACCTTCTCAAACCGGTCCGCGTGAGTCATGGGCAGCACGACCGCTTCCACCAGCTCTTGGATCTGCTTGTCCAGGCCGCCCACGTCGCCATAATCTTCTGTCGGCTTCTCGTCCACCTCCATGGCCTTGACACGCGAGTCGTATTCTGCTGGCAACGCCTCCAGGATCAGATAAGAGTCCTTGTTGACGCCGACCAGGTCCGCAGGCTTCAGCTCTTCCGCAGGCACCAGCCCCACAACAGGAAGGAAGATCGTCTGCCGAGTGCTGGTCTTCAGCACCACCGCCTTGCCCACACGTTGGGCGTCCAGATCCACATTCCCACCATCCTCCTCCTCATCCTCCTCGCCCACGTTCAGCACCTCTACGACGTTGCCGACCAGGTAGGGCAGCTGCTTGTTGAGCTTGATTTTCTCTTCATTCTCCTTGATCCGCTCCTTCAGGCTGGTCTTCTCCGCAGACAGCCGCAGCGACTCGTTGCGCAAGAAGCGGGCCTCGGCCTCCAGCAACCGCGTACGCTGAGTCAGCTCAGGGGCAGAAGCGCGTAGAATCTCAGCACTGAGCTCCTCCGCCTCTGCCGCACCTTCTGCGCCGCCAGCGGAGCCAGCCGCGCCAGCATCCCGCATTTCTTCTTCCGCGGCCCCAAGCGCAGCGGCCGCCGCCATCGTGGAGGTGGGGGTGACACAACCAGGCCACGCAGAGACCCCTGCTCCTGGTCGAATGCACTGCGTGTACAACAGGGGACCGGTCCAAGAAGCCCGCAGCGGCGGCTGCGGGAGCGCTGGCGGTGCGCAGGTGGACGGTACCGCTCCCAATGGCCGACAGCGCATCCAACCTCTCCCACGACCTGTACGCCTGGCAGCAGCGAAACAAGTATGCGACTCGTTGTTCTCTGCCGGACTGACAGCATTCCAATTGGTGACAAATGTAACACCTGAGCATCCTTGCTTTCGGACTGGCGAAGAAAAAACCACGAAAGTACGAAAATCGAGAGAAAACGCTGAGCAACCCCTGGACCTCCGCAAGCACGTGGCCAGCCACCCTTTCGTCTGGGCTGCAAAAGAGGAAAGCGAGAGCAAGCGTAGACAAAAACACTCTCCCGCGCTCCCCTACTCCCAGCATGCGACTACTCCCCCAATAGCGCTTCCAAGGTAGTCCAATCTGGCCCTTCTAGCGCAGCCCCGCTGGGCCCAGGACTCCGGTCCAATCGCTGCACGCTTTGCACAAAGCGACCTAGCGCGTCCACCACCCCCACCGCCTCGTCAAGGGCCAGCTGTGGTTCCAGCTGCCGCACCATCGACACCCGACCCTCAATAGTTTCGCAAAACAGCGCCTTGTGTACGTTCATGCCCGCGGCCACGACGCCGGCGTCCACCAAAGCTGACACCACCTCAGCCTCCCCCTCGTCCGACGAAACCCGCGTCAGCAGGTACAATTCAACGGTGGAAGCGAGCGTACGCAGAGCGGGAGCAACCTCAGGGCGCACCGTTAAGCGCAGGGGAGCAGAAGAGGAGGAGGCACCTGCCGCAACGCCTTCACCGCTGGGTTGGGACGCCACAGAGGTAGAAGAGGCAACCGCCGAAGGAGCGGCGGGCGCGAGCGTGAAGAGCGCCCCACCCTCCGCGTCGGTGCCGATGGTGAGCCGCCGCACAGCGGCCAGTCTTCGTGGTCGGTTGGCTAGGCAGAGTGAAATAGATTGGCAACACATAAAGGAGAGGGTGACGCAACGGTCAAAACACCAGTCCGTGAAAACAACGCCAGCCGAGCACGTCCACAAGGAAGGACAGGGAGAAAAATAGCGAAAACCAGGAGATGGGTCAGTCTACCGGCAAACGATACGATGCCATCGTCGGATGTTCAAGCGGTCTGCGTGAAGCGCCACTAGGGCAACGGTACAAGCAAAGCGCAACGCACAAGAACCCGCACGTCCCACACGTACGCTGCAGCAGGAAAAGGACACGTACCATCGCGCAAGGACCGTCGGCTCGATGAGCGACCGCTTCTCCCTCCCGTGCTCGACCGAGCTGCTGCCGCGTCTTCCACCCGCGGTTGCCTGACGTTGGCGCCGCGTTCCCTGCAAGTAAGCAAAAGATACAGAAAGGCAAAACAAGAATGCAATGGTCAGGCATAGCCATGAGAAAGGGAGTCGGAAAAACAACAAGGTGAGCGCTCACAAAACAAATGCCCATGCGTAGCTGGGGCAAAGACAGTGTGCGGTGATGAAAACCCAGAGCGCTCGCCTAGGGTAGGCCATCCATGCACGTGGACACCGCGGATTATGAAAAGCAGTCGGGCGCGGAGGAGGAGGCAGTGTGTTGCAGAAAAAGGAAATCAACCATGGAGTGGCCCAGCGGCAGCGTAGAGCAGGGCAAAATCCAAGCTTACCTGTCACGGGCAAGAAGCAACAGAGCTGCGCCTGCCATGGCAATCACCACAACGGGTAATGACCTGCACGACCGCTCACAAGGGCACAATAGACAAACAGAAAAGGTGCAGCCCACACAATGCAGCCTGAGAGTCAGCTGCCAGCACAGGACGATGAATACGCGCGTCGCATGAAGCGTATGATGCCGCATGTCACTTACTGGAGCAGCTCCATGTCAAACGATACCAACACAGCCCATCACCGAGCCACACGTCCAGCCCAGAGCAGGAACAGAGCAGCATTTAAAACCGGAGCACCAAGACAGCACAGGCACCCGACGTCGACGACAGCCTTCACCCCAACCGAGAGCAGACGTACACATTGCGGGCCCACGCAGCCCGCAGATGAGCCCACGCCATAGCAACAACCCGTGGAATCGATGCCATCAAGCACGCCAGCGGTGGGAAGCACAACCGTCTCACCGGCAGAGGGGCCACCCAGGTACGCACACGCAGTCAGTAGTGGCGCGGGCGATGACCACACACTGTGACTGCGTCTTTCCACTCGCGGGCGGTGCCGTGGATGAAATGTCATACTTGACATCGATTACTAAAATGCACGAGTGCCCAAATACAGGCTCCCGACCTGACATGGGGTTTTCGACGAACAAGTGAAAAGCTTACGGTACGACTAATTATTCATACTGAAAACTGGAGGATTCAGATGAGAACGAATTCGCAAGAGCCCAGTAGGCCGAAACAAGCAAATAGAGGGACGAGCAAGCTTGTTACTTTTCTTCTCGCACAGGCAGGCCCACCACTGTCCGCCACGCCTCTGCCGCCCGTTGTGATGGTACAGCCGAGCGGTCCCTCATGGAAAAACCGCCTCCCCGTGCCCATCAGGGGTGCCGCTGGACTCGCCACGCACCACCCCCTGGGCTCAGGACTGGTGCGTCGGCGGGTCGCCGTCAAAGCCCGCGTCGGCCGAGCGGTCGCCGTGGCTGTCTCGCCCCTGGGACGTGACGCGGCTGCCCGCACTTGCATTGCTGCCCGCAAAGGTGAGCGACGGGGCCGGCAGGTTCTTGGCCGTCAGGGTGGCTCTTTGCGGCGAAGGCACCGCATCCCGGTCGTGGCCGCGACCGCGGCCGTCGTCGCCGCCGTCGCTGCCGTAGTCGCCGCCGCCACCCGCACCAACCGCGCCGCCCCCATTTCGCTTGGCCTTGCTCTGCATTGTCGCCACGAGGGCGGCCAAGCCACCCGGCGGAAGTGGCGGCGGCGTGCACACGCCATGGAGGACGTTGCTGCTGGGGTTGGCTGTCCGCCACAGCGTCTCGTGCTCCCGCTCCTCGGCTGCCTCGAGCTCAATCGCTCGCGCGGCCGCCTCGCGGGCTGCCCGCCGGGCGGCAGCCGCCTTGCTAGCAGCGACTGCAGAGGTTGCTGCCTCGGCGTCAGCAGCTGCAGCGGCGGCCGCCGCCGCGTTGGCCGCCGCAACCGCTGCGCCCGCCTCGGCAGTCACATTGGGCCGCCGAGGTGGACGCCGAGGCGGACGCTGACGCGGCGGTGTCCGCACCCGCCCGTTTGCGGTTGGAGTTGCGGTCTCAACATGACCGCCATCGCCAGCAGGCGGTGGCGGTGGCGACTGCTGAGGGGAGGGTTGGGTGGCAGGTAACTGAGGGGAGGGCGCAGCCGTCTCCGCCCCGTCAGAGGGGCCTCGCCCCTGGGCGTCTGCTCTCTGGGCTCCTTGAGAGGCAGACACAGGAGCGGCGGGGACACCGTTGGCAACAGCGGGGGATGCGGCCACCGGCGATTGTACAACGACAGCCACTGCCCTTGGATGAGAGGAAGGCTGCAAAGGGGCAGAGACAGGGACGGCAGCAGCAACGGCGACGGGAGCCGCTGGGGCACCCCCACCTGGTCGTCCCCGACCACTGCCCGCCGAGCCGGTCGCGCTCGACAAGTTGCTGTCCGCCCGAGCCGCTCGTTTCTGCGAGCTGGTGCCGCTGAGACGACCGCCGGCCACCACCGACGACGCCGCGCTCTGCGTCTCTTCCGATTGTCGCGCGTCCGACCGCTTCGATGCCTTTTCCGCCGTCGCATCAGCTGCCGCCGCTTCAGCCGCCGCCGCTTCCGCCTCGTTCTCGGCCCGCGTGTACTCGTCCTCATAGGGGGGGTTGGCCGCTTCAGCCGCTGCAATCTCCGCCTCCCTTGCGACCTCATCAAAAGGATGCGCAACACGTGCGCGCACCCGTGCGGTGGCCAGTCGCACCTTGCGTAAGAGCTCGTGGAGGGCAGCGACAAAGATGCGTTTGAGCCGCTCCAGCGCCGCCACCGCCCGCACCGCCGCACGAGCGCGCGCCAGCAGCGGCCTGTTGTCCGAGTGAAGGCAAGTGCGGTCGCGGGGAATCTCGGTGGATGGCGCCTCAGTGAGAACAAATTCATGCTGCAGTGCGGCCAGCGAAGCCAGCCGCTTGGCAGGATCGTTCTGCAGCAGGCCCCGCACAAACGATTGCGCAGATGGGCTGACGCCCTTCCACAGCGCGGCAGGGTAGTGCGCCTTGCCGATGATGACGTTGTGAAAGTAGGCAGCGTTGTCGCCGCCCCGAAACGGCAACTTGCCAGTGATAATGGAGCAAATCATCATGCCCACTGCAAAGCAGTCAACCGCAGGCCCATACGCCTCGTGCTTGAGCAGCTCGGGGGCCATGAAGTAAGCCGTCCCCAATTGAGCGTGGAAGACCTCGTCGGTCATACGCTTCGGGTCCATAAATGCAGCCAGGCCAAAGTCGGCCAGTTTGAGCTGAATAGGCCACTCCTTGCTTTTCAGTAGCACGTTGTTGGGCTTGAGATCCCTGTAGCGCGAGGCAATGGAGAAAGAGACGTCCACATCATCAGCGCCAGCGCGACAAGGCGGCAGAGAAGGTCGAGTCAGCGTCAGACCAAAGCAGCTCATGCGGCTGAGCAGCGCAGAGAGCGAAGCAGAACCAGATACGGCGCACTGTCGCGGATGCCAGAGGACTCCCTCCCCCCTCCCAGCGGTCCCCGCAGCACACACCCCGTATCAAAAACGTACCTGTGCACAACGCCGACTGAGTGCAAAAACGCAACCGACTGGAGGATGCCTCGAGCAATATGCACAATACGGTCCTCAGACAGGTTGGGGAAGGTCGAACAGTAGTCAAACAAGTCCCCCCCTCGCATCACCTCCATCGCAAAGTAGACGTGCCGCTGCAGCTTGATCACCCGGTAGGTCCGAACGATGCCTGGATGCCGGAGCTCACACACAATCGCTACCTCTCGGCGCACCCGCTCATCCCGGCGAGCATCGGCGCCCGACAACGTCACCACCTTGACAGCGTGCAACTCGTGGCTGTGGCGGTCCTCGGCTTCGTAAACCTTACCAAACGCGCCTGCACCAAGGACCTTGCCCATCACATAAAAGTCCCCGATACTGTGTCGCCCTGCCACCTGTGTAGCCGCCTTCCACCGCGCGGCATGGCGCGTGTCAGGCAGCGCGTACTTCCCTGGCGGTAAGTTGGGAAACCCCGACAGCGTGAACGTAGCCGCCAATACGTCCACAGACATCGTCACGTCAGAAACGTTTGCGTAGCTCACCCCCGACTGAACATGGAAGCTGACCTCCTCAGTGGCGCCGTCGGTAAAGCAGCTGCCGCTGCCGGCCTTTGCAGAACCCGCGGCTTCAGAGCTGACGTTGCTGCCCACCACAGAAACCGCCCGCTGACGAATCGGCATGTCCACGCCACTGCCGCCGGAGCGATGGTGCTGACGATGGCCAGACCGCATCCGTCGGGCGGGTGATGGGGGCGGCGGGCCCGCGCTCAACTGCTCCAAGGTGGGTTCTCTTCGCGGCCCAACAGCGGCAGGGTCGTCCGAACTCATGTCATCATAGTCATTGTCATCATCGACGAGGGAGCCCGAGACCATAAACTGGGATCCGTGCCCGGCCGCCGCCGCGCCGTCGTGGCTAGTCTGCCCAGACTCCAGCAGTGGCTCATGGTCGCGAAGGTAGGGCTCGTCCGCAGACGCGACAATATCCTCGGGAGTCATGTAGTGAAGCGTCAACACGTGCCCTCGCAGCGAGAAGAGCAGGCGCTGCCAGGAAAGTGGCATCGGCTCTCCTGGTGGCGGCGGCGCCTCTCCGTCAGGGATACGGACCATGGTCATCCCAAGGTCCGTCTCTTCCAGGTACTGCGGCTGCTCGTCCTCAGACAACACGCTCACGCCGCTCGCTCGGCTGGCCGAATGCTCCAGCCGCTTGCTGCCCACGCTGCTCCCACTGGCATCATGCGTCAAACGCGCCGCTGCCGCTCCGGTCGCCGCCACTGCCGCCACGTCGGTCGCCGCCGCTGCGGCCGCCGCCGCCGCCGCCGCCTCGTTTGCCGATGCCG
The DNA here is from genome assembly GCA_009829735.1 of Pyropia yezoensis. Lineage (NCBI taxonomy): Eukaryota > Rhodophyta > Bangiophyceae > Bangiales > Bangiaceae > Pyropia > Pyropia yezoensis. The sequence goes on from CM020620.1 coordinate 15,209,368, forward strand.
CTGCCACCCCGGCACGCAGAACTGGTGCAGGTGTGATGACGTCCTCAACGATGGGGGTGCCATTGCGGTTGGCGTTCTTTCGCATGGCAAGCTTCGCTTCCTCCGCAGAGATGGCCAGGGATGGCCGTGCCCGGCCACCTGCACCTCTGCGAGAGAGGGATGGGGTGCGGCTCCCCGCACGGACGCCGTCAACGTCCCCATTGGCGCGCACCGGTGACGACGAGTGCCGCGAGCTCTTCCGCTTCAGCAGCGTCGACAGTATCGACCGGGAGGAGCTGTGGGAGGCGGCCTTACTGCTCATGCTCAGCGCGCCCGTAGAGGCCGACTCTGGGCTGCTGCCCGGCGTGCACGACGGTCGCGGGGAGCGGGAGGATCGGGAGCGCTTGAAGAGGCGGGAGGACGCCACGGATATCCGGTCCGAGGTCGCCCCCCCCGACGTGTCCGTGCCCATGGAGGAAGAGGACATTTGGTTGGGGCTGCCCCCGTGGCCAACGCTGTCCTGCTTGGAGCCGTCTGACGAGATCGAGCCGAGCGCCGACGTGAAGCGGCGCTTGAGCCGGGCGGCCAGCGCCGCCGGGGAGCCACTCGCGTGGGGCGGCGGCTTGGCGGCCCGCGGGGGGCTCTCCTGCGCCATCTCGCCCAGCACGCCGGAGCCGCAGCTCAGGTCCGTCGTAGCGCTCTCGACCAGCAGGTGGCCCGCCGCGGCCGCCGCCGAGGCCGCCGTCGCCATGGCGGAGCCGTCGCCGCTGCTGCTCGCGCCGCAGGGATCACCGCCGGCCATGCTGCCATTCCTGGCCCCACCGCCGACGGGGGGGCCGCTAGGGGGGGGTGCCCGCAGCCGTCGCCGCCGCCGCGGGTGGTACGGGCCGTCCCCTCCCGCCGGCGGGGGGAGGCCGGGGAGCAGCTCCCCGCCACCGCCACGGGTGTGTGCCTCGGCCAGACCAGCAGACTTCATGCGCGGGCCAGCGGGGCAGAGTCGCGGCGGGGGGGGGGGGGAAGGAGGGGGGGGGGGGGAGTGGGGAGGGAGGCCCCGGCGCTGCGGTCTGCAAAGCACAGCCCTCCCACGCGCGCCGCACCCGGCCGTAGGCGCACCGACAGCCGGCGCGGGGCGCGCAGCACGGGCGGGCGGCAACAGAGAGACAAGACAAGCCCAACAAGAGGGCGCGTTCCTCCTGGCGGGGGGTGGCCGCCGACGGACAAAAAAAAAAAAGGAAGGGCAAGGCAGGGGTTGCCGCTCCTCCCCCACACACACACCGCCCCCCCTCCTCACCCTGCAGGTGCCGACGGAGGGATGGGGGGTGGCGGCGACGACGACGACGGGCGGCGGAGCAGCAAAGCCGGCGGGTACGCGCCAATCCCCCCGACCGAGGGCGCGGGGGAAGAGGGGGGGGTGGGGGGGATGGGGAGGGAGGGAGAGAGCGGGCGGGGATGCAAGGGCAAGGGACACCCCGCCGTGGCTGACCGACCGCCGCGCCGGTGCGGCGGCCACCCGCAGCGGCGGCCGGGCGCACACGCGGGGGGGCGTGTGCGTCAGCCCACCAGCTCAACGCGCTCCCTGCCCACCCCCCCCCCCCCCCTCCCCCCCCCCCCCACCCCCTCCCACCGGCACCCACAGTCACAGCCACACGCACCCCCCCCACCCCACCCCACCCGCACCCCCACCCCCACCCCACCCCCACCCCCCCCCGCCGCTGCTGCCGCCGCCGCCGCCCTCCCAAGCCCAACTCCACCGCTGCTCCCGCCCCCCCCCCCCCGCCCCTCACCCCTCCCACCCCGCACCGCCGCCCACCGCCCGCCTACGCCCTCAAAAAAATTAAGCGCGAGTACGAGGGACACGCCACGCCGCAGACAGCGGGGCCGACGGGTGTGCCACAGGGGAGGGGGGGGGGGGGGGGGGGGGGGAAGAGGATGGGTTGGTCAAGACACACGCTGCGGTCGGTCGCAGGGGCGACCGCGCTTGACAAGCGGGGGGGGGGGGGGGGCGGGCGGGCGGGCGGACGGGGAGGTGGCCACGTCGTGGAGGCGGTGGGGGGGGGGGGGGGGGGGGGGGGGGGGGGGGGGTGGGTGGGTGTGGGAGGGGGACGGCAGGGGAAGCAGAGCGCGGGCGGGGCGGGGGGGGGGGGGGGGAAGGAAGCGGGCGGCCGCGCCGGGTGGGGAGGGTGGCCAAGAGGGGGCGCGTCGGGCGGGAGACCAGGCACGCCACGGGGGGGGGGGGGACGACGCGTGCGCGGCCGCCCAGCGGCGGCCGCCCCATGCGGTGCGCGAGGGGGGGAGGGGTGGGTGGGGGTGGGTAGGGAGGGGGCGGGCGTCGGGGGGCCGTAAGCCCCCAGGAGGGGGGGGGGGGGGCCTGGGGGGGCGCGGGCAGGTGCGTCCGCATTGGGGGGGGACTCGCCAACGACCCCCCCCCCCGGCGCACCGCGCGGCGGGGTGCCTCCCCACCGCCCAGCGCAGTGGTGCGAAAACCGGGATCCACCACAAAAAGCCGGTTTCTCGCCGGAAAAGCTTGTGCGAGGCTTGTCAAGTGGCCCCCTGAACCCCCTCCACACCCCCATACAGCAGGGTTGAGAGGTCATAATTATCATGTCAAAATTATTGAGTAAATTATCGCGAAAAGAAACGATCACGAGGCTGCGAGTTCATAAATTATCAAACGGTCGACTACGTGGCCCTGGATCCCTCCGTTGAGCCATCGTGCTCGACGGGAACGACGCGATAGCCATGAACGCGACCACCGTGGCGGCGACAGTCACCTGTGACAGGCATCCTGTCCCCCACTCGAAGGCACTTGGCAGCGAAGACGAGGAGGTGCCTGCCTCTCAGCTACATGGTCGCCACCGATGTTGGCGTCCTTTCCACCGCCGACGTTGTCCCGCGCATCGACGGCCACATTGGCGAACAGGCTGCCCTCCGCGCGAGGGCGGCGAGGCCCGACGCCATGCGCGTGGCAACGTCCCTGAAGGCGATGCGCCCGTCACGATTACTGTTTGATGGCATGTATCAGCGCGCCAAATATTCCTGGTCGTACGCTTTTTTTTTCTATTTGTTTTGTTTTCCGCTGGGGGGGGTGGGGCGGGGCGGTGCAGCGGCCCCGGCGTGGATGTGATGTGGTTTGCTGGTGGGGGCGGGGCTGAGGGGGGTTGGTGATATGTACAGGATATGTAGCTGTGGAGGTTGGGGATGGAGCGGGGGGCCCCGCGCCCGCGCCCGCGCCCGCGGCGGCGGCGGCACGCGTCCAGCCTATGGATGGAAGGGAAACAGGAGCTTACACTATGGAGGCGCTCCGCTCCCCCCCCCCTGCCTTCCCTCCTTCTCCCCCCCCCCCCCCCCTTGGCCGACGCCGCCGCCCGTGTCGACGAGGCGTGGAATGTCTGCTGCCCCCCCCCCCCCGGGGGGAGGGCCGGCCAATGGGCGTCGCGCCTGGGGCGCCGCCTGCTTTCACCGCGCCCCCCGCCGCGGGCCCCCCCCGCCGCGGCCCGCGGCAACGGCGGCGGCAACGGCGGCGGCGGCGGCGCGCGCGTCAGGGCAGCGGCGGCGGGGCCCCGCCCCCTCGCGCCCCCCCCCCGGGGGGGGGGCGGGCGGGAGGGAGAGGAGACGGAATCACGACAACACACACCCCCACTGGGAGGTGGGGGGGTGGCAGGTGCCCCCGCCCGTGGGGACCCACCCCCCCCCCCCCCCCCGCGCCACGCCGCGCGCCCGGAAGCGGCGCACAATCCCCATGGCGGTGGGTGGGGGAGAGAGCCCTGTCGGGCGCTGGTGGCGGGGCAAGGTTTTTTTGCCCCCCCGCAGCGGACCCGCCCGTCCGCCCTCCCCCTTGACCGCGCAGCGTTGGAGGGGGGGGTTCCCTGTCGTCGCGCCGACGCGGTCAGGTATGTACCCACCGGCCGTGAGGCGGGCGAGTACTGTAGGGCGGGGGGGGGGGGGGGGGGGGGGGGCAGGTTGCACCCAGCCGCCCCCTCCCCTCCCCCCCCCCCCCCCGTCCACCGCTGCCGCTGTGGTGGCTGCCCCGCCGTCCCTGCCCACACCCCCCCCCCCTGTGTCCCTGCCGCCGTTGCCGCCACTGCCACTGCCACACGGCCATTGCCGGTGACGGCTGGAGGCTGGCGGGGGGGGGGGGGGGGGGGGCGCGGCGCGGAGGGTTGCCGTCGGCGGCGGGTCTGGTGGTGACCGCCGCCGCCCACGGCACGGCGGCGGCTACCGACGCCGACGACGCCCGCGCGCCGCCCACCAAAAGCGGTCGACGACAGATGCTTTTCCACCGCCGCCGCCGCTCGGCGCCGTGGGTGGGCGGCGGCGGCGCGCCGCCACGCCAGCATCTCGGCAGAGGGTAGACAGGGGGTGTGGGTGGGCGGGTTTTCTCTCTCGGCGCCTATGCTATGCCTCAACGCCGCCACCGCGTCTCCCTCACGGTCCCCACCCGCCCACCGCGCGCGCGCGCCCAATACCAGCAGCCGCCAGCTGGCGCAAGCGGTCATGGCCACCCGCACGGCGGTGTGGCCTGCCGGTCAGTCTGGGAAGGGGCTCGCCCCGTTGCGCCCCCCCCCCCCCCCCCCCCCCCCCTCCCGCACCCCCGCCCTTGACGGCGCCCCCTTGATTCCCGCGCCCCTACCGCGCACCCGCCTCGTACGCACCCCCGCGAGGGCATCCCAGCCGGGCTTGCGCCCGCCTCATGGCACAGGGGGTGACCGTGACAGAGGGCGGGACGGGCCATGGCAGCGTCCCCCTTTTTTTTTTGCGTACGTCCACCCGGCGGCGCGGACGGCCTCGGGGGGGGGGGGGGGGGGGTTGCTCCCCCCCCGAGCACGTCCACCGCGGCGCTGCCGCAGACGCCGCGCGGGTGGAGCGCCACGACCGTGGCGGCTTGCCACCCGCCCGTCCGGCGGCGGCGCACGGCGCGCCGTAGGGCGGTCGGGTGGGGCATCCCGCGGCACTGGCGGTAGGTAGCGCCGGCGGACGGGGGCGGCGGCGGCAGCGGTGGCAGTGGGCGGCGGCGGAGGCGGCGGCGGCGGCCGACGCGAGCGCGCAAGGGCCGCGGCGGTGGTCGCCGCGCACCCCCACGGGTAGCGCGGGTGAACGCGCATAGGCGGCGACGCCACCGGCAGGCGGCAGCCGTGTCGCCCGGCTCGCGATGAGCGGCGTCGGCGAAGACGGGGGCTGTGGGGTCGGCCTAGCGGGGTCGTTCCTCCCTCCGCGCGGGCGCCCCCTCTTCTTCACCATGGCGTCGTCATGGCCATGATCTCGGGGGGACCGTTGCTGGCGGTCGTGGCGGCCCCCACCGTCTGCCTTCCGGGGGCGGCGGCAACTGGCCACCGCGGCGGGCGGTCACCGCGGCGGACGCGCCGCGGGCGGCGACGGGGCGGGCGGCGGCGACGGCGGGGGGTGCTGCAGCGACAGCAGCGGCGGGGGCGGCGGTGGCGGCGGTGACGGCGCCGACAAGAAGGGCGCCATTGGCCGCGCGGCCAGTGCCTGCAGGCAGCCGCCGCCACTGCGGCGGCGGCGGGCGGCACCACTCGGCGGCAGGCACGGCTTTTCCCGCCGCCCCTGGCCGTGGCCGCCCCGGCCGCAGCCGGCGGTAGCGACGGTGGCGGCGGTGGTGGGGGCGGCGGCAGGCGCAGTGTCGGGGCGTCCTTGGCGCGGGGCGCCCCACGCGGGGGCGGCCGACGAACACAACGGGGCGGGGATGGGCAGCCTCGACAGGGGCCGACGCACAGATGGGCAGCTTTTCCTCCGAGAGGGGGCAACGACAACCCCAGGGACAGCGGCGGCAACGGCAGCGACAGGAGTGGCGGCGGCAGCAGAGCTGGCGGCGGGCGCCCGCCAGCCCCCGCGACGGCGACATGGGGGCCGCCCCTGGCGACCATTCAAAAGCCCAAAAAGAAAAAGGCCTAGGCGGCAGCCTCCAGGCGGCGGCCGATGAGTAGGCCCCCCCCCCCACTACCCTTCTAGGGGTGGACGGTAACCCCCCCCCCCCCCCCGGTCGCCGCAGCCGCGCTCAGCGCCGACTAAGCAGCCCTTCGCGGCGGTAGGTAATCGCCGTCGCGCTGCACCACGACGCGTGAGCCGCCCTTTCCAATCCTCCCCCTCTCGCACGGGCCCGGACGGGCCACCCAGCACCGGCAGGGCGGGGCTCTCCGCGCTGGGAACCCGCTGAGGAGCTGGGCGTCAGCCCTTTTGCGATGACGGCCAAACGTCACGCCCCGTGTGATAGCTGCGTGGCGAGTCCTCGCGTGTAGCGGCGTGTCAGGCGGGGGGGGCACCCCCCGGGAGGAGTAAAAGGGTAACGCGTCGTCCAAAGAGGCGGGGTGTCGGTGGTGCGACCACCGCAATGGGTGAGGAACAGCCCCCCTCCCCCTTCCCCCCCCCCCGCGCACGTTTGGCCACCGCCACGAACCGGTCGGTAAGTGAAGAACCGTTTTTTTTTAAAGCAGGTGGACGCGCGCGGCTCGGCACGGCCGCCATGCCCATTGACCTGTCCACCAGAGGCAGCAGACGGGTAAGGCTGGGGATGTGACGTCAGACGACGAGGGCTTCCGTGTTTGTTTTTTGTTCCCCCTGACGGTGGCCTCGACGACAGAGGGGCAGCGCTTGGAAAAGCGCACCACCGGCGGCATCCAGTCCAGAAGAAGCACCACCCCCCCGCAGCGTGTTGTTTCCCAGGATGGTGCAGAGGTGGTCGCTGGTGCTGAGCCGCCCGTTCTGCCTCAACACCCGTCCAAAGTCCACCGCCCGCGGCGGCCACCAGCTCAGGACGGTGGTGGCCCAAGAGGCCCGGCGGATCCAGGTGCGCGAGAGGAATGGTCTGGAAGAGGCCCACGCCCACCAAAGTCGAGTGGAGCACTCGAGATTCGAGCCTGCATCCCGCCCCCGCACCCGGCCCCACCCTGACCCGTGAGCTCCCGGTGTAGCATCCCGCCGGCGATGCTCTGCCCGCGGCCTCGTGGACGGCAAAGAAACCACGCACCTCCTCGGGGACGTTCCCAAAAGGCCGGATCCTTGTAGCCCCTGGGAGCAGACTGCGGTATTGCCGTGCATCGGGTCACGCACCCAGCGGACGACAACCCCGCCTGCAGACGGGACGGCGCGGATGAGCGGCGGCAGGCTAAAGTGGCAACATTGCCGGCACCCGTCACCCCCCCCGCCCCCCCCGCCCCCCCCTAAATACCCCCCCGGTGGGCGCAAGCGCTCATCTCTTCCGCGGCGCCGCCATGGCAGTGCCGTCGCCGTCGCGAGCGGCGTCGGTGGGGGCAAAGGTGGCGGTCGGGTTCACTCGACACGCCGCCCCCCCCCCTCCCCCCGGTTCCGGTGCTAGCGTGGGGTTAGGATGAAAGAGCAAGGGTGGGGTTTGTGGCGATTGCACGCCATTGGTCGAGGCAAAAATCACCATGGCCAGTCAGAAGAGGCGACGTCGCGGGCTCCGCCATGGTATCCGTCTGACACCAGTTTTTCACAACTCGCATATGAGAGAAGGTTCCCAGGCTGCGTTTTTCTCGGAAAATATATTAGCGGACTCGGCAGCACCTCAGGAGTCCGACCGTCTTGTTCGTTTCTGCGGGCGATGCCTGGTTGCTGAGGAAAAAATGCACCCTCATTTGGGGGGTACACCAGTTTTTCACAACTCTCGTTTACATATCAGGGCAGCCATCTGGGGCACTTCTTACAGAGATACAGCAGAAAAAACTTGATTGAATGTGTCGTCGTGGAGCATCTTTTCACGTCCGTCGACCAATGAGAGCTGAAGCAGCATGGCCCCTTCGCGATCGTGACGTTCGGCATCACAGCCCGTGAGCTCCAAAAAGCATCCCCCCCTCCTCCGGGGTGGTTACGTCCCCCCCCCCGCCCCCCAACAACGACAGAGCTCGCTGGTACTTGCGGCTGGCAGAGATGCTCGCCTGCTCCACGGGTAGCACTTTGCGTCTGAAAGAACGCGGGAGCAGATGCTCTTTTCGCAGTTGAAAGAGCCTGATGATAGCTCCTCCCTCGCCCCTCGCTGACTGCGACGCGTCCGTGAGGGGGGGTGGACGTGCTGGGGAAAGCGTGGGGCAGACTATTGTTGTGCAGCGGTGTGGGGCGCGCCTGCTGGCTCCCGCCAACACCCTATCGAGAACAGCCGGGGGGTTTAAGGGGGGAAGGTGGGGTGGGTGAGGGCACGCGGGAAGAGGCGCCGGCGCCACCGTCAGCCCACTGCAGCAAAGAGAGAGGTACTGATAGGCCGGGACAGGCTCACAGACGTGTTCTGCTCTTCTGGTGACTCTGCCAAGGTGCTTAAACCCGGGATAGGAGGAGGAAGAGGGCAGCGGGGCACAGGTGGGGCGAGCGGACGCACGGATGCGTTGCGAAGAAGTCGGATTCGGGCCAACAATCAGTCAGATGAGCGTTCCGGGGCGGTAATTAGAACCAATTTGACCTCTGCAGGAGCGCTCTCTTTTCCGCCCGTGAGGCTACGGTCGCGCACCTGTGCTCCTATTTTTTTCTTCTTTATATCGTTGAAGAACCTGTGAGCTGGCGCACCCAACGGTGCGACTTACGTACACCCCCTCGCACTGGATCATATTTTAGTACGAGTTGCCTTGCGGCTGCCGCCGACTTCTGCGGCCGTTCGGAAGGGGTTCTCGTATGTGAACACTGTGGGTTTTCTATGGAAGCGGAAGTTGTGAAAAACTCGTGTCACTTGTGAAAAACTGGCGTCAGACGGATAGATGGCAGTCAGGGGTGGGGTTAGGATCGTAGATACCAGGGCTCTTCAAGCGTAGCAATTTGAGGTCAGGGTACGGTATTGGCCCCGGCCAAATCCTGAAAGTGAGTGTGAGTCCTGGCTGACAGTGGCCGTTTTTTCAAAAGAGCGTGTGAGTATCCGTGCCGGTTCTCAAGAGTGCGTATGGTACGTTGCACAAAAAAGATACATCGAGCATTATTTTCTTTCTTCTCCGGCGTTGTTCGGGCCACACCCCTCGGCCAATCAGGTGCCTCGGGAATTTGCCCCGGTGTAATGGACTGGTCCTGCTTGATGGTGGGCTCCTTTCGGGTGTGGTGTGCACGCTCATTAGTCAGGCTTTTGGGAAAGTGTTCAGGGTTTTGACGGCCGCCGCGGTGGCCACGCCAGGGGTGTCGCCGGTGCTGCGGTCGGCGTCGGCGACGGCGGCGACGGTGGCGTCGGTGGCGACGGAGGTGGCAGTGGCGGCGGCGGCGTCGGTGGAGACGTCCGTGGCGGTGGCGACGGTAGCGCCTGGGGCGGCGGTGGCGACGCGGTGGCGGGGGCGACGGCCGTGGCGGTGGCGACGGCGGTAACGACAGGGGTGGCGGTGGCGACGTTGGCGACGGTGCCGACGGTGCCGACGGCGGCGGCGGCGGCGTCGGTGACGACGGCCGTGGCGGTGGCGATGGTAGCGACTAGGGTGGCGCAGGCGACGCGGTGGCGGGGGCGACGGCCGTGCCGGTGGCGACGGCGGTGGCGACGCGGTGGCGGGGGCGACGGCCGTGCCGGTGGCGACGGCGGTGGCGACGCGGTGGTGGGGGCGACGGCCGTGGCGGAGGCGACGGCGGTGGCGACTGGGGTGGCGGTGGCGACGGGGTGGCGGGGGCGACGGCGGTGGCGGCGGCGTCGGTGGCGACGGCCGTGGTGGTGGCGACGGCGGTGGCGACGGGCGTGGTGGCGGCGACGGGGGTGGCCGTGGCGACGGGGGTGGCCGTGGCGACGGGGTTATCCGTGGCGACGGGGGTGTTGGTAGCTTTGGCTGTGGAGTGGGGGGCTTGCGTTGGTGGCGGTGGAGACGGAGAGCTTTTTCTGACGGTGGGGTCGGCCACGTGTTTGGGAGAGGGGGGGAGAGGTTGGCAGTATGTGGGGGGGGGGGGTCGTGGGCGGTGTGATTTATGTGACGGGATGGGAAGCGTAGGTGGTGGCGGTGTTGCTGGTGGGGTTGTTAGGGGCGGTGATGCCGCCAGCGCTGGGTGAATCGCCGGCGTCGGCACGATTGTTTTTTTATAGTAAAGGAGGGCGGTCATGGGTGCCTTGTCGACGATGTCATAGCCAGGCAAGGTATCCCAGAATGTCTCGTGCAGGAAATCGGTGGCGGGAGTGTGGGGCGCGGCGGAGCAACGCACAATGCATGCAGACTACCCCCTCTCTCGCACCCCCGCGCAAAAGAGAACAGGCGCTTGTTTTCCCTATTTTCTTTTGCGCCCCGGCCCTAGACCACAAGAGCCAAGCAGACCGTCGCGTTCCGCTTTTTTTTTTTTTTCCTTCCCGTCTGCCTCCCATTATCATCCCACTCCCCCCGCCTCGCCCACACGCCCGGGGTGCGTTTTCCTCACCCTGGCACGCCCACCACAGCTCATCTGACGTTGAGGCTGGCGGCACCTTCTCCCTGGTTACCCCGTCCCCCCATCCCCCGAGCCACGTTGGATGCACCGAGGCTGGCACCACCTAAGTCGCCAACAATGGACCTGTCGTGCCAGGCGGGAGGAAAGGGTGGAAGGGGTTGCTTGGCACTGGCTGGCGGGAGGGGCAGGACGATGAGAGGGAACCAGAAGGCGAGAGAGGCGCTCTCCGCTTCCTCATCGGGGACCGTCGGGGCGCACGCTAACGGTCTCGAAGCATGACTAACGCATGAGCACCAGTCTTGCTCATCGAACAATCACACGAGCGCATTGGTTGGAACTATTTCCTCTCGCGAGACCATTTTATACACGAGGTCTCGCGAGCGAAAAAAGAATCTGAAAAAAGTGCCCTCCAGCTGTCCCCGCGAAGCTCCCCTATCTCGACTACCCCCCTGCCAAGCCTCAGTTAGCACATGGGCCCGAATCAGCCCCCGAGCAGTGCAAATCAATGCGAAAAGAAAGGCCCCATTTCAGGTTCGTCAGCATCTGGTCCACTCAGGGTGTCCCTCAGAGCGGTACACAAATCAGGAGACCCAAGGACCTCATTAGTTCGCAAGGACCTCTATGATCCTTCTGTCAGCATAGCGGCCGTGGACCCCGTCACGGCCGATGTCCTGCCCGGGCCCGAGCCGAGAAGAACCTCGATGTATCTTTTTTCTGCAACGGACCATAGCAAGCGTATACGCTCGGCCAATCTGTGGCCAAGCGTACTGGATAAAAGCAAGTGGTGCCGTACGTGCCGACGGCGTCGGCACCCCCCCCCCCCCCCCCCGCCCCGCCCCCCCCCCCCCCCCCCGGCCCCCCCCAGCCGCCCCTCCCAGCAACCCCGCCATTGGCTGGCGCCGGCACCCCCCTCCCCCTCCCAGCAACCCCGCCATTGGCTGGCGCCGGCACCCCCCTCCCACCACACCTCACAACAGAGGGAAAGAGCCAAAGACGGAATAAAGAAGCAAGAGAACGTGCAAGACCAGCTATGCCCGCCAGCCCCCCTCGCAAAGAACTCAGAACCCGACCCGAACCGTGGCTATTGGCACCTACACACTCTCCCCCGGTGCGACGGCGAGCCCATACTGACTGCTCTGAGCGCCTGAAAATCAAGCGTACGTCGTGAGCGTACGCATGCAGAGTCAAGAGAGTGCAGAGGCCTCGGTGGTTACGAAAAGGACGACGGTACGAACAGCGGCGAGAGCAGCCGCTGGGGCGGCGACCGCCCCAGCGGCGGCAGCGGCGGCAGCGGCGGGCGCCGGAGCAAAGGCGACGAAGGCAATGTGACATAACTGTACCAGTACCAAAGACTCGTAGGGCTCATAGAGCTACAAAGGTTACTTGCAGGGTCGATAAGAGAGACACTGCTTGGATGCCTCAGCATCAGCAGAACGCCTGGAAACGGTCGCTGAAGATCATGCAGCGGAAGATATATATGCCAGCCCTTCTTGGCTGCGCCTAAAGCGTAGATAATTTGACGAATAAAACGGCAGCTCTGTGCTGATTTTGGCGACTTCATAGCCGTCTAGGGCGCCAGCACCAAGTGCTGATGTGCTCAGGACGAGGAGTCAACGCTGCGCAGACGGTCAACTCGCTCATTGCTCGCTACGGATCTTGTCATTTGACCTGGTGCACATGAAAAAGGGAGGCCCCCAGATGAGTGCTAGAACGAGAAAACATTTGTTGTATTAATTAACTACACTACGCTTGGGAAGCTGGGCAAGTGCGTCCCCGATACGCTTGGCCCCCCCCCGACTGGCCCAGTGAGTGTTTGGGTGCTTCCGGAGCAATCGCGTACCGCGTAGCCAGATAAGCTTGACGAATACACGCGTATTACTCTTGACCGAAATAAGCTTGAAGAGCCCTGGTAGATACCAAACAGAAACACCCGCAACCGCCTGCAATTTCGAGCCATCTCTCACACCTGCCCGCCCATCTGCAGAGCAGCTGTTGCCTTCCCTGTTGCCGGCGGTGAGGAGCGGGATGTGCTCCCCCTCGCTTGTCCCACACACCCGCGCCCCCACCCCCCGAGGTCGGCCAGAACAGGGCACTTGGTGGAGGCGGGGCGTGACCATGGCGAGGAAGGCGGCGGCTGGGGGGGAGCTGCAGATGGGGGATGATTACGGCTGTGGTGGAGGTAGGGACATTTTCTTGAGGCGTGGCGCGGGAGTCGGCGGCGGTCGGTGAGGGAGGGACGGCACTGGCGGCGACAATGGCGGTGGCAGGAGTCTGTTGATGGGCAGCAACGGCAGGCGTGCTGGGGAGGGGGCCATGGGGTGGATTGTTGTGGCCGACGCCACCACCACGAACTCCCCCATGAGGCGTTATGGGGGAGTTCGTGGTGGTGCCGTTGGGGTTTGTGGCGGATGTGGAGAGATAGCGGGGGGTATTGCGGCGGTGGCTGTAGCTGTCGTGTGGTGGGGACCCGGGAGGGCAACAAGGGGGGCGGCCTGGCAAGCGGAGTCATCCTCCATAGCTTGGCTCCACTGCAAGTAAAAAGAGAACTCTCTTATCAGTCAAGCCCGCCTATGCGCCGCAGCCGCTCTGCGCCGGCTGCTGCCGCGGCCGCGCTTCCAGTGACCCCATGCAAAGATGCAGCCGTCCCCTCCCACCTCCCCCTGGCATGCACCGCTTCCGGCTACCATCGCACGAGCAATCGTGGACGACCGCTGCCAGGAGGTTACAGAATCTCCCGGGCGACCAGGCCTGCGGCCGCCGGCGCAGCCACCACCACCTCCAGGGACCACGCGGAGACGGTTATGCCCGGGTCACTGGACGCGGTCGGAAGGCCCACCCCTGAGAGCGCCCACCGGACCCCCAACGACGCCGTGCTCGTGCAAAACCGCAGACAGAACATAGACGCGGCCCATCCCGCCCATTGTATTGTCGACGGGGTGCGGAGGGGGAGGAACCGCCGCTGGCGCAACGCGGTCGCCGGCCTCGTCGGCCCTACCCGGGCCGGCGCTGGCATTGCGTCAATTGTAGCGCTCCCAATGCCGCCGCCGCTGGCCAGCGCCTCGGCAGGGCCGCCACTACCCCTCGTGTACGACGCAACTGGCGGGGCGGTGGCTGCATCGGCCGGCGGCACGGCCACGTCGCCCGTCAACGCCGCTGCCAGCAACGGCGCGGCCACGGCGGCGGTGGGCACCCCCCTAGCGTTGTCGAGCGGCTCTACCCCGCCGACCAGATGAGCTCCCTGGTCGACGCGCCCAGGTTTTCAACGCAAGGGACGGGGAAGCCGCCGGCGCGACGACGCCGGCGTCCACCGTGTCGGCCACGGCGCCCACCCCGGCCGCGGGGCACCGGCACCGCGTCGCAGGTTGCGCCACCGCTGCCGCCGCCGGGCACCGGCGCGGAGGGCCCGCCACCGCCTCCCGCGGCGGCCGCTATCGGCGCGGCGGCGGCGACACAGGTCGGCGACGCGGCCACGCCCGTCGCTGCCAGCAACCGATGGGCGGGCAGGCGCGAGAAATCGCGCGAAATTGCAGGCGGTTTCGGGTGTTTCTGTTTGGTATCTACGATCCTAACCCCACTCCTGACTGCCATCTACCATGGCGGAGCCCGCGACGTCGCCTCTTCTGACTGGCCATGGTGATTCTTGCCTCGAACAATGGCGTGCAATCGCCACAAACCCCACCCTTGCTCTATCATAAATACTAACCCCACGCTAGCACCATGACCCCCCTCCCCCTTCCCCGCAGTGCCCCGATTGGCTGCGCCCAGCACCCCCCCCTTCTGTGGGTTGTTATATAAGACTGCGCGTGCCCAAGAGTGGCTCTCGAGGTGTACGTGTACAGTAAATACATACACGGTGGGGACCCAGGAAAGGGTCTTGAGAGTGCATCATACGTTGGCCGCTCAACGAACACCAGCCCGTGCGAAACAGACACAGCGAAAGGACAAATATAAGAGAGTTTTGGCATGTAATCCGACGGTCGCTTTCGACGGTCTTTTGAGGGTGTTTGGACAGTAGGAGGGCGACTGGATCTTCCAGACAGTCGTGGGATCTCGGTATTTTGGTCATAGAACAAATGACTCCTTTTTGCGGCAGCGGGCAAGTACTGGACGGGTGCCTCGGTGGAACACTGGTCTCGTGCAGGCTCCCTGAAGAGCGCCTGCCTATGACCCCACACTTCGGAGAGAGAACGGCATGTGCCTACGGCGTCAGGCCGCGGTCGCCCAAGGCTACAAACGTACTTGCAGGCTCCCTCATACTGGGACGGCGCCTATATCGCAGCCTGTTTTCACAACGAACCTCCTCTTTCGGCCTCTACCTGACCCGGAGCCTGTCGCTCTGCTGGGCGCTCCAACCCGGCTGCCAGGGCGTCCACCCCCCTCCCTGTCCATCTCTGTACTGCGCATATGGGACATGTTGAGCGGGTAGCCTCTCAACAGGACCACGCCCTGCGCCACCACACGCCGTACAACACGAAGGTCTCTCATCTTGGCCGTGATGGTCATGATGACTTCGGTTGGGTGTGGATATTTGATACGTACCCCCTGGAAACTATGGCAATTGTCTGCCTACTTGCCCAGCGTCGCGTCTCGTGCTGCTGGCGCCGCTCTCGTCGTGTCAGTGGCCTACGGCCAATAGATATCCGGCAGCACGGTAGGTGAGTGTTCGCAAGGCCGGGACGCCTGACTTCTCCACTGGCACGTCGACATTGAGGCAACCGCACAGTAGTGTGCGGTTGTGCTCTGCTCACCCGCGGAGCCCGATGCTCCTCCTCGCCAGCCTCAAATGACCAGCGATTGTTTTCGCTGGACGATGCAGCAGGCCGCACCGTACGGCCAGCCCTGTGGGCGCATTGCTACCCCAAGCGAGGAGCGCACTAAA
The DNA here is from genome assembly GCA_009829735.1 of Pyropia yezoensis. Classification (NCBI taxonomy): domain Eukaryota; phylum Rhodophyta; class Bangiophyceae; order Bangiales; family Bangiaceae; genus Pyropia; species Pyropia yezoensis. The sequence goes on from CM020620.1 coordinate 15,224,564, forward strand.
AAAAGATAAAAGATGGACGGCGAGAGGAGCACCCCTACTCCAAAGGTAGCGAGGGGGTGTCAGGGTTCGTTTTTCAAGGGACATGTGCTCCCAGGCTGACCTGGGGGTCGGGCTTTTGGATGTCCTCAATTGCGGCCCTGACCGGGGTGCGTCGGCCTTCCGGCCATCCAGTCAAATGTCATGCGCGCCAATCTGCTTGGCCGTCGGCCAAGCGCTCGTTGAGGAGCGACACGCCACGTGCGGATGCCGTCGGTGGTTGTTGCTGGCACGACTGCTGACTCTGGGCTTGCCGGACGGTAGCGCAACCGGCGGCTGCCTGGCGCCACGTGGGGACTGCATGCAAGCTCCATCTCGGTGACTGTCCGCCACCAAAAGTCCACCAGAGGTGCGACTGTGTGGCAGTCTGGCTCTATACTTCTTTGACGGTGGAGGCGACGACAGTGGAGAGACCTCGCCGTCTGGAGGGCGGCCACTCGCGACCAAATCTTCTAGGATTCTCTTGGCGAATCAAACTCAGAAGCCTGTGTGGATTGGGTGATTGGGTGCTTCTCGTTCCTGAGTACTGACCGTCAAGTGGTCCCCCCATATCCTTCACATCCCGCAGACTCGATGCACTCCAACACCAGTTTGTGGCCCTCGTGCCCTCTTCAGCCTGAGCTGGTCAGACGCCATCAGAGACCCTTGCATGAGCTTGTTCACGAACCATCACGCGAGACACTGCGGGCGGTCTGTGGTCTCGAGGCTGTGGCCATCCACTCAACCTGACGAGCTTTTTCGTTGTTGCTGGCAGGCGCGCGCGTCGTTGTGTGGCGTTTGCAGTCGCTGCTCAACGGCACAGTAAGAACATCCGCCCAATCAACTCTCAAAGCGCACCTAACAGCCACCCAGCGTATCGTGTCTGATTGGCTGTTTCGGATGCCCAACATCGACGCCTCTGCTAGTCTACAGTGTGGGGACACACCCAGGGGCTGGGTGGCGTTTGTGGAAAAGACACGTGCTGGCGCGTGCGACAGGGAGAGGCGGCACCGGTGCGCGGTGGAGGCCGCCTGCCACGCGGCTCGGTCTTGCACTGGGTCCGCGGGTCTCGCTTGCGGATCGCCCAGTCCATAGCCAAGAAAGGTACCTCGATGGCCCGTCTGGCGGTCTGGATGCCCGCGCCCCCCCCTCTGAAAGGGGATGGACGGGGTGGGGAGAGCGAGCCGGGCAGCCTCGCTGGCGGCACGCGGGTCTCTGGCTTGCCAGTCACCGAACGGCTCAGGTGGCCGGTTGGCCAGGCGGGGTGCTGTCGCGACCGACGCCCCCCCCCTCTCTCGGGGCCCCTCGGCGGCATGCGCAGGCAGCGGGTCGAGTGGCCAGGAGACTCGGCGACCCCATGTACCCCCACCAGCCCCCCGTGCTCAGGCCGCACGGCCCTGGCGCGCGCCGGTGCGAGGAAAAAACTCCCCGCTGCCGGCCGCCGGGACGAAGGCATCTGGCCGCGGCGCTGCGAACGGCTGGCAGGCGGCGCGCGTGTGCGAGCTCGTGCCACGATTGGTAGACGCCCCTTCCCCCACCCTGTGGGAGGGGGATTCCGCACGCCCGAAAGGGGGGGGAGGGCCTCGGCGGTCACGGAAGAGAGAGGTTGCCTCCGTGGCATGTGGCCACGTGCGCTAGGGGGGTTGGTTGGCATATTTGGTGCGGGCCGCCCGGCGTCGCCCCTCTCTCTCCCACACACGACTATTTCGGCGCGTGTGCCAGCGCCGCCGCCCACACCCCGACGGACGACCTGGCGGCTGGGCGGCCGGGTGCGGCAAGAGCCACCCGGCGGGACGCGGCCGCCCCCACCTAGACGGCCCTGTCCAGCGTGGTGGCGGTCGCCGGCCACACGCAAACCCCCACCGGGCACGAGGGGCCCCCCGCCTAGCCCCCTGGCCGCCCCCTCTCCCCGCCCCCCCTATTCCCGCCGCCTTCCTCTTGCGCACCTACCTGCCCCCCCCCCCCCCCCCCCCCCCCCCCGCCCCCCCTCCCGCCCGCCCGCCCACGCGGCGGGTCCCGCCGCCGTCAGCCTCGTCCTCACCCGCCGGGCATTAGGATCTTGTGACCGCGACACGCCAGCCGCCGCGCGGAGGTCTGGGGGGGAGTGCAAGGGTGGTGGCGGACGAGCGGCGCTTGCCCAGGTGGTGACAGCCCACGCCGCGGCCGCGCGGCCAACCCGCGTGGGCGTGGTGGGCAACTGGCGGCGCCGCCACCCCCCGCGCGCGCGCCGCCGCCTGTGGGCGTGTCCTGGGGCGGGGTGGCCACCGGGCCGGGTCGGTCCTGTTGCGGACTGCCTCCGCACTCCCTGGCTGGCGAGACGTGGGGGTGCGAGGTGGGGGGGAAGAGGGATTCGCGGAGAGAGGAAGCGCAGGTCGCTGGCAAGCGGGCACTGCACACCCCGCCGATGCTGCACAGGTGGCTTCCCCCCCACCCTTACCCACCCCTCCCCCACCGCTCCTACCACGTCGCGCGCCGACTGCTGTGCCGCGCCGAGGCAACCGTGGCCATCGCAGCATGGCCGCCCCCTTCCTAGCCGACGCAGCCGTCTGCCGGTGGCTCTTCCTCAAGGACATGGGCGCCGCCGATGCCGAGGTGCTGCGGTGCCCTGCCGCCCTGGCCGCGGCCCACCTCCACACCATCCGACGGGTGGCTGACTGCTGCAACGGCGGCGACCCCCCGCGGGTTGACTGGTCGGCAGCAGCGGGTGGCAGCAGGAGCGGCTCCTGTGCTGGGGGGAATCCCCCGGGTGCCGCCACCCTCCCCACTTCTGTTGTAGGCGGGCCGGTGGTGGCGGATCTTCGACTCGTCAGTCGTCACATCAATGGCTTCTTGGTCGGCATTGCGGTGAACGCGGTAGTCCCGCCAGGGGAAGGCGAGCGAGACGGTGGCGAGGCCGCGAATGATGGCCTAACGCTCATGTCCCCCCCGCAGACCCTCTCGCGGCGGTGGGCGGCGCATTGCCCCACTGAGGGCAAGGTCGTGCTCATTGAGTTTGGGTGGATGCGTGACGACAACCATGCGATGGTGCGCCTTTTCACGTGGACCCACGGCCGCCGCGGGTCTGGTGTCAACGTTACCACCCCGGTCGCTTCGTTTCAAGGAACGGTACTGACGCACGCGGGCGCCCGGCCGGGAAAGCTGCCGCCAGCGGATATTGTCGCACGTGTGTCTTTTGAAGAGCGCTCCTGCAGTTCGTGCGAGTCGCTGGCTGCTGCCAGCTCGGCGGGGACCACGACACCCGGTGCCGACGGTGCGTGCGTCGGTGCGTGTGCAAGCGGGTGCGCCCTACCTCAAGGCAGTGTCGCTGCGCATGTCCCTACCGTCAGCGCCCGCAAAGCAAATGTCGAGCTGTCGCGTTGCACGGATGAGGTGACCGAGTCGGCGCTTTCCAGCACCCGTCACGCAGGCGTTGGCGGCATCGGTTTCGGCGGCGGCTTTGTTGGCAGCGGCGTAGGCAGTGTCGTAGGTAGCGGAATCTCCAGCCTCGTGCGCACGCTCTCCTCCAATGGCTCTCACACGCTGAGCACGTCGACGTCCAGCGGGGTGCGAGCGGTGGGGAGCTCCGGGCCTCAGCCTCTGACTACACGCGTGTTTGTGGACATTATTGCTTCTGCCTCGGTGTCATGCGCGACAATAACGTCAACGGGTGCACCCAGTGGCGGTGGGGCACAGTCATCGTCTGGCTCGGCGGTCTCGACGCGGCTGTCCAACTGGGAGCCACAGAAGCGGTCACTCGTTGTTTGTCATTCGGCGGTGGACTGGCGGACACCAAACCTGGTGAGTCCGGCCCTGCGCGCGCTGCTGTCTCCACTGATGGAAGGGCCAGAGGTGGACCGCCTTCTCAATGAGGCCTCTTCGCTTTTTCGGACACAACACGGCCGGCGTCCTGCAGGAGTTGACATCCCTTTTTCGGGTTCTCACGAGCGGCCGCCACGTTGGGAGTCGGCAGTGGCCGCGCCGCCACGGCCACGCTACTCGCCCAGGCCGCCAACCTCGCGGAGTTTGGACGGCGGGGCCGCGTCTGATGGGCAGGGCGCATCGGGTGTCTCCCGGGAGGCGCCGCTTCCCTCGCAAGGCGACCCCTCGCGGGATGTTCCTCCATCGCAGCAGACACCAATGCTGTTTCCTGCATTTGGCCTGCCCCGCTCTTCGGGGTCGAAGTCGGGGACTGTTCACGTGCAGCCGCTGCTGGGGCAGGGCGTTGGCGGACCCCCCTGGCCAGATTTAGCGGGTGCCTCGCCTCATTCCGAGGTGCCTGTGTCACCCGGAGTTGGCATGTCGTCGCGGCAGCGGCGGCCAAGTTCTCTTCCGCCTCTCCTTCCTGTTTTGTCTCCTTCGGGGACGCTTGACTGGCGGCACCCAGGGGCAGGAACGTCACCGCAAGCTCCGCCAAGCGGAGCTCACCTCTCAATGGGAGTGCCTGTAGGGTCATCGGGGTCTAGCCGGAGACTGGGGGCCGGCGCTTCCCCCGGCCAGGTCCGGGCGACGCCTTCGAGCACAGCCCCTCCCCACATGTCAAGCGTACCTCCAGGCGTCCAGGTGGCGGAGCGGCCCCTACCACTCCCACTGTCGGCGATGCAGCAGGCGTCGCCATATGGGCCTGGGTCGTTTGGGGGAGTGCCCGTGAGTCCCGTCGGGTCTGGTATTTCACCAATGTCATTAGCGGGAATGGGCGTGCCGCTCAGGGGACACGGAACTGCGGGTTCGGCGGTGTCACCTATGTCGTTGTCGCCCGTGAACCCACTGGTTGGCGGCATGCCGGCTTTGCCCGGCGGTGACCATCGTGGACCTCTTCCATCCGACGGCACCCCTTACGGTTCCGTCTATGGACCGCCTCTTGGCGCTGCGGCTGCTGCGAGTGACCCACGGAGTTTGTCTACGGCTCATGCGCCGCTGCTGCCTCCCAGCGGCAAAGCTGGCGGGTTCAGGATGAGGCCATCAGTTGTGCCGCCATCTGGAGCTAATGCGTTCTCGCCACCTGCGTTTGTTCTCCCTCGTGTTTGGTCCTCGGCGACCAACCCGGCGGCTGGCTTACCCGGCGCCACTGCTGGCGTCGTTCAGAGCACACTGCAGCCGCAGGCCATGCTGCCAATGGGGGCGAACGCGTCGCACGCCGAGGCTCGTGATGTTGCTGGCGCGTCGCTGCCGGTCGGGCATCCGGACCCGTCGCTTGGTGGTAGCTTTCCAGCTTCGTCGCTTGGTGGTAGCTATCCAGAGCCCCCTCTGCCAGGCCATAACGGAGGCGCACAGGCGCCGATGACTTCACATGCTGGTGCTAGGAAACTGCCGACGGACGACGCGGAGGGTCTCTACCCGGCGGCCAAGCGTGCCCGCATCAGCTCACCCTCTACGCTCTCTGTACCCATCCCGTGTGACATTTGCGGACGCAACTTTGCCACACGCGGGGACAGAAATCGGTACGTGGGTGGGTGCGAGCGATGTTGCTGGGATGCTCTTCCGGTGGGCACTTTTTGGGCGACTCGCATGGTTGGTTGGGGTTTCTGCAGACGTTGCCCTTATGTGGTGGACAGTGCCAAAGGCCCGTGTGTACGCGTTGCTGACAGTTGCCTGTCCCTGCCGCTTGACTGTTTGTCTTGTTTCTGCTGTGCTGTTGCGTTGCGCTCGAGCGTTTGGTCTCTTCGGAACTGGACTCCTCTCTCCTCCTGGTAGGCACCAGCGGACGGTTCATGAAAAGGCGCGGCGTCACCCATGTACAGTTCCGGGCTGTACGGCTGCCTTTTCCGAGTCTTCCCACGTCCGCACCCACATGCGGACCGTCCACGAACGGCGGCGCGACTTTGTGTGCAACATTTGCAACACCGCCCTGTCCACGCGGTCGGTGCTCGCTAAGCACAAGCGGAATGTTCATGACGATTATGTACGTTTGTTGTGCCATCCGTTGCCTGACCTCCTGCGGTTTCCCATGAGTAGCGTGGTCGTTTTTTTTCAAGGGTTGCCCAGCAGCTGCCAGCGCACGTGCTTATTTGATTCTGCTATAGTTTATAGTCGTGTTGCTTGGCTCTTGTTGCTAACCCGTTCCCCATCGTCTGGTTTTTATTGGACTCGCCACGCATCCGTACGCACTGTTGCTGCCGTGTTTCGTTTTCCGCTCCCTGTGCTTGCCATACCCCACAGAGGCCATACCAGTGCACCCTGTGCGAACTGCGCTTCTCCCAGCGGTGCGACTTGGTCCGCCACTCCCGCCGCGCTCATTCGACGAGTGCCCCTGCGGACGGGAGGCTCGCTGCCGATGCGGCTGATGGGACCGGCGGCGGCGCCGAGCCCGACGGTTCTGCGTTGCTGCCCGGTGCGCCCAGTGCCGGTGGCGTCCCATCGTCTGCTGCGCCTCCTCGGGTGTACTGAGCGGCGCTCAGCGTGTGCCAGCGTGTTTTTCTTTTTCTGTTGAGTATGCCTTTTAATCTGATTTTTGTCTGGTTCGCCCGCTGGGTGGTGTGGTTGTGTATATCTTGTGGTTGTGTATATCATGGGGCTGGGTAGTCTATCACCCTTGTTTTTTTACTGCCGTTTGTGACCCTGGAGTTGGTGTGCATTGTACTACGCGACGCACGTCACCCAGGCGGGGTCGCTTTGCACTGGAGCTATCGCACTGTTGTACCACCGCACCGACACAGGGGTTAACGCTGCAGGCGGACGAATCTGGGCTGCCAACTTCTACTGGCCTATTGCCCCCACACCTGTGAAAAGGCGCGGTGCTGTGACGCGGCCAGCTCCGCGCGGCGGCTGTCAGCCTCATCCAGCGCAAGCGCTGCGCGGTACTCGTTCTCGGCCGCAACGTGGAACGCGGGCGCCGGGGCGCGCCCCCCTGCCGCTGTGGTCATGGCGGCGGCGGCGGCGGCGGCAGCTGCAGCCGATGGCGCCTCGGCCGGTTGCTGCTTGGCAAACACCGCCCACAGCTGTCGCCGCAGCCGCTGCACGTCCACCGTCAGGGGCACGCCCCCCGCCACCAGCCGACGGCCACGCACCCACACAGCGGCGAGGGCCGCTCCCCCCGCCCCCCCCCCCTGGGGACGGCCGAGCACCAGCGACGACACCGGGTCCCCCCGGGGGAGCATGGAAAGGGCGGTGAGGTCCCAGATGCACACGTCCGCCACCGCACCGGGCGCGATCACCCCCCCGCGGGGCGCCAGCCCGACGGCCGCCGCGCCCCCGACGGTGGCCATGGCCAGCGCCTGCCGAGGGGTTACCCACTGACGGTAGTCGGGGGTGACCAGCGTCGACAGCAGGGCAGAAAGCTTGAGGGTCTCGGTAAAGTCCTGGCCGTCGTTGGACGCGGCGCCGTCCACTCCCAGCGCGACGCCCACGCCCGCGGCGGCGAGGTCGCGTACGGCACACACCCCCGACCCGAGGCGCAGGTTGGAGGCGGGCGCGTGGACCGCCACGGCGCCCGCGGCAGCCAGTGTCGCTCGGTCCGCGTCGTTGAGCCACACCGCGTGCGCAACGGATGTGACTGTGCCGGGGACGGCCAGGAAGCCCGTGGCGTCTAGGAAGTCCACTGCCGTGCCGCCAGGCACACGGGCAGGGGCAGCAGCAGCAGCAGAACCGACTTGGTCGTCATGACTACCTGCCGGCGGCGGGCAGAAACTCGCCCCCCCCACGGCTCCCCGCGGGTTCAGATGGCCAAACCGGCGGGCCGACTCGAGCGCCTGCCCCCGTGACTCGAGCAGGTGCACGTGGCCGGCGAGGCCGTAGCGCGCCCGGATGTCTGCCGCGCCACGCAGCAGCGCCTCGGAGCAGCTGTAGGGCGTGGCGGGGCCAACGACAATGGACGTGCCGGCGGCGGGACGGTGGTGGGTGGTGGCCAGCGCCTCCCACAGCGCCAGCGCCGCGGCCGTGCGGTCTCTGTCGGGGGGGCACGCGTCTGTTCGCAGGGCGCCGTCGGGGCCCAGGCCGGGGCCAGCGGGGGGAGGGCTAACCCCCGCCTCCCCCTGCCCGCCGCCGCCCCCCCTTGCCGCCTGCCGGCCCACGGTGGCAACGGGAACGTAATTTTCGTGTGGTACCGACTCATCGCTGAGCATTGGCGCCAGGAAGAGGCGCACCCCCACCGCCCGGTACGCCTCCATTACCGCCTCTGCATCGGCCACACTCTGGAGGGCCACATGGTCCATCACGCTCGTCACCCCCGACAGCAGCAGCTCCGTCGCCGCGTGCGTGGCGGCCAGGCGCAGGCAGTCGGTGGCCGACAGCCGGGTGCGGCCGCGGCCCGCGGTGGCGGCCGCCGCCACCGCCGTCGCCGTGGCGGTGGCCAGGCGGGGCGCCCACAGGTCGAGCGGCAGCGGCGGCAGCAGTCCACGGATGAGCATCTCGGTCGAGTGGGTGTGCGCATTCACAAAGCCGGGCGTGAGGAGGTGGTTAGACGCATCGATGATGCCCTCCCCCGGGGCCGGCGCCAGGCTCCCGCTCGCCGCCACGGCGGTGATGAGGCCGCAGACGCCCAGCCGCACGTCGACTGTGGCGTAGCCGGGGGCGGGGCAGGGCGCGCCGGGGGGGGCGGGCGAGCCGCTGTCGGTTGCCATGGTCGCGCCCCGCAGCAGCCATGGCCCATGGACGCGGCGGCCAGCCGCGGCGCCGCTGGCGGCGGTCGCGGACCAGACGCGGCCGAGCAGGTCCGCCCGCGCCGCAGCCCACAGAGTCGACGCCACAAGGAGCACCGCGGTCACCAGCGCAGCGGCCAGCCACGGCCATGGGGGCTGCCAAGCCGAGAGTGGGGGCGCCATCGGGAAGGGGGGGGGGCGGAACGAGGAAACGGCGCAGGCCGTTGCGAGGGGCAGGGGCAGGGGCACGCAGGCCGCGGAGGGGCGCCGGAGAGGAGAGAGAGGGGGCCACCAAACGGCGGCGGTCCGCGGCGTGCTCTGGGCACGGAAGTCCCTCTGGCCGCGCGGGAGGGCGGGAAGAGGATCTAGGGAGTGGAGTATGTATCGGGCTGCCCACCTTTCGAACCGTGCTGTCTGTCACTTCCGCGCAGCGCCGACACGAGATTGTCTCGTAGGCCCACGGCTCAACATCACTACTTCATTCTCTCCTCGCTGGCACCAGCAAGCCTTTGAGGAGGCGTGCTGAAGAGAGAAGTCAGCACACACGTGTGGAAGCTTGGCGGCTGGGACGGCACAGGCGGACCGCCTGCAGGCATGAAGCAGCGACTGGAGCGATGCCCATTGGCTCCCGTCCACCTGAAGAATACACAGTTCTGTGGCGACCCGCTCGGAGAGACTACAGTTGAAAACAGAAACACGAGATCAAGATCAAGCGACGTTGGCCGATTGCGTGTGCCGCCATCAGAAGACTTGAGGAAGATGAACTTGGCGATGCTCTGAGCACGATTCACGATTCCCTGGCTTACGGGCCCGACTTAAATCCCATTTCATATGAGGGAAGACTTGGAAGCCACCTTCTGACTCAAGATAGGCTTGAGTCTGGGACACCTCCAGGAGGTCTTCCAGATCCTGAGGCCCTTTCTTAACGCGCACGTGAACGTGAGTGAATGCAAGTTTGGAGAGCTCTGATTGGTCATCGCACGGCGATGTGTTTGGCGTGCGGCCCGAAACGGGCCCCCCGACCGATGGGACCATGCTCGCTCACGTGTACTTGACCGTTCACATTTCAAGTAAAGCGAGTTCCCCGGAGCACGTCAGACGTGAGCGGTTTTTTTTTTTTTTCCCGCTCACGCACTCACGTGCAATCAGCGCCGTGGAAGCCTTCTCTGGGATGTTTTTTTCGGAAGATTCGCACACCCGTGGCGCTTCTCTTCCAGAACCTGTAGTCGGCAGGCCACCGCAGAGGCAAGGCCACACTGAAAAAAGCGGCTCGCCCTCCCAGCGACGAGGTCCTCCGACACCCATCACGTCGACGCTGCATGCCAGCTCTGCGTATGCACGATGGCGTCCGCTGGTGACGCCGGAGAAGCGGCCAGTCCCTCCCCCGGCGCCCCCGCGCCCGCCTTGGCAGCTCTCCCCGCACCTCGGGACGGCTCACCTGACGTCCTCCCCGCACCTCGGGACGGCTCACCTGACGTCCTGGCGCCCATTTGTACACCCCCCCCCCCCCCCGTCCTATCCCCCGATGGTTCTGGAGCGATGCCACGGCATGAGGATGGCTTTAACGCTGAAAAGGCGGCGACTTTTCTTTCCCAGCAGTCCTCAACGGGGTGGCCCGCCGTCGCAGTATTTCGATTCCTGTCTCCGTTTTCATCGATTCCTGAAAAAATGCCCCATTCAACATGAAGTGCGGAGGTCGCGATCACGTGCGTGAACGGTGTGAACGTGATTGGCGTTAAGACAGAACGTGCCTCAATCACGGAATTGTGGGGCGTGCGTGATCACGTTCACTCACGTTCACGTGCGCGTTAAGAAAGACCGTGAGTCTGACACAGACATCGGGGCCTGTAAATCCACCGAGTTGTCTGCCAACTGACAATCCGCCTGCGACAAGCCCGCGCAAAAGTCCAGCCGCTGTGAACAAGAGCCGTCCATTGAATCGAGTTGCGCCTCTCGTCTGGTTTCTTTTCTTCGCCACGATGATGCCCCGCGGCCTTGGTCCCCCGCACCGGACCACCTCGTTCGCCTTTCCGCTGGGCGCAGACCAGCCTCAGCATGGCAGAGCGCGCTTATTCCCCCACAAGGCTGCCCAGCTCCCCGTGCTCGGGTGTTGGCCACCGTCCCCCCCGCCTCTACCTCCTGCTGCTCTCATCATGGGGGGGGCGATGGTTCTCCCCGCGTCACACACTACAGGGGCTTCCTACTCACCCGTGGCAATGAGTCGCGCGGGCAGCGTTCCTTATCGAGGTGTAGGGGCGGAGGGGGAGACCTCTCGCCAGGGGGCGTATCCAAGCGCCCCAGGGATTGGCACCGCCGTGGGTCATAACGCTCTACTTCGTTTGCCCCGCCGTCTAAAACAGTGTCATAGTAGACATCGCCTGCACCGAACAAACCGAAGCCTTCCCTCTCTACCCCCCCCCTTTCTTCTCGAGGGGGGAACGGACGATGACCTGCTGAGTCCAGGCGGTAGCGCCGCACCCGGAACCCCTTCCTGAGAAACTTTTCGCTCCATTGTCTCCAAGACGACGGCCCACCGCCGCGTCGAGGGGGAAGGCCATCTCCTCTCACCCTCCCGCCCCCCCGAGCCAATCCCCCTCTCCCCCCCGTGACACGTCGCCCGGGGTGTGGGGGGGGGCACCCTCGACGGCACAACGGAGGTGAAGGCGATGGGGAGGCCCCAGATGGTGGGGCGGATCGGGGGCGGCCGACGCGATTCATCGTGCGACTGGTCAGGGTTCCTCGCCCCCCCTCCCTTCCCGCCACGTCTCCGCTTCCCCGCCGGCAGCGTGGTGCTCAGCGCATGCCCAACCGGGCGGCGGAGACGTCCCTCCGCAGGTCCCGTGAGTGCACCAACTCCCGCGGCGCACCTTTCACGACCCCTCTCCCCGCCGCCACCTGCATCGCCAGCAGCCACGCGGCGGCGGCCACCACCGAGTCGTCCCTCACCGCCGGCGGTGTGCGCCAGTAGGGCAGCCAGTGGCGGTGGCGGCGGCGGCGGTAGGGGAACGGCCCCCGCCGCCGCCGCCGCGGCCGACCCAGCCCGACACGACCTCCCCGCCACGGCCGACGCCACGAACGACCACATTCCGGCGGACGCCAACGTCGAGGACGTGCGCGCCCGCGGGCTCGATAACTTCCGCGGCGGTTGTGTCGAGCGCCGTTGACGAGCGCGAAGGTGCACGTCACGACGCCCTTGCCGTAGGTAGAGGACGCGGAGGCCGCCGCGGTGGCAGGGGCGGCGGTAGGGGCGGCGGAGGCGCCCGCGATGACCGTTCCGTGCCCATTCGCCGGCACCGACGCGCCAAGCACCTCGGTCAATGACGCGGGGGGGGGGAGGGGCAAGGTGAGATTGAGTCTTCGCGAGTCGGGCAGTTCGGACGTCGACGGAAGCACAACGCGCACCTTGGTTCGAATACAATATTCGGAAGTGAGCCTGACAAGGACAACATGTAACTAGACTCAAATTCGTACTTGGAATCTAAGACGCATCCTGAGTTCCAGCTTAGTCCCGGCTCAAGCTGGCTACAACTGTGAATCGTCCCCTGGGTGATGAGAACGCAACTACTGTGGCCGCCGCACAGCAGCTGTTGGCTCTCTTGAATGCACAGGATGAAGCGCAGTGCGAATAAAAATGGCTGCTGTCCGTATGCAACGAAGAAGGCCTTTTTCGCAGTGGCGTGCGAGCGCCTCGCATGCGACTCGAGTCCCCGGGTCCCCCCCTCCGCCGGTCCGTGTTCCCATGGGCCCGACACCGACCGCCGGGTGGGCCGCCGCGGCCGGTTGCTGCGCCCAGTCGAGGCAGGAAAAGCACAAAATAGCTCTCACACGATATCTAGTGAATACTGTGTGTGAAACCTGATGGGGGGGAGCGGGCGGGGGGCTCGCTTCGCTCGCCTGCGGGGGGGGGGGGGCGGGGGTTCGCCCGCTCGCGCCCGCCCGCGCCCGCCCGCGCCCGCCCGCGCCTGCGCGGGCTGGCTTGGCAGCGATTTCTGGATTGATGATTTCGGACGCTTTGACGGCCCTCAGAGAACAAAGCACTCGCATCTTGATGCCCATTCGTCAGTCCGTCACTGGCCTCCCGTCCTCTTCACGCGACAGGACGCCATATCAACCATCGTGCCTTGCCTAGCTAGAACTGCCGAGTACGACCCTCGATGCCTGTCATGCCCCATGTCTTATGGGCGGACCTGGCCGCTCCCTGCTCCCTCTGCTTTCTCAAAGCTCGATGAGATGCCGCTGCCGCCCCCCCCCTCCTCCCCCCCGTGGGACGCTTCACACCGACGAGGCTTCAAGCTTCAGCCCTCGGCGCTCCGGGTGTCCGCATACTCAGTTCCGTAGAACTTGTGACGGAAGGGTGGATGATGGAGCAAGGGGGGTGTGGGCGAAGGTGGGAGAACAGCGGGCCGCCAAGCCTACTAACGCTTTTCGGCTGCCGTAGCATGAAACAACCCATGATGAAATACCCATTTTTGCATCAACAATTTCACAGAGCTGGGTGTATAGTTATACTTCCTGTTCGCGAGCATCAACTCTTAGTCAGTAAATGCACTTTCACCTGCCGTTGGTCCAATCAGCACCCTGAGAAGCTTGCGTACACTAATTGCAATAAACAATCTATGGGGATATGTTTCCGCGTTTCATAATTGTCGTACTTGATAGTTGAAGCAGGTAAATTATTTCTCTATCACAGACCTGGTCATCTCCACACACTCACGTCAACGGACGGCGGAAAGCTATGGGAGCATGGTGCATGGAGACCCACTTTCCTTTGTACGAGTACATGCTTGGCAACCCAGTGTTCTCATGAGAAACACTTGCTGTTGAGGTGTTGCTATTGGGGTCAGACGGCACACTGGCGAGAGTGTTGGACTGTACAACAGGTTTGTGTTCTTGTTGGCCTGGTGCTGCGGTAACCTGCAGATGCCAGCTGGTATCTCATGGAAAGGCAATACTGCTGAATGATGGGGTATTGCCGGGAACAGTGTGATATGCTTTGTTGTGGGTGGAGGCACAGCGTGGTGTGGCATGGGACCAACAGCACACGTCGGCTTGTGTGAAGAGGGAAAGCATACAAGAGGTGCGTGCTGTTGTAATTACTAAGACGTCACAGCAAGGGCGAAGAATGTGAAAGACGCTGATAGAAATGTCTATAGGTACAAACAAACCTATGTGATTGTGAAGCGCGATCCACCCGGGAGTGTTGACATCGGCCCTCTGTTCCCCTGAGCTACCAGCTCCACGGGACTCATATTCAGACACCCAGAGGCGCAGCAGCTTGCAGTGAAAAGGGATGAGTGAGCGCCACAGCGGGCGGCGGGAGCGACGGTGGTCGCCAGCGCAGAAGTGGGCGGGGGGGGGGGACATTGCAAGGGAGGTGGGACGCAGCGGCGGAAAGCCGTTGACAGAAAACGGGGCGGGCGCCGCTGTGGGAAAAGGGCGCCGCAGCGGGGAAGGGCAAACACGGGGCGCGTGGGCAGCGGCTGGCGGGAGCCGCGGTGGCCGACGGGGGCGGCAGTAGGCGGCAGGCGCTGCAGCCGGCGACGGGGGCCGCAGCGGGAAATGGGAGTGACCACAGGTGGCGGGCGCTGTTTCTGGAGGCGGGCCCCCCGGCGGGCCCCCGAGCATGCGGCGGACCCCAGCGCCACATCGGGCGGCGAATGCCGCTCCAGCCGACGGGCGCAGACGCGGGACGGGCGCCGTGGCTAGGGGCAGCCGCTGCGGCCAGAGGCCAGTGGTGGTGCTGGCACCGGCAGCAGGCATTGCCGCGGCCAGCGGGCGCTCAAGCAGGTGGGCGCTGCTGCTGGCAGTGGGCGCCGCCCCAGGCGGCGGGCGCCGCACCAGGCGGCCAGGCGGAGGGTGCCGCAGCAAGCAGCCAGGTGGCGGGAGACGCAGCACGCGGCCGGCGCCAGCAAGTGGCAGGCGCCGCAGCTGGCGGCGGGCGCCGCAGCAGGCGGCCAGGCGGCGGCCGCCGAAGCTGACTGCGGGCGCCGCAGCAGGCGACGGGCGCCGCAGCGGGCGGCAGGTGCCGCAGAACGCGGCCAGGTGGAAGGTGCCGCAGCACGCGGCCGGGCGGAGGGCGCCGCAGCACGCGGCCGGGACCAGCAGGCGGCGGGCTCCGCAGCAGGCCGCGGGCGCCGCAGCAGGCGGCCAGGCGGCGGGCGCCGCCGCACGCAGCCAGGCGGCGGTCGCCGCAGCTAGGTGCGGGCGCCGCAGCAGGCGACAGGCACTGCAGCAGGCGGCGGGCGCCGCAGCACGCGGCCAGGCTGCGGGCGCCGCAGCACGCGGCCAGGTGGTGGGCGCCGCAGCAGGCGGCCGGCACCAGCAGGCGGCCGGCGCCAGCAGGCGGCAGGCACCGCAGCAGGCGGCCAGGCGGCGGGCACCGCAGCTGGCTTCGGGCGCCGCAGCTGGCTGCTGGCGCCGCAGCAGGCGGCCGGCGCCAGCAGGTGGCGGGCGCCGCAGAAGGCCGCGGGCGCCGCAGCAGGCCGCGGGCGCCGCAGCAGGCCGTGGGCGCCGCAGCAGGGGTCCAGGCGCCGGGAGCCACAGCTGGATGCGGGCGCCGCATCAGGCGGCTAGGAGGCGGGCGCCGCAGCACGCGGCGGGCGCCGCAGCAGGCGGCCAGGCGGCGGGTGCCGCAGCACGCGGCGGGTGCTGCGGCGGTGGTGACGACGACCACGTGGCTCCACGTGTTACAGACGATCGTGAGGTGAGATTGACATCCCTCAGACATGCTCGGACGATTGGCATGTCCAACGTCTGTCGCCCTCCATCGATAGTGTCTGTAGTGTCTGAACTGGTGACTGAATGGGTGGCGCATGCGGCGGGATGGGGCGGCTGTTGCAACGATGTGATTGGACGAAATAGCTTTCACATCCAGTATTCACACGATATCATGTGAGAGCTGTTTTGCCCGATTCCTTCGCGGCCCAGTCCGTCGGTCGGCCGCTGTCTTCAGTATCGCGGTCGCATACCAGTCGATATTGAGCATGAACTGACTTCTGAGCGTCAGACGGCACTGGAATCGAAGTACATTGGAACGATCAGAATAGAAATCGGTCACCATGATTGAAATCAATACAAATCCCTTCATGCTGTTTAAAATCAAGGGTTGATTATAATCACATTTTCAGTCGACCCGTTTTTGATTAAATCACACCTCTGCTTGTGCGCCAGCCGTTGACAGACGGCACTGGAATCGAAGTACATCGGAACGATCAGAATAGAAATCGGTCACCATGATTGAAATCAATACAAATCCCTTCATGCTGTTTAAAATCAAGGGTTGATTATAATCACATTTTCAGTCGACCCGTTTTGATTAAATCACACCTCTGCTTGTGCGCCAGCCGTTGACAGGTGGTGCCATGTATTTACCGACGGTGACTGGGGCACCCCGGGGTGGGCCACATCCCACTCACCGGTGGCCCCCGCCCTCGTGTGCGTGCATGCCTGGCGAAATTCGTGGAGCATTGGGGGATCGCATTGCTGGTGAGCTGCCGCCCTCCGTCCCCTTCCACTGTCTTTTTCGTCGCTCGCCCTCCCCAGCCGTCTTTTCCGCCCCAATGGCTGCGCTGGCTCGTGTAGGTACTGTAGGGTGTCCCCGTTTTTTTTTGCCAGCGTCGGCAGGTGGGCCCCTCGCCGCAGCGTCGCCTCGGCGGCGGACAGTTGCCGAACGGCCGCGGGCCTTGCGCGCACCCTGCTGGCGACACAGCCCCCCCCGCGGGCGCGATTGGCTCCCCCCCGCGTCTCGGAGGACGTGCACCTATGTACTGTACAGACCACCACCGCGCCCAAGACGTGTAGGTCCCCCACTTCCCTTGCTGTTATGGGCGGCATCCTCCCTCACCTTGGAGAGCGGGGCGGCCCTGGCTCCCCCACGCGCGCCGCCCCCACCCGCCGTACCTTTCCAGCCTAAATATGTAGATCCATCTCTGCCTGCGCCGTCCCTCCAACGGGGGATGCGACTCCACACACAACAACGACAGCGACGACACGCTCCCTGCCATCCACCCCCTGTTACCCTTCCCCGACGTCGCGCTCCCGGCCGTCCACCCCGTGTTACCCTTCCCCATCATCGGCCTCCGCCCGGCCCTGCCATTGTGCGCGCCCGTCTCTCCCTTCCTCCCTCCTGTCCCCATCCTCTCACCGGCCCGTTCCGTTCTCCCCCTCTTTCCGCCCCACCTCTGCCGCGAGCGCCACCCCTGGGACCACGGGCCCCCCGCTGGTGGCCATTTCCGCCCCCGGGTTTTTTTGACGGCCCGAACCGGAGGAGGCTGGCCTTCGCGACCCTTCGCCGCGGCGCACCGTTGCGAATTTCTCTTTGTGCCCCCGCATGGTATGTTGGGGACACCCGCCCGCTAGCCACGGTTCCTCTGGGGGTCAGGTCGGGTCTGCTCCCGTTGAGCTCGACGCGGCGCCTCCTTGCCTGCTCGCCCCCCTCTCTGTTCACGTGCTTGCCGCCGCGGCAGCGAAGACCACCAACGACTGGTGAGCCACCATGGAAGAGCAATATAAGAGCAGTTATTCTCCCACCCTTCCGCCGTGCGCGGGCCGCCCCGTGGCTCACCGTGCTCTGGGCGGTTGCTCACCTTTCATGTTACCTCCGTTGCTTCGCCCTGCAGTGCTTTTGCGCCGCCCGCACCCCCTCCCTCCTTCCCCTGCCCACGCCGGCCGTGGCGTCTGTTCTTCTGCCCGCCCTTGCTTACTATCCATCTTTTGTTTCCCCCTATCCACCTCCATCCTCTTCCCCACTCTAGGTGCCGTGGACGTGCTACCCCGCTATGATGGACGCCCCCGCCCACTCCCACGAAACGGCCCCGGGGACCGTGTCGCCCCAGGTGGCGGCGGCGGCTGCCCCCCCTGCGCCCCCCCTGAACCCTGCCGTGGACGCCCCAACCCCCCTCACCATGATCCCTCTGGACAAGGAGGGGACTCCTTCGTCGGCTTCGGCGCCGCCGGTGGTCGCCGTTGGTGATGACTCCGTGGCGGGCCTCAAGGGCGGGGGGGGCTTCGCGTCTGGCCTGTGTGCCGGATTTCTGGCGTGCTGCTGCTTGGACGCATGCTTCTAAGCTCATCGTGTGTGTCGTGGGGAGACGGGAAGGTGGGAAGGGACGGGGGGGGAGGTGGGCTGCGCTGGGCTGGTGGTTGCTTCAGAGCGTGATGAAGAGCCCACCGGGGCTGTATGTACATACGCTTGACACGGAGTAACAGGAGTTGGACAGTCCACGCATGGTGTAGGATTGCAGGGGGCGGCCCGCACCCTCACCCTCAGCAGGCCCCCGCGCAGCCCTCTGGGCCAGCCCGGTTCGAGACGAATAGCTTCTCGTATGTAAAAAAAAGAGCGTGAGACTCGCTGCTCGTACGCATCCACCATGGCGTCGGCGCCGCTGCCGCCGCTGCCGCTGCCATCATGACCGCCGCTCTCGCGGCCTATCGCAGCCGCCGCCGCTGCCGACTCGCTTCCCTGCCATCAGCAGAAGGGTCCCTCTGGGGAAGCATGCTCTGTACACCGGCAGGCTGGCAGCGCGTAGTCTCGCAGACAACGGCACTGACCCTCTCCCCCCACGCGGCGCAGTGCGGCTTAAAGCGGTGTCACGGAAACGGCCCGATTTCTTGCTCAGATCTGTTGACCACTTATGCCAACCCCTCTGTATGGTGTGCTGGAGGCCTACAAATCAGTTTTTTTTTGTATGTCTTGTTCGGGACGGTTCCGCACGGAGGCCACGTGCTCACGATATTGTGCGTCCCGTAAAAAGTGGACGTGCACAGGTCGTGCAGTGTGGGTTTGATTGGTCCAGTTCCCGATATTTGACATGATCACGACACGTGCACGTCTACTATTTACGGGACGCACTATACACGACGTGAAGCGTGATCATCAGAGCTCTCTGGTGATGTGCTTTGAGGACGTGGCCCTCTTGCAACTAAACAATTTGGCAAATCTAAGCAAGTAGACAAAAAAAAGCGTTTGCACAATAACGAAGTGCACATTCCCGCAAACGGTTTGTCAATATCGCATGGTTAAGGTAGTGCTGGTTGACGTTTTGGCAGCGATTGCTGACTCGCTGGCGCAGACGTTCTCACGTCTGCAGCGGCCTCGGCCGGTCAGCGGAATGTAGTCTCATTGTCTCCAACTGTGACCTAGCATATATAAATCTTTTTCCATTTCCAGTGTCTTACTTTGAATACGATGCGTGCTTGCGCGTCAGCACGTGCAGCTAGCAGCAGCCGCCTACTTGAGCTGCCTAATGGCTGTTGCTTCCGCTTGGTCTGTGAGTGACCAAGGTTCAGCTGCACATATGTGCGGGCCTCAGCGATGGTTGCTCATCCAATCTGCTTCTTCCTGCAGGTTGCGCCGCCGTCCCCGCCAGTAACGGGGCGGCCTCCTGAGAACTGGAGGGCAAGGCAATGACGCCAAGCCCGCCCGGCGTAGACCTTGGCGACAGTACCACGACTGTCGTGACACCAGGAAGCACATGTGCCACGGGGCGACATGAAAATCGGCAGGAGAGCTGGGCCGTCGGGACTAGTGCACAGACGACGAACGGATAGACGGACAAGAATGTCCAGACGGGCAGCATGATTCAATTTTGCAGACGAGGGAGAGGGGCGACCGGGATGAGGTTCGGTAGCAACAAGACCACCCTTTCTCACACCTCGTACAACTCAAGCAAGGGGTAGTGGGCGCAAGTGAATCGAACTCGGGGGGGGGTGCAGCCAACTACTCTTGAGGGCGGGTCGCTAGGTCAGGAGTTGAGTGGAGTGCGGTGGGAAAGGGGGGGGGCTTTGCACAGGGTACCTGTAGAAGGTGGGTGCTTAGGGCAGGGGGGTGTTTTCTTGCCTTAGAGGCGACGCGTCGGCATGGTTGTTCTTCGTGGAGAGTGCACAGTGTGAAGCACAAGTTGGTCCCATGGGTCGTGTTCCTCCAGCAAACTATTCTTTCGAGACTCAATAAAGCCAAGATAGTCTCAGGAAGCAGCCTAACTATGCCGATCAATCCGTAACTCGTCCAAAGACGATTGGCCCTTTCTCAGTTAAATCTGTTGTCTAGGGATTTGTGTGACGTCCATGGCGGTACGTAGTCGTTATGTGCAAGGACCTCTCATGATTTCATTGGGTGACAAACTGTCGGAGATTTTTACGCTCGCGCGGGGACAACAGCTTTTCATGCGCGTTTGAGCAAGAATTCTGTTGTTTTGTGCAGTTTGTCTCGCGCGCTTTTACAACTGCGCCGAGGGGACTGAGCAAGTCTGAGAAAAAAAAAACAGGCCCGAGCAACCGATTTCGTGACACCGCTTTAAGCCGCACTGCGCGGGCCGGGCGACAACAGTCCACGGAGCGAGGATGCAGAAAAGAAGTATATTCACTCTTCATATGAAAATTAAAATTCAGCTCTGTAACACTCTGGGCCTGGTAGGAAAAATAGTATTGCTGAAATCCAATGTTTTGCTTTCTTGTGTGGCTATTCGCATACTTAGAACCATTTAACGTGCGCGGTGCCTTCTTCGTACCCCCTTGCTTAGTTGCCGTCGGACCTCCGGCCCTTTCGCAGTTCCGCTGTCTCCCGCTCTCTCCCTCACCCCTGTCTTGCCCATCATCCTTCCCAGTCCCCCTCCTGCCGTCTGCCCCCTAAGTCCTCGTCCTCCCTTCCCCGTCCAGCAGGACACGCCCCATGGCGGCCTCTCCCCCGCCTTCCTCGGCTGTGCCGTTTCCTCCTCACGGGGGCATTCCCCCCCCCTCTGCCAATGGCGGCGGAGAGGATAGCGGCGGGGACGGCGGGGACAGCGGCGGCGGCGGCGGCGGTGGCAGCGGCGGCGACGCCCACCCTCCGCCCCCCATCGCGCATGGCGACGACTCGGCGGCGGTCCTTGCCGCCACCGCCGCGGGCGCGGCGGCGCCGGCTGCCGTCGGCGGCACCACGCTGGCGGTCGAGCCGCCACCCGCTGACGAGCCGCTCGCCCTCTACGCCGCCGACCCGGTGGCGTACCTGGCGCGCCTTGCCGAGGAGCTGACGCTCCTCGATGCCAACGACGACGCCGGCGGCGGTGGGGGCGGCGTCGGCCCTGGTGGCGGTGGCGGTGGCAGCGGCGGCGGGGGTGGCAGGGACGGGGGGGGGGTGGTTGGAAGGAAGGGGGAAGTGGGCCAAGCGGGGGAGGCGACGGCCCGCTCCGTCGGGAATGCCCTGTTTGGCGGGGGCGACGGCGACGACGGCAGCGGCGGCGTCGGCGGCGGCCGTTGCGGCGGTGGTGACGGCGACGGCAACGGCGACGGCAGCAGCAGCAGCGGCAACAGCAGCAGCGACAGCGACCACTCGTGGGTGGTGCCGCCGCTGCCCGCCGACCTGCTGACCGTTGAGGCGCTGCTCGGCCCAGAGCCCGCGCCGCAGGCCGCGTCGCCGCCGCCGCCGCCCCCTCTGTTGGGGCCACCGTCGGCGGCGGCAACGACGGCGGCGGCGGTGGGGAGCGCGCCCGCGGCGGTGGAGCCGGCCGCCTCGTTTGCCGCGGAAATCGCGGCGCTGGTCCCCGCCGGCCAGGCAGCGGCGCCCCTGCCGCCGCCACCGCTGGGCGGCGACGGCGGCGTCGTCGATGAGGTTGACCTTGACTGGGACGCGCTGCGGCTGGACCCGCTCGACGAGGCGGGCCTCGGCGACCCGGACGCGGTGCCGTCGGCGGGGGGGTCCCCGACGCTGCCGTCGCCCGGCGGCGGCGGCGGCGGCGGCGGCGGCGGCGGCGGCGGCACTGGCGGCGCCTTTTCCTCGCCGGCCGCCGAGGCGGCCGTGGACGGCTGGTCGTCCCCTCCCCCGTCCCTCTCCCCGCTCCTTGCCCCCATTTCCCTCCCCCTCTCTGCTGGCGGTGCCACCGCGGGGGGCGGCGGCGTCGACGGCGGCGCGGGTATGGCCGCCGCCGCCGCCGCCGCCTCCCCCCCCGCCCCCCTCGCCCACAGCCATGTGAGTGCCCCCGCCGAGGCGGCCGCGGGCGGCGGGGGCCCCACAGTGGCGGCGGCGGTGTGGAGCGTGGCCGCGGGCCCCCCCGGCGCCCTCACCTTTACCGCCACCCTCCCCGGTGTTGCTTCCGCGGCAGCGGTGGAGCTGGACCTGACGCCCGCCGACGTGACCGTTGGCGCCACCACCGCCGACGGCAGCACGCGGTGGGTGGTGCTCGCGGCGGGCCTCCCCGCGCCCGTCGCCGTTGGTCCCGGGGGGGGCGGGGGCGGGGGGGTGGACGCGGCGTTTTCCGCCGCGTCGGGGGTGCTGACGCTGACGCTGCCGCTGGCGGGGGAGGAGGGGGGGGGGGACGGAGGGGATGGAGGGGAAAGGGGGGGCGGGGGGGAGGGCGCCCCCACCCTGATGAATGAATACCGGTGACGAGCAAGTGTCCGTCGCTGAGGGGACGCGGGGCGGGTGCCGGTTTTTGGGCGGGGCATCTTGCAAACAGTGGGTGGCGACGCGACGCACCCCGAGCGACGCGGGAAGCGGGGACGGGGCGGGCGGGCGCTGCAGCGGCGTGCCGCCACGGCTGTTGGTGAAGGCGGTTGTTGACACAGGTGGGGTGGCGGGGGGCGCGCAGCGGCCGCCGTGCGGCCGCTGCCGCGCCGGTACCCTTGTTCGCTTCTTCTAGTCGTACACGCCTGGGGGGGGACGGGACGGCGGCCGTGCCAGCCGCGGCTGTACAGGTGAGCGGCGCGGCCGCGCCCATCCCTTCCACCCCCCCCCCCCCCTCCCCCCCTATGCTCCTTCGGCGCAACCCCTCTCCCGGCAAACCCCCCTTCGCTCGCTTGCAATGTGTCGGCGGGCAGCGTCGGCCACCGCGGCGGCCACGCGCGGCCACCCGCTGAGCCCCTTCTCCCGCCCTCACTCCCGCACCCCCCCCCCCCCGTCCTTGTTCCGCTTGCGCTACCAAGGCGATCCCCCCCCCCCCGTGCCGTAGCGGCGGCGGCGCGGTCCCCCCCCCCCCCCGCCCCCCCATCGACGCCCACCTCCTCCCCCCCCGCGCGCCCTCTTCCCCCACCAACACCGTCCACGGGTGGGCGCCCGCCGCGTCGGCGGTGCGGCCCGTCGCGATGGCGTCGAGGGCGGCGCGGAGGTGGTCGCCCAGCCCCACCCCGCCGCCCTCCACCGCGTAGTCCCGGCCGCCCGCGCGGATGACCGACACGGGCAGCACCGACGCGGCGGTGCCCGTGCCAAACATCTCCACCACCTGCCCCGCCTGCACGTCGGCGAGGAGGGTGGCCAGCGGCAGCGTCGCTTCCACTGCCCGCCACGTGTCGCTGCCGCCGCCGCGGTCGGAGCGGCGCAGGCCGTGGACGAGCTCCAGCACGCACTGCCGGGTGACGCCCGGCAGGATGGTACCGTCGAGGGCGGGGGTGACCACCTCCCCGGACGCGTAGACGGCGAAAAAGTTCATCATCCCACACTCGGCGACCGCCCCGTCCTCCCCCACCCACAGCATCTGGTCGCAGCCGTGGTCGGCCGCCGCCGCCGCCGCCGGCGCAATGGTGCCCGCGTAGTTGGCGCCCGCCTTGACGGCGCCCGTGCCGCCCCGGGCGGCGCGCGCGACGGTCGTGTCGGCGAGCAGCTTGAGCCCCGCCCCCGACGCGCGGCCAAAGTAGCTCGCCACGGGGGAGGCGATGACGTACAGGAGCGCCGACCGCGGGGTGGCCACCCCGAGCTTGGCGTCTGTCGACAGGATGACGGGGCGGAGGTAGAGGCTGGTGGGCGCCGCCGCCGCCGCGGCCACAGCTGCTGCTCCCGCGGAGGCAGTGGCGGGGGCGGAGGGGGCGGCGGCGCTCCCCCCTCCCGCCGCCGAATGCGACGTCGCCCCCTCCCTCCCGGCGGGGGTGTTGCCAGCCCCCCCCGCCGCCGCGGGCGGACACCACAGGGGCGCGTCGAGGGAGACGAGCTGGGTGATGAGCGGCAGCAGCGCGTCGGGCGGGTAGGCGGGCAGCGTCAGCCGCTGCGCCGACGTGGCCAGCCGCCGCAGGTTGATGTCCGGCCGCACCAGGCGCATGCGGTCGTCCACTCCACGGTACGCTTTGAAGCCCTGTCGGGGGCGGGGGCGGGGGTGGGGGGAAGGTAGAGCAGGGCAACACAAGGAGAGGAAAGGGGAGGATGCAGTGCGCAAAGAGAGGAGAGGCGGTGGGGGAGGAGAGCGCATGACAGCCAGTAGCGGATGAGGGCGCAGTCGGGCGGCGATGTCAGTAGCGTGTCAAGGGAAAAGAGCGCTGTGCCGGGCGCCCAACGGCCGCCAGCTGCTGGTGGCAGACCGCCGCAGACACACCATACCGCCCCCCCCCCCCCCCCCCCCCCCCTCCCCCCCCCCCCCCCCCCCCCCCCTCCCCCCTCCCCCCTCCCGCAAAAGATAACAGAAACAAAAAAAACGTACGTCAAACACCTGCAGCGCGTAGTGGAGGGCACTCGCACTCGGCGCCAGGGAGAGCGGCTCGTGGGGCCCAATGACCGGCGCCCCCCACCGCCCCCCCCCGTCGCCTGCCACCCAGTCGGCGGACAGCATGCGCGGGGTAAAGAGGGTGCCCCACCCCGCCGCCCCCGACCGCACCGCCGCGACCGCCGCGGCGGCGGTGGCCGCCTCGGCCGCCGCCGCGGCGGGGGGGAGCGGCCGCACCCGCGCGCGCGGCGCCGCCGCGATGGCGGCGGCGGTGGTGGCGCGCAACATGGTCGGGATGTCGTGGCAAGGGGGGGGGGAGGGGGCGGGGGGGGGGGGGGGGGGGCGAGCGGGCGGGGGGGAGCAGGGTTGGCAGAGGCGGCTGCGTTGGGTTGGGCGGCCCGTGCACCGCGGTGGCTGCTGTGGTGGCGACAGCGGTGAGGGTGGGTGGGGGGGAAGAGAGGGGCGGGGAAAAAGGGAAGGGGAGCAGCTGCCGCACAGCCCCGCAGGGGTGCGCCTGCTCGTCCACCTCCCACCGGCGACTCCCGTTAGGGCGTGTGGGCGGGGGGGGGGGGGGGGGGGCGGGGGGGGGGGCTACGGCAGCGACCGCGACGTGCCGCCGACACGGCGCGGGTGAAGAGAAGGCGGGTTGGGGGGGGGGGGGGGGAACTCAACGCTCACCGCCGCGCAGCGCGGGGCGGCCGCTGCTTGGTAGCCCGCCGCAGCGTCACGCAGCGTCGCGGGCGCGAGGCCGGGGCGGGGAAGAGCGCGGCCGCCCCGCAGGCGGGCGGGCGGGCGGGCGGGCGGCGGGGTGGTTCCACTCGCGGCCGGCACAGCAGGGGCGCCGCCGCCAAAGAGGGGGTGGCGGAGGGGGACAGCGGGGGAAGAGGCAGAGGCGGCGGCCGTGTGCGGCGGCCGGGTGGGTGGCCGCCCCACTGACGGGGCGTGGGGAGGGCGGAAGGGGGGGGGGGGGGGGGGGGGGGGTTGGGAGCGGGGAGAGAGGGGACGACCGCCCTCCCCACCCTTTTCCCCCTCTGTCTGAGCGGTTTGGTCAGAGGGAGGAAGAGCGGGCGGCCAGGGGGGCGCAGGGGGGGGGAGGGGGGGGGGGGGGGGGGGGTGGTCCTCTAGGGGAGACGGCCCTCCAGGGGAGGCGGCCGGGACACCCCCCCCGCGTGGGTGGGAGCTTCCGCCTCTTGACTTGTTGGTGCGCCGGTGCTTGTGACGTGGAAACTGCCGTTTCCATCGGGCTGTGCCCCCCTCTTTGCTAGGGACGCGGCCGTGGGAGGGGTTGGGGGTTCCAACCGCCAGCGGCATCATGCCATGATGATGTTGCCACAGCGGCGGCGCGAGCGCCGCGCCGCGCGGCGGGCGCGGGCGGCAGGGCCGCATGGCGTCGGTGGCGGGCTGGGCGTGGGGGGGGGGGGGGGGGGGGGGGTCTAGCTCGCGCGACCCCCGCCATGCGTCACACCGCTCCCCCACCCCCCCCCCCCCCCCCCCCACCCACACGCGTGGCAGAGGGCGCAGCGGCGGCGGCCAGTGTGTCATGACAAAGCAAAGGGGACGGGGGACTGCCGAATGGCGGCGGCAGGAGGTGGGGTGGTGGTGGTGGTGGGGGCAGCGGCGAGTGGAAGGAGCGGCAGGCGGCGTGGCGGGCGCTACATACAGTACACATACCTACCCCATTTTTGCAGGCGCCCAATCATGGACGGGCGGTTGGCCGTGGACTTGGCCGCGGGATCCCGTGTGTCCCGGGGCGCCCGCCGCTGTGGGTGCAGCACCGCCCGATGGATCTTTGAGGGTGCGCTTGCGGGTGGAGGCTGCGGCAGGGCGCGTCTTCCCATTGGGGTGGGACGGCTGTGTCTCGAGGGGAACAGCGGCGACGCGCGGGGTCGTGGGCTGTGGGTTGGCCGCGGCGGCGGCGGCACGAGCGTCGAGGTCAAAGGGGGGGGGGGAGGGGGGCCTGGGGCGGGCGAGGGGGGCACCCGGAGGCCGGCCGGTGGCGGAGGAGCCCAGCAGGAGTACAGTACGCGGAAAGGCGGGAGGAGGGGGTGGGGGGCGTGCTGGAGGGAGCGGTGGGGGGGAGGGGGGGGGGGGGGGTGGGCGCTCCCAGTAGCAACCAACCCCCCCCCCCCCCCCCCCCCGGGCGTGTGGCGCACCGCAGGGGCGCCATGTGGCCGACGGGCGTGCCGGCGCGCCCGGCGGGCGGGAGAACCGCGCCGCCGCCGCCCGCCTGCCGCTGTGGCAGGCAGCGGGGGGTGCGCGGCGCGCACCGGGGGCGGGGAGGGGGGGGCGCGGCGGTCGGTCGCGGCGGCCCAGCGGCGCCGACTTTTGGGAGTGTCCACCCGAGGTACTGGGCGCGTTCCTGTTGGGGGTGCCGCCTGACCGTGCCGCCGCCGTCGCCCCGTCGGCGGGCCGCGGCGCGGTGGGGGCGCAGCGACTTGCGCGGGGGGTGGTAGGGGCGGTCACGCAGGGGGGGGCGCGCCTCCCCCGGCGGCGGCGGCGGCGGCGGCGGCGGCAGGAGGGTGTGCGGCAGGGGGTGCGGCAGGGGAGTAAGAGAGGGCAGGAGGGGCTGCGCGTTGGGCACGCTGCCGCCGTTGCGGCGTCACACCCCACCACCGACCGTTGGGCACTGGTGGGCTGGCTGGCGCCTTTGGGGGGGTGGGACAAGGGGAGGGGGGGGACTCGGGGCGGCGGCCGTGGCCGTACGTGCGCCGGTCCACCCGCCGCTGCCCGTGCCTGTCGTCGTTGCCGGTCAGGCCCTGTGGCCAGCCGCCGCCTTCTCCGCCGTTGGACGGGTGGATCGGTAGCAGTCCCGTCAGGTCGGGTCGGGGGCGTAACAAGAGAAATACGCCGCCCCCTCTTCAAGACAGACACAGATCCGTGCCCGTCGCCTGGCGGGTCGGGCCCTGGGCCGGTCCCCACAAGGGTGTCCCCAAGGGAGAGGCACAGCAAAAGATGCTGAGCGCGCGCGTGGCCGGTGCCGACCCCCACTTCTTTTACGGTGTGTACCAGACGCTGCCCGCCGCTGCTACCCAGCGGCGACGCACCTCGGTCCACCATGCGCCCACGCTGACACGGCAAATGAGACGTCCTGGGTGCGGCGTCGCGCGCCTGCTCCCCATCACGGGGTGGCAGTCCAAAACAAGAGCCCCCCCACCGGGGAGTGGTGGGTGCCGACGGTGGCCGCCGGTCGTCCGCCACGCCGCTTTGGTGGGGGTGCTGCTGGGAAAAGGGGGGGGATGGCGAGGGACCGCGGGGCCCTGCGCCGGCGCGGGCACCCCCACCTGCTCCGCCACCCCCCCCCCGGTGGTCCAAGCGCCTGCGTCCTCCCCGGTAGCACCTCCGTCGCTGTCACCGCGGCCATCGAGACCGCAGCCGCCCCGCCCGCCAGTTGCGTTGCCACGGGGGGTGGCGCAGCCGCCGCCGCTGCCGCCGCCGTCGCCGCCGCCGCGGCCGCGGCACCGTGCCGTGTGGCAGCGGCGGGCCGCGTGGCCGCGTCCGCCCCGCCCGCTAGCCGCCCTACGGGTGGTGCGCCGCCGACGGGGACGCCGGCGCGTGGCGCCGCACAAACGCGAGCGTATCCCCGACGACGGTGGTCATGAGGCTGTCTGGCAGGGCGTCTGTCCAAAAGGTAGGGGCCCCCACACGAGGGTCGGCCCGAACAACAACCCGCGGGGGCGGCCGCACAGGGGAGGATGGTCAGCGGACAGCAACAATGCGCAGGGCTCAATGCTCTCTCCTTCCCCTCCGCCCCCCCCCCCCCTCCCCCCCATCAACGCCTCGCCGCCCCTCCGCTCCCACCCGCCGCCCTCCACGCAAGCGCCGCACGCGCGAAAGCGGAGACACTGGGGAGCAAGCCTGAGAGGGACACATAGACGGGGGCCACAACGCACCATGAGCGGCGTGCTCCACCGTAGCAATGAGCTCGTCCGCAGTCGCGGGCGGCGCGCCCCCACCGCGGTCCGCGCAGTGCCCTTGTTGCGCATGCGCGGCCTACCACGAAATAAAAAAGGGGAAGGGGGGGGTAGGGAGGCAGAAACAAAAAGAATGGGAGAGCAGCAGTGAGCAAAGACGCCTATCCCAGCTCTCCCTCCCACGCCCCTCCCCACACGCCTCCTATATGGACAACACAGCGCGCCCCCAAGTGCGGCCGACCCGGCTCTAGCGTGCGCACGGCAATGGCAACCACCTGCCGGGGAGGTGGGAGAACGCACCTCGCGCGCCATGGCCTTGACCCGCGACCGCCACCCGGACGAGTCCAGCTCCCGCCTCATCTGGTGCATCAGACTGCGACGTCTCAGGCACGTGCGCAACAACCATGACCGAAGATGACTGGGACGGTCAAGTAACGCTGCCAACAGTGAGAACGACGAAACGCGTCCACCACAACAAGGAAGGAACAGGGGCACCGGCGCCGCGGCAACGGCGTTGCTCGGCGCCGGCTGACGACCTCCCACCACCCCCTCTGCCCATGCTACGCCCCGTGGGCACCCCAGGCACAGCCCGCCAGCCCGCTCTCCCACAGACAAATTCGTTCCGCCCACGATGACGCCGTGGCGGGGAGCCCAACCAAACGTACCGGTACGCCTCGCCCGTCGAGTAGAGGCGCTCCAAAAACACGTCGGCCGCCCGCTCCGACCCGCGTTCCCCCGGCGGCGGCACCGGCGGGGACAAAGAATTCTCCATGACAGGTTTGTGCAGGGGAGGGGAGGGGGAAGGAGGGATGGGGGGAGGGGCAAGGGGGGATAGAGGGAGAGGGGAGACGGGATAAAGGCGGGACTGGCCGGTAGACGATGCCGCCGTGGTCCTTGGCCACCACCCGCAGAACGAGCAGCGGCGATGAGGGGTGAGGGGATACTGGACGGCAGGCCCAGGGGACACTGGGAAGGGGAAGGGAAATCGGAGAGGGGCGAGCCAGGGGTGGGAAAGCAGAGGTGGTTCAAGCGAATGGTCGGCAGGTGGAAGGAAGCGCAGGGCCTGCGAGCGCTCCGGCCGTTGTGCGGTAGGTTCATCCGAAAGCAGTTGGATACATAGTGTTCCCAATTGAATAAAAAAATTCACTACTTGAGAGTCTCTCGTCCCCGCCAACGTGTTCTGTTCACAGAATTCGCTTGATCAGCATGATCTGACATGAGTCATACGTTGTCCGTTTCGCACGTCGTCACGATTTGCAACGGCGACAGGGTGGGCCATCCACCGTCCGGCCGCGATTGGCGCCCCTCCGTCACGATTTTCTCTGGGCTGGACAGGGGCACGGAGGCCCAATCCCGCGCGCTAGGTGAGAGTGCGCACCTCCCTTTGGCCGCGGAGTCCAGTTTGTCAGCTGGGACGTTGACACCGCGTGGTGGCGGCCCCCGCCGCGGCCATTGGGCCAGCCACCGCCCCCTTTCCCCTTTTATGGGAATTTACCCGACAGTCGGGCGGGGAGTACATACCCCTACTGGCACACCCACTGTCTGCGCAGGAATCGGTGAGGCGGGGCGGGCCATATGCCCGCTCTTGGCTTGTCAGTGGGGGGAGGCTGTCCATTGTCCTCCCCCCTTGCGCAACGCCCCCCCCCAAACGAGTTTTTCCTTGCTGTGACACGAACAAACTGTGCCACGGACCCGCCGTCGGCGCCGTCGCGTCGCGGCGCGGCGTCGTCGCGCGTCAAGGCAGAAGCCCGCCCCCCCCCCCCACGGTATCGAAACGCCGTCCCCCCCTCGTCCGCCACCCCATCCTTCCCTTTTTCAATACCGCCCACCACTGGCGGCAGCGGGCGGTGGACGCCGCCCGTGCCCCACGCCACCCCCCCTTCGTCTCTTTCCCTGGGTGGGCGCGCTGCTTTCTCCCCACCGCTGGCGGGTTCCGAAGTCTCCGCGTCAGGCAGGCGCTGTTGCCGTCGTGCGCCTCCTACCTTGGCTTCCCCCACCCACCCACACTACCTTGGCTTCCCCCACCCACCCACTCCCCCCCCGCCCCCGCGGTAAAAAAGACGTTCTTGTACCGCCGCAGCCGCGCCCACGCCCCGCCCCCACCCCCCCCTTCCCCCCCATCTGACCTGTTTTCTTTCACCAAGGCCGGCCCCATGTCCCTCCCCGGCTCCCTCCGCTGGCTCAACGCCACCCCGCGGCGGTTTTCGGTGCCCCGCGCCCGCTCCGCCACCTTTTCCCCGCGCCGCCCGTCGCGCGCTTCGGCCGCGGCGGCCGCCGCCACCGCCGCCACCGTTGCGGCGGTGGTGCTCCTGACCAGCCTGTCGCGGGAGGGGGCGGGCGGCGGCGGCGGCGGCGGCGGACTCTTGGCGGGCGGCGGCGGCGGCGTCGCCGGTGCGGGTGCTGGTGTCCCCTCTTGGGTGGCGCGCCTTGGCGGGGGGGGCGGTGCGCCGCCGCCCCGCCGGCCGGGGGAGCCGACCGACTGGCTCGCCACCGCGACCGCCCGGCTGGGCGCCGCCGAGCCCCCCCCCGCCGATGTGTTTGGCAAGTGCGTGCCTGCCGAGGGGGACTGGGAGGCGGGCGGGGGGGGGGCGGGGGTGCCCGCCGGCCTGGGCCTCACCGACGCCCTCGGCGGCGGCTGCTGCACGCTGCGGCTGCCCTCCCGGGGCGGCGACGGGCGTGACGGCGTCGGCGGCAGCGTCGGCAGCGTCGTCGTCGGCGGCGGCGGGGGCGGGGGCAGGAGCTACGGAGGCGGCGCCGACGGCGACGGCGTCAGCGGCGGTGGGTGGTGGCACGACAGCCTGGCGACCCCCCCCGATGCGGCCGAGGTGGCCCGCCGCCGCAAAGTCCACTCCCCCCCCGACGGGGACACCCTCTTTTCCGTCGTTGACGCGTACAAGGAGCGCCTGTACACGCCCGCGGGGGGGGGCCACGGGGTGCCGCGGGGGGAGTGGCCCGCCCCGTGGGCGCGCCGCTGGGCCGTGTCGGCGGCGCTCGCCGCCAACGCCGTCGGCGTGATGCTCGCGGCGGACAATGAGGCGGCCGCCGCTGCGCCGGGCGCCGGGGCGGCGGCGGGAGGCGGCGGCGGGGGGGGGGGCGGGGAGGGGAAGGTCGCCCTATCGTCCGTGGCGCTGCCCATCACCCACTACCGCCTGGATGCGGCGGCGGGGGAGGTGTGGGCGTTTGACATGGACGCTTCCGCGGTGGCGGTGGCGCCGGCGGCGGCGGCCGCCGCCGCACCGGCATCGACCGCCGCAGCGACGGCGGCCGAGGCGGCGGCGGCCGAGGCGGCGGCCGCGGCGGCGGCGGCGGCGGCGGCAGCGACGGCGCCCGCCCCCGTCGCGTTCAAGGTGGTGGTCACCCGCCCGCTGGGCAGCGCCGGCGGGTGCAGCGTGCGGGTCTTCCCCCGCCCGCCCGCCGCGCCGCTGACGCTCATCCTCCCCTACGCGGGGCGGCCGGCGGCGCTGGCCACCTACCTCGCCGCCTATGGCCGGCTGCGGCGGCGGGACCCGGCGGTGTCGCTCATCATTGCCACACTGGGCGGCGCAGAGGTTGGGGCGGTGCGCGAGGTCGTTGCCGCCGCGCACCTGCCCCTGCTGGCCCCCCCGCCGGGCGTCGACGGCGGCGACGGCGGGGACAGCGGCGGCAGCGGCGGCGGCAGCGGCGGCGGCGGCGGCGGCGGCGGCAGCAGCAGCGGCCGCACCGACGGGGTGGTGGTGCTGGCGACCAAGGGGGACAAGGCCGGCAACTTTTCGCGCTCCGTGGCCCTCCGGGAGGCGGTGCGGCTGCTGCCGCTGCCCGCCCTCTTCTTTGTCACGGACGTGGACCTGGACGTCAAGGCGGGGGCGGTCCGCAACTGCCGGGCGGCCGCCATTGCGGGCGCGCAGGTGTGGTACCCCATCTTCTTCTCCCTCTACGCCGGCGTCCGCGCCGGCCTCACCCGCGGGTCGGGCTACTGGCGGACCTCCTCCTACGGCGCCGTCTGCGCGCACCGGCTGGACTGGGAGGCGGTGGGCGGCTTTGGCGGCGGGGAGGAGTGGCGGTACGCCGGGTGGGGGGGGGAGGACGTGGACCTGTACAACCGCTTCCGCGACTCGCCGGGCGTGGCGGTGGCGCGGGGGGTGGAGCCAAACCTCCTCCACGCCTGGCACGCCAAGGCCTGCGGGGGGGCCGCCGAGCCCGCCGCGTGCGCCAAGACGGTGGCGATGAGCATGGCGTCGCAGGAGCGGCTGGCCGAGCTGGTCGTCGATGGGGGGGTGGACGTGGCGGCCGCGCTGGGCGTCAAGGCCGAGACGGGGGGGGGGATGAGCTAGGCGTGGGTGCAAGGTGGTTGGGGGGCGGGGTGGGGGGGGGGGGGGGGGGGAAGGGGGACCGATTGAGGGTGGGGAAGGAAGGAGGGGGGAGGAAGAAGGGGGAGGGGACGGGGGGGCCATGCATTGCGGGGGGGGAGGCTCTCGCCGTTGCGGGACAGACGGGCGCCACTGCGTCGGGGGCACCCGGCTGCGCGCACGGGCCGCTGGTGCCGCGGCCGGCGGCGCCTGCGTCTTGATGGTGCGACGCCCCCCGAGGGGCTGCCGACGGCGCGGCGCTGACGACGGACCCGCCGTCGGCATGGACGCCGCGCCGCGGTCGCTGCCCGTGCACTTAAAAAAAATGACGAAAAAACAAGAACAACCGTTCCACTCCACCGCCTCACGACGACGCGGTGGCGTACAGATGTGTTGTACACACATCGCAGCGCCACGCGGGTACACCCGGGTGGGGGCGGCGGCCGGCCGCCGTCGACGGGGCACGTGCCTGGCCCATCCCCATCCCCACCGCGTGGGTAGGAGCTGGTTGGGTGTCTTTTTTTGTGGGCTGGTGACAAGATGGAGTGGGCTCCCCCACCCTCGCCGGCGCACGCGGGCGGGTGGCCACCTCGCCAGGCTGACTACCGCCGCCAGCGCGCGGCAGGCGCGAGCGGGTTGCACGGTCATCCTCGTCGTCCCTTTGCTCCTGTGGACACCGCCGCCCTCGTCGTCTCCCAACCCCCCCCCCGCCCAGCCCGGCGTCCCTTTCCGCCCCCCCCCCCTCGGTCCACCTCAAGCCCTTTGCTTGGCACCGTGCTTCCCCCCCACCCCCCCCCCAACGGCCTTTGGCCGCTTCTTCCCCCCCCCGCCCTTTTTCGCCGCCTTTGTTGGCGCTGCGTCGGCCGCGGCCGCCGTCGCCGCCGCCGCCGCGTCGCCGCCGCCCCCGCCAATCCGTCGCCGCTTGACGCCGCCGCTCACCACCGACCCGGGCGCGACGGCCGCGGCGGTCGCAACGCCGCCGGCGCCGCCCACGGCGGGGACGGTGTACTGGCGGAGGGCGGGCTTGAGCGCCCCGCCCTCGCCGTCGCTGCCGCTGCCGCCGCCGGGGGCGTCCCCATTGACGTCGCCATCCGAGTCGCCGTCGCCGCCGGCGGCCGCGGCCGCTGCGCCCCCCCCGACCGCGTGGCCGACGCCGCCCGCACGCTGCGTCGCGGTCCTTGCGTGGGGTGGCGGCGCGGGTGCGCCGACCGCGGCGGCGGCGGCGGCCTCCCGCCCCGACCGCACGGCGGCGGCGACCTTGCGGACGGCCTTGTGGAGGAGCGCCAGCACCTGCCCGCCGGGAAGGCCCAGCTCCCCCGCCACCGTGTCGACGGTCTTGCGCTGGAGGCCGACCGCCGCCAGCACCGCCGCCTGTGCCAGCGACAGAGGCAGCAGCGCCGGCGGCGGCGCGCCGTCCCCCCCGCCGCCGCCCGCCGACGCGGCAGCGGCGGCGGTGGTGGCAGCGTCGGTGACGGGCACCCCCCCCGCAACGAGGCCGGCGGTCGCAACGGCGGGGAGGAGGTCCGCCACCACAGCCACATCCACCGCCCGCCGGACGTACGCGTCCAGGCGGGCGAGGTCGTGCGCGCTAACCCACGCCGCGGCGGTGGCGAGGCCCGCCGCCGCGGCGGGCCGGGGCAGCGGGTGCGCGCGGCCGCCGTCGGCGAGGAGCGCCAGCGCCAGCGCGGGGGGGGTCGTCGCCAGCTCCCGGCCGAGCAGCACTGCCAGCCGCCGCCGCCAGTCGCGGTGGAGGGCGGGGAGCCATGCGGTCGACGCCGCCGGGCCCGACGCCCCGTCGGTGCGCACGGTGGGGGGGGCGGCCGCCGCGGCGGCTGCCGACGCTGCGGGGGGGGCGGCTGCCGCCGCCGCCGCCTCCGCGTCGTCGTCCCCGTCGTCGGCGTCGCTGTCCCGGCCAAGCGCCTGCATCATGATGCACGTGTGCTCCCCCGTCGTGTCGTTGGTGGCAGGACGGACGTAGACGGGCACAAAGGCGGCGCGCGCCCAAAAGGCGTGCAG
Source organism: Pyropia yezoensis (assembly GCA_009829735.1). Taxonomy (NCBI): domain Eukaryota; phylum Rhodophyta; class Bangiophyceae; order Bangiales; family Bangiaceae; genus Pyropia; species Pyropia yezoensis. The sequence continues at coordinate 15,258,763 of CM020620.1, forward strand.
CCGGGCGGTCAGCCCAAACGAGACGCCTAGGTAGACGAGCGGCTCGGGGCGGCGCTCGGAGAGGCGGCACAGGAGGGGGGGCAGCGGCGGCTCACCGCCGGCGTCCGCCCCCCCCTCCTCCCCACCCCCATCGCCCGCGGCAGAGCGGGCGGCGGCGGCGGTGGCCTCCACCTCGGCAGTCGTCGGGAGCCCTGTGGCGACCCCCCCCCCCCCCGCGTACCAGGCGGTGAGCAGCGCAACCGCACGGCTGCCATACCCCATCCCCTGCACCCGCGGGTGGACGGCCAGGCGGACAATCCGCGCGCCGGGGAGCGACGCAAAGCCAGGCTCCCCAAACTGCTGGCCCACCGCCCACGGGATGAGGTCGCCCGCGCCGCGCTCACCGCGGCCCAGCGCCGCGGCGGCCGCCGCCCGGGAGATTCCCCCCTCGAGGCACACCTGCACCGCGGCAAGGACGTCTGGGAGGGCGCCCGACGCGGCGGCGGCACTCCCCGCCGGTGGGTCGGGCCCGAGGAGCACAAACAGGCGGTGGGCAGGCGCGTCGGCGGCGAGGAGCAGGTCTGACGGAGAGTTCTTGTAATGGCTGCTGATAAAGAGGCCCATGGTGGTGGACAGAAACGCCTCGGCCGCGGCGTGGCCGCTAAAGAGCGTGTCCCGGTTGAGCGCGAGCAGCTGACACGCCGCGGGGTCGGGGGCGTAGCCGGCGGGGAGGGTGGCCGCGGGGGACCCGTCGTCCGAGCCCGCCGAGAGCAGCAGCAGCCGGTCCAGCCACGCCTCCACCGCGTCGCAGGGCGCGTAGCGGACGGGGGCGGCCAGCTTGACGTGCCGGAACGGGCGGCCGCCGGCAGTGGGGGCAACGCCGCCGGGGCGGCGGGGGCCCAAACCCCGGCCAGGGACGTTGGACGCCACCCCGCCAGTGGCGGCGGCGACGCGCAGCTGCTCGAGCAACTTGAGGGACAAGCTCCGGCCCGTGCCCTCGTACCCCGCCACCGTCGACGCGAGCCACACGGGAAACGGCCCGAGCATCGCCCGGACCGTCGGTAGGGGGATGGCCGCCGCCTCGTCAACGACCAGCAGCTCCACCCCGCCACCGCCATACGACCCCGCCGCGGTCGCCGCGTCAGCGGGGGTGACGTAGCGCACCGACGCGGCGCGGCGCGCCGAAGGGGGGGCACCCTCCCCGTCCCCGTCGCCGGCACCGCCGGCACCGCCCGCCGCCCGCGCGTGCACGTCGACCCGAACAATGGGGCCGCGGGTGGGGGTGGCGGCGCCCATCCCCCCTGCCAATGACCCCGCCGCCACCGTCCCGCCCCCCCGCTCGCGGACGACTGCGTAGTCGAGGTGCTCGGCCCAGCCAAACGCGGCCGCGGCGGCCACCACAAACGCAAAGACCGACCCCACGTTCTCCACCGACGGAGCCGTCAGGATGATGTCCTTGTACCCCGAGTGGAGGGCCACCGCGATGGCCAGACCGAGGGAAACAGACTTCCCCCGCCCCCGCCCGGCAGTGAGGGCCACCGTAGAGGGGCCCCCTGCCTGGGCCACGTCCGCCAGCGTCAGCACCGCCCGCGCCTGGTCGGGCGTGACCGTCATGCCGACGGCGACACCGATACCGGGCGTGTCCACCAGCGACGCCTTAATAGCCGATAGCTCCGCGGTGGCCGCCGTGGGGGGGGGGGGTGGCGCAGAGCCCATCCCGCCGGTACGTCCAACAGCGCCGTCGCCGTCGTCGTCGCCGTCACCGTCGCCGTCGCCGCCATCGGCAGCGTCACGAATGGCGGCGGCGGCATCCCCACCCCCCCCCCGGTTGTGAGAAAAGAGGGGGAGCACATTGAGCTCATCGTCCACGACCAGCGCCGCCCGGCACGACGCGAGCGACAGCACAAACCGGCGGTTCCACCGGGGCACTACCCCCCGATGGGCGGGGGTTGCCAGCCGCGCGTGCGCGTCGAGCGTCAGCGCGTAGAGGGCACGGAGGCTGGGCATGGCCTTGACAAGCAGGACGACCGCGCCCCCCCCCGCGGCCATCTCGGCGGTGCGGGCGAGGAGGTTGGGGGTGAGGCCCTCAAAATCTTGGAGCACCACCAGCCCGTACGTGGCGCCCAGGAGGGTGTCCGCGTCGGCGTAGCGGGCGTAGCGGATGGACGCGGACGCGACAAAGAGCTCAAAGGTAGGCGCCGCCACCCCGCCGGCGGCGCCCGCAGCGGCAGACGCCGCGGCGCCCCCCCCCTTGCCAGCCGACGCCGCGCCTAGGAGTCCCCGCGCGGCGCGCTTTTTGGTCGCCCGGATAGCGCGTGCCTGGTGCGGCGAGAAGCCCAGTTCGGTCTTGTAACACCAGAGGAGGGAGGGCGGCGGCCGGCCGGGCGCCGCCTTGGCCAGCATGTAGTGGAGGGTGGCCAGCTGCGACGCCGCCCGGTCACCAACAATGAGGAAAAGAGAGCGGTGGTTGGAGGAGACGGAGAGTTCCAGCAGGCCGCGAATGCGGGGGTCCAGCTTGATTTTCATGGTGAAGAGTAGGTGACAGGGGAGAGTGAGAGTAGGTGACAGGGGAGAGGGGGAGAGGGGGAGGTGTGGGGCGCGCGGTGAGACTGGCAGGTAGCAAACAGGGATGTGGCCGGAGAATACCAAAGGGAGCGCAAGATGGCCGCGGCAAACGTACAGGGGAAGAGGCGTAGCTACGAGGGGACAGCGCAGCACGGGCGCAGCCGCTACAGGATGCTGCTGCCTTGCCAGCCAATGTCTCAAGAGAGACCGCCGTGGTCGTGTCGTCGTCGGCAGCAGGCGTCTTCCGCCGATGTCTTGCAGCGTGTCGACGGCGGCGCAACCGGAGGGGATCAAAAGCAATGGCATGGAATGACATGGTCGTTCAATGTCAAGTACGTAGGATGGTCGTCATGCACGACCCACGCCTCGGGGCTCCCGCGCGTGTGCGCTTGGCCGTGGCGAGTGGTTATAGTGCTTCCTGTAAAAAATGTAAAAAATGGATGTTGACGGTACGTGAAGGTGATGAAAATCGCTGTCTGGGCCAATGGATCGGCTCCTTCACGTACCGTCCACATCCATTTTTTACAGGAAGCACAGTATTGTGCGTCCCGCAAAAAGTGGACGTGCACGGGTCGTGCAGTGTGGGTTTGATTGGTCCAGTGGCCGATATTTGACATGATTACGACACGAGCACGTCCACTTTTTACGGGACACACTATCGACGGGGGGGGTTGTGCACTTCTTTCCCCCTCCCCCCCTCTGGTCGATGAACCCCGTGGTGGTGTCCTTGCGGTCGTGTGCGTTTTCGTGCGCGCCACAGCGCGGGGTGGCGAGGAGTCCTGGCTGGAAGTGGCGATCAGCGGCGGCCCGCCAGCGGGCACGCCTTTTCCTGTCGTGGGGACGACGCCCCTCCGCGCGACGGCGGTTGTGGTGGTCACGCGCGTGGCCCGGGTGGTGCGGGGGTACCTGGGTGGCAGCGGTGGACGCGGCGCGAGGTGTCCGCGGTGGGGGTGACCCCGTCTGACGCACATACGACTGCGGCGGAGGGCCATGCGCACCGCCAGATAAGCAGAGGGTCTGGGCGTCGGGGTAGCGCCGCCACGCTTGCTGACAAGCTGCATGGTACACGCCACCTACTGGGTGCCTTTTCTGGACCTATCGCCAGTGGCGCCGGCACTGTCGCCGCCGCCGCCATTAGCGTCTCAGAGAGCTCGACGGCCACCGCCGCACCCGCGCAGCATGCGCAGCGGGCAGCCCCGCAGGCAAGGGTCAGTCTGGTTTCCATGACACCAAAGCGCTTCGAATACTATACTTCGTGGAGGAGGGACATAAAACCTCCTTCGCGCTCAACTGGATATGCGGTTATCTGTATCAGTATCGACTTATAACACTTTTCGTACCCTTGCGGAGCAGCGGAAATTGTATTAACATGACGTGGACGTTCACTTTTTACGGGACGCACGATACAATACATGTGGCGGCTTACTATAGAACTCTCATTGTACTTGAGGTCGGTCGAATGGAGATAGAGGCGTCTGAAGATTGCGTCTCCTAGAGTACTCGACGCACAAAGTAGCCGGCCACAGCAGTTGTCCGCGCGCGCTCGTTGGACTATTTGCCTTCTGGAACGCCTCTCGATTGGCTCGGAGGCGTGAAACAGATGCGAATCGAGCCAGTTCCCAGAAGGTAGATCGACTAATTCCGAAAGTACTTGACAATCTCCGACCGTCCGTTGGAAGATACGTGGCATTCTCAGAGAGAGAAAGAGGCGTACAACACAGGGACAAGCGGAGAAGGGAAAAAACGACCAGAGCGAGAAGAGAGAGCTCCACGAGCTGCATCCAGTACTGCCCTCATACGACAAACTTCAAGTGCCTCAAGTAATGAGAAGTCTAAAATAAACCGCCACACATGGCGTTCGGTAGAGAAAAAAAAAAAACGTCGCTCGGGGTGGCCAGATCGCGGCTCACGGCCCTGTATGTACAGTGGTCGACATTTTGGAGAATGGTCGACATTAAAACTATATGTACAGACGGGCTAACGAAAGAGCATGCACGGGCCTCTGCGCGGCGCGGCCCAGCAAGAAGGCGCGCGACTCGAGACAGAAGAAAAAAAGCGACCCTGCAGCGGGCATTACACCGGCGCAGGGCCGCCAGCGAGCCAGCGGAGGCAAGCGATGAGCCACGCTGGATCGATGATCAGTCGCACGACCCCGACAGTGCCCGCCGCCGCTATGAGGATCCATATCCACTTGATGACTGAGGCGCCGTCAGGAGGATTGTAGACGATGGCCAAGATCACGATCAGAGCCATCGCAACTGCGCAAACCAAAGGCGACAGCGCCGCGTGGGAGGAAGGCATCGGTTGGCCCACGGGTGACGAGGACGGCAATGGTCGCGCAGATGACGAAGGCAGCAGTCCAGAATACGTGGACGGGGTCCCCACCGACGGCCCAGGCAACAGGGACGGCACTGTCGGCTCAGTCGTGTGGGGGCCGCGCGGACGCGGCGGTGAGGTTGTCCCTGTCGGCAAGGGGACCCCGCTCGCTTCTCCCGCATTGCAAAGGAAGCACAAAAGTATGACATAGATAGCCACTGCCACGTGCACCGCTTGCCCCCTAGCAAGGGTACGCCCATGAGCACCTGTCCCCCCCACCGTCGTCCCCTTCGCACGCGGCGGCGCAATGGGTACTTGCAGGGGCGAGACCGACGCCGCCACCACTCGGACGACCTCCCCCGCCGCAACAAGGTCCTTGGCCGGGTGGTGAAGGGCCGGCGCGCCATACAACCCGCCTTCCCCGACCACACAGCCCGAGGGAGGGAAGCAGTCCCCGCGCGCAGCGTCTCCAGGCTGTGGCGCCTCGGACAGCGGCGGCGAGCCGTAGCCGCCATTCGCTCGCGGCCCGCCATGGCCACCGCACTCCGGCGGCGGGCCACCCAGCAGGCTCATATCTATGCCGCCACGCCCCGGCATGAGGGTGACCGACAGGAAGACGAGTCCGGGCGACAAAATAAGCCAAAGAGGGGCGGGAGAAGGCCGCAGGGTCGGCGAGACGCAGAAATACGACTCAGCTGGTGGATGGAGAGCAGCTGGAACGACGAAGGGGTTTGTGACCACGTTGGGGGCGGCCAGCGGCGCCGCCCGGAGGGGACCGTCAAACACAAACGCTTCGTTATGCCAACCTTAGTCCGACCGCCCTCCGGGCCGCTGGCGACGCCCACGCTCGCAGGAAAAACCTGCCGCCTGGGGCGGGTTCATCCGTGTGCGGCTGGATCATCGTCACATGATCCAGCCATTGGGAGAGGTTGCTTCCACGGCCGCCGGAAAGGGTGAGGCGGGCCGTGGCCGCGGCCACGACGAGTGTTTGTGGTCGGCAGTACACTCAGGCGGCAGTAGGGGGGGCGGGGGCGCCAGGTGCGGGGGGCGCCGGGGCGGGGGGGGGGTGCCGGGAGGGGGGCTCTGGGGGGTAGGTAATGGGGATGCAGCGCAACCATGGACCAGCACTCCGCCCGTGACGTGCGTGTGTTCCCGAAGAGGCAGGGCAGAGGGAAGAAGAGTTGGCCACAGACGTGTCCTCAGTTGCGACACACGCCTGGGGTGCGTCGGACTTCCTCCCACCCCAGACGACTGCGCTTCGACCCTCGCTCCCGCCACCGCCAACGGCCTGCCGGCAGACCCGCCCTGTGGTCGCTACCGGGCCCTGTCGCTCCGACGGGGCGCCCGCGGCTACTTCCCCCGCGACTTCCCGCTTCACCCCACTTTGGCTCTTCCCTTGGGCCCCCGTCGCAGCTGCCATCCGTAGTAGCCGGCTCTCCCCGAGGCCGGTCGCGCGCGCGCGCCTCGGAGGACGCCGCCGGCGGAATTTCCTTCTCTCGTGTCCTGGACAATGTCGCACGTTTTCTGTGAGCTGATTGGTGCGCTACTATGGGTGAGGGGGGTGGGCGGGGTGGGGGTGGCGGCGGGGAATGGGCTACACCCCGAGGGAGCAGGCGCGCGCGCTCACCTTTTCATTGCTGCAAGCAGTGCGCTCCTGGGCTGCGGCCGAGCGAGCGCGCGCGTACTCGTCCGCCGAGCTGTATGACCACGCAGGGAAGGCAGCGCCGGCCGTGGGGGCGGAGCGCGCACGAACCGGCTCCTCGTCAATCGTGTGCTGCTGGCGCACCGCTTGCGTGGATTGCCAGAGTGTGTGTGCATCATACCTCCCGCTCTGTTCATGTCCCTGCCATACCTTTGCTTGCCGCCTGCCCCGCCCCACCCGCGCCCTCTCCCCTACCCCCCACGCCCTTCGCATCCCCGAGCTCGCCGCCCGGTTGTGCCAGCCAATGCTCCGTCGCCTCCTCTCGACCACTGTCCTTTCTGGATTACGAGCCATGTGGCCACCATGGCAAAATTGGGAGCGTGCACAGTACACACTGTACAGTAGTGTGACCATTACATCTGACGCGTCCCGACTGTACTTGGATGCCAGGCCCTGCGGGTGAATCAACCGCCGCATCCGTGGAATCCGCTGGCTCTCGAAATTCCCCCCCGCCGCCGCTTTGCCCCCCCCCCCCCCAGAGCCCGAAAAACTCCCACCGCCACCACCACCCCCTCCCGGCAGTCCACGCACATCGAGGCCCCTGCACGCGCCGCACCACCTCCCACTCTGGACTGCTGTGTGGGGCTCTTTCTCTGCCCAGGTGCAGCCCCCACCCCGGCCAAAGCGTGCGTGTGCATCCCCCCCCCCCCTCCCATCGAGTCAACAGCGGTGCCCGCAGTCTTCTCTTCTTTTGACGGGCCCGCGACAGGGTTGCTTGAGATTCCCCGCGGGGCCCCAACCACCCCCCCCCCCTCCCCCAGCGGTGTGGCGGCCGGGATGGTGCTCCACGAGGCCGCTGCGCTCGTCTGCGTTGGCCCGGGCCCGCGCGGCCCGGCCGTGGGCGCGGCCGCGAGGCGCAAAAAAAAACTCTTGGCGCCGCCCCAGTTGAACTGCCACACCCCTCCCCAAGGGCTGGCCTTCCGGGCTTTCGGGGCGTGGGGGGGTGCACCCCACCGTCGCCGGAGGCCGGGCGACACCCCTCTGCCAGGCCCCCCCCCCCAGGCACACACCGAACCCCCCTCGGCCACCCCCACGCCTCGACTCTGCTGCTTCAGCTGCCAAAGGAGTGCCGCCCCCCCCCCCTCCAAGCGCGCCCTCCCGGCCTTGGCTGCCGCCCCGCCAGCACCCCCCCTCCTCCCGGGCCCCAGGGCGCGCGGCGGCTGGGTGGCGAGCGCGGTGGCGCCCCCCGGCGGTACCCTGCTTTGGCGTCGGCGTGCAACGACCGCCGTCGCCCCCGCTCCCTGCCACCGCCTCTGTCTCAGAAGACCGCCTCGTTGGCGTCGCGGCCGTGCGCGCGCGCGGCGCGCACGACGGCGCGCACTTCCTCTCCCCTTCCTTTCCCCATTCCCGTCCCTCCCCCTTACCCCCCCCTGTTGGACGCTGCGCACGCGTGACGCGGCGCGCGTCGAAGTGCTGGTGGCCGCTGCCCTCCCGCCGCCGCCGCGCGGCCGACGCCGACTCCCGGCGCGCTGCCCGCCCGCCCCTTGCCCGCCGCCGCCGCCGCCGCCCCCGACCGCCCCACCGGCCGTTGCGGGCGGCGGTGGCTGGCAGTCCGGCGGCGCCTTTGCCGGCCATTGTGGCGCCGCCCCCTGCAGCAGCATCTCCTGCCGCCGTTGGCCGTTGACGCTCCCGTCAAGTTTGATAGGCGGCGCCTGCCTGCCTTGTGCCCGCGTCCCGTCCCCCTCCGCCACCTGTGTCGCCGGCTGCCGTGTGCCGTCGCCGCCGCCGCTGCTACCAGGCCGGGGAACGGACCCAGGGGGGGGGGGGGGGGGGGGGGGGCGGACACGCGCCGCGCCGACCCTGCGTGGGGCGCCGCGCCGCCGCCCCCCCCCTTTGCGCACTCGTGCGCCGCCGCCGCTGCCGCCGCCGCGAGCCGCTGCCGGCTGGCCGCGTGCCGCCGTTAACCTCCGTTGGCGGTGGGCGCCGCCGCCGCCTTCTCCCACCCCTGGGGCCTGGGGGGCCGCCCCCCGCCTACCTATTGCGACTGCCCGCCGTATTGTCTGCCTCCGGTTGCAGGTATCCACCGTCGTCACGGCCGCCACCGCCGCCGCGGCCCCCTCCCGCTTCTTTTCGTTGCCGCCGCGCCAGTCCCTGGCGGCGGCGGCGGCGCGCCCCATGCGCGGCCGCGGCGGCGGCGGTCCGTGGCACGGGACGGCCCCCCTCCGCGGCGGCGAGGTGTGGTGGTGGCAGGCCGCGGGTGGCGGCGGCGGCTAGCGTCTAGACGGCCCCTCACGCCGGGGGCGGCGGCGACCCGCCCCCCCTTTTTCTCCACCGTTTTTCGTGCCCCGTGGCGTCCGAGCCCGCCATGATGGAGGCGGTCGAGTACAGCCCCGATGAGCGCTACGCCCGTTATCCCGAGGAGTTAGGCCAGGGCGCGTACAAGACGGTGTACAAAGCGTTTGACACGAATGACGCGCTGGAGGTGGCGTGGAATAAGCTTCATGTGGACCGGTTGCCTGCGGCAGAAGTGGCCAAGGTGGAGACGGAGGTGGCGCTGCTGCGCGCCGTCTCCCACCGCAACATTATCAACCTGTATGCGTTCTGGCGGGAGCCCCGGCCTGACGGGCGCCCCGCATCCATGGACTTTATTACCGAGCTGATGTCGTCGGGCACCCTCAAGCAGTACCTGAAGCGTTCCAAGAGTATCAAGCTGCGGGTGATACGGCGGTGGTGTGCCAACCTACTGGACGCGATTGCCTACTTGCACGCTCGTAGCCCACCGATAATGCACAGGGACCTCAAGTGCGACAACATTTTTATCAACGGGCATCTGGGTGAGGTACGTCACAGGGGCGGAGTGGGGCGAGAGGTGGGGGGAGAGGTAGGAGCGAAAGGTCCAGTGGGCCCGTCTGATGTAGGACAGCCCATGTTGCCTGGTCTTGCAGGCTTGTATAGTTTATGCTGCGTGAAGAGGCGGGTCTCTCACACAGTACTAACAGGATGGACGATTGTTTTTGCCTCCCCGCGTGTGTCTGGCTGCTGGTCGTGGTCTGGCGCAGGTGAAGCTGGGCGACCTGGGATTGTCACGGGTCAAGTCTCGGACGTCGGCGTCGTCGTGCATTGGCACGCCCGAGTTCATGGCGCCCGAACTGTATGACGAGAAGTACACCGAGTTGGTGGATGTCTACTCGTTTGGGATGTGCCTTCTCGAGATGATCACCCGTGAGTACCCTTACTCTGAGTGCAGCAACGCAGCGCAGATATACCGCAAAGTGACCACAGGGGAGCCGCCGCGGGCACTCACGACGATGATTGACTGTGACGTGAAGAGCGTCATTTTGTCGTGCTTGAAGCGGGAGGCCCATCGACCTTCTGCGGCGGAGCTTTTGGAGCACCCGCTGTTCCGGTGTTGGTCGTCGGATGACGGGACGCTGTCCAACTTGGCCCTGATTCGGGGTACCCCTGAGTGTACGGCTGCTGTGGCCGCAGCTCCGCCCAACGCGTTTTTGCCCGATGGCAAGATCGCTGCGTGTGTAATTGCAACGGCGACGCCGCCACCGCCGCCGCCTATGGCTCTGTTGTCGGTGGATCTGGCAGACACCATGCCAGGGACATGGCCTTCCGGTCCTCCTACGGTGGAGCCTAGTGGTTCACCACGGGCGGCACCGGGTGGATCCACGCAGGAGGCACCTGGTGGGACTCCACCTTCCGGGCCTGGTGAGTCTCCGCGGGCAGCGACCTGTGGGTCACCAGAAGCAGCCCTTAGTGAGCCTCCACCGGCGGCGCCTGGTGCGTCGACATTAGTGACGCCAGGCAGGTCGCCGCTGGCGGCTTCTGGAGGGTCGGCAATGTCTTCGCCGGATAGGTCACCTTCGGCAGTCCCCTACGCGTCGCCCGCAGCTGTTCCCGCGGGTACAACACCTGCGCTTGCCGTGGCACCAGTGCAGGTGGTGCCTCCTCTCCCACTGGTGGTGGTCCCGGTGCCTCGCGGCGTGTCAGAATCTGACACGCCAGCGGCCCCACAAGCACCTTCCCCGTCAGTGCCAACTGTGGTGGTACCTGCTCCCATTGCATCCCCTGACGCGGACGCGGGGCTGGTGTCCTTGACGGACTTGATGGATGAGATGCGGGTCACTCTCACTGACGGGCCGCTCGGTACTCCTGCGGCGGCCAATGCGGCTGGAGGTAAGGGGACTCAGAAGCTACAGATGGGCTTGCAGATGCCTGTTCGAGGCGAGATGAAGCAGATTGCGTTTGTCTTCGACCCGGCCGAGGACCAGCCACTCCAAGTGGCGTCGGAGATGGTGGCGGAGTTTCACCTGGACCCGAGCCAGACGGAGGCTTTGGCGGTGGATATTTCGCGGCAAGTGGAAGCGGCGCGTGTCATGGGCTCGTCATCGACGGGTCCACTTCATGCTGGCGTACCGTCTCTCACGGGCCCGCCAACGCAGGATGTGTCGGACATGGTCCGCGGGACTACGAATAGCCGGGATTCGGTGCGGTCTGAAGTTGCCTCAGCTTTGACGGCGCCGTTGGAGGGCTCTCACGCCCCTCAACCGGTCCAGCAGCCGACGTTGGTCCGCGAGACGTCGGAGAGGCGGCGGAACGGACCGCTGGCGGCGCCGAAAGCGTTGCGCGTGGGTGAATCGAAGCTGCGCACCAGCGGCTCGAGCGCGTCGAGCCACCGCGCAGCTTCGAATTCCCCATCGCCTGGTGGTCATCGCTCTACTGTCCCCACTCTGGGCATTCCCGGTGCATCTCCGCTGGCGCACGGAGTTGCTGTCCACCGGCTGCTGTCGTCTGATGCGGGCGTAGCGCGGACTGTGGAGAAGGAGAACAGTTCGCTGCCGGCTCCGGTGTCGGCTCGCCCAGAGCGCCTGACGCCGGTCGTGATTGAGTCCAAACCGGCTGCGCCGCGACCAACCAACGCGACGGTGACGACACCCAAGGCCAATGGTTTAGCGTCGATCCTCGGTCATGGGTCGGGCTCTTCTCGATCCACTGCGAATGGGGCTGTGACCTTGACGGCGCCGGCTTCGTTAGCACTCCCAACGTCCATTACTGATGCAGGTGCGGCGGCAGCCGCGGCACGGCCAGGCGGACTTCCTGTGCAAGGCTCTATAGACGGGCGCGATCGCAACAAGCCGGCGCCTTCGGATTCTCATAAGGCGCGGACACTTGGTCGCCGCGCGTCCCCGTCGGCCGAGACGCCCATCCCAGTTGTGATGATCTCTCCGTCTGATGCTGACGTCCAGCGGAGCACATCACGTAAGGTTGTGCCGTCCAAGTCGGCTCCGAAGCTGAAAGAGCCCAAGGAGTCTAAGAGCAAGCCCGTGAGCCGTGGGAAGTCTTCTGCCAGTGTCAAGGCGCCTGGCCGCCCGCGGCCCAGTGCTGGCCCGGAAAGTGGCGGCCGGGTCACGATGGAGGGAAAGCGCCCTTCTTCCAAAAGCACGGGGTCTTCCAAGCCCCGATCCAAGACCTTCACTGTCAGTGCGCCCAACCGTGCTCGGGGCAGCAACACCAGCGCGTCTGCACACCCACCGGGGCTCCCCCACAGTGTGTCAGGCACACTGGCACCCCCCGACGCGGATGACGAAGACGAGTTTGATGGCGCACATTACGCGCTTTGCATGCAGCTGATGAACGCGTCTGCAGGGGGCTCTCGGGACCTGGTGCTGAACAAGTTGGAGAAAGGGGCCTCGGCGGATTTTGCAGATTATGATCGGCGCACAGCGTTGCATATTGCAACATCCAACGGGCACTGTGCGGTTGCGCAGCTGCTTATCGAGTATGGGGCCGACGTCAATGCACGGGACCGGTGGGGTTCCACGCCGCTCGCAGATGCGATTAAGAACAAGCACGCGGAGCTGGTGGCGCTGCTGGAGCAACACGGCGGTTTGGACGAGAACGGGGAGTCCCCGAGCATGCGCGTAGAGAGTCAGAGCATCCAGTTGATGGCCATGTGTGCTCGGGGCTCTCTGGCGCGCGCAGCTAATCACCTTGCGTTGGGAGCGCTTCCCAACCACGCGGATTATGATGGTCGGCGACCTCTGCATATTGCGTGCAGTGAGGGTCACCATGAGGTGGTCGACATGTTGCTGACCGCGGGTGCCTCGTGGGACGTGACGGACCGGTTTGGCAACTCTCCCGCGGTGGATGCGCTCAACAACGAGCACTACGACTGTCTTCGGGTGCTTCGGCAGCATGGTGCGCCAGTGCCTCCATTCCCCGACGAAGAGGACGAGGCGGACATGACTTCGGATAGCGGGCACGACTCAGAGTATGACGACTCACAGGTGGCCGTGTCGGATGCGGACGATACGGGCTCTGGGCAGTCGGAGGAGAATGTCGGTGTGGTTGTCACTCGCGCCGCCCAGTTTGTACAAGATGCGGCGGACGGCAACACTGCGGCGGTGGAGGCATATATTGCTGCAATGAGTTCCCGGGACGGTGCTGCTGCGGGGGGGGTGAACTTTGCTGACTATGAGGGCAACACCGCACTGCACCAGGCGTGTGCCAAGGGTCACGTAGCTGTTGTTGGCGCACTACTCTCGGCTGGCGCGGACGTGTCCGTCCGTGACAGGTGGGGCCTGACCCCCGCCGACCAAGCGCGGGCAAGTGCGTTACCCGTCACAGGAGCGATATTGTCGCTACTGTCGGAGGCAGCCACGTGGAAGCAACAGCGTCCTGCACCTGAGCAACCGGCCCACTTTTCGGTGGGAGAGGAGAGGGGGCGATTGACGACTCAGCTCACGCGATCGTCCACTGGCAGTGACGCTGAGCTGTTGGCCGACGCGTCCCACGTGTCTTCTACGAGCATGCTGTACCACACACCATTAGAGCAGCAAGGGGAGCTGCCTAAGCCGCACGGTGAGCCGCGGGCGTTGCGACCCGACATTACCATTGCCTCTGTCGGCCTGAACCGGTTCCCTACGCTTCCCTCCGTTGCTCCTTCCACTGTGCACATGGAGACGGGTGCGCTTGGTGACGGCCTCAGCCTCTACAATGATGAAGCTGGCATTGAGCCGATCCATGAGGCGGCCACTGCCGCTTTTTTGGGCAGCCGCAACGCCTCGCGGCACGAGCAGGATGACAGCACCACGCATTCGTCATTGCCGCGCATGGACGTCAAGGCACTGGAGGCGGCGTCGCGTCTCGAGCTAGGGGGCCTCTCCGTACCCGCTGTGGTTTCGCACCGGCACCCGTCAGATGCGGGCACGTCGTTGGAACAGCGGGCGCTCCTCGCTGGCGGAGCGCGGGGCCTTGTGGTTGGCCCCGGCGCCGCCGCCGCGCCCCTTCCCGTCGACCCCGACGTGGACTTGACGCGCTCCTCCTCTGACGGCGCTAGTTCTTCCCCGGACAGTTTGGTCGGCCTGGTGCAGCGGGAGCGGGCGATAATGGAGTCGGCGTTTGAGCGGCAGCGTCAAGAGCTGGCCGCCGAGCAGGAGCGACAGCTGCAGGAGCTGACGCGCACCTCCCTCGACGGCCGCTCGTCCCGGGGCAGCCGCGGCAGCCGCAGCAGCGCCAAGGCGGCGGCGGCCGCCGCGGCGGCCGCGGCGGAGGGCGATTCGGCGGCCCTCGGCCGCTCGCAGCCGACCGTGTCGCGGCTGAACCTGAGCGGCTCCCTCCGCGGCCTTCGGCCCGCATCGGGCGGCCGCGGCGTTGCGCGGTCGGTGGCTTCGCCGCCGCCAGGCGGCACGCTGGGCGCGCCGCTGCCCAACGAGGGGCCCTGCCCGTCGCCGCCCGAACCGCTCCAGCGGTCCCCGTCAGCGTCGCCGTCCCCCCGGCGTGACTAAATAGTTAAGAGCCCTCTTAGGTCCGCAGGGCTCGAGCCAGGCAGTGCCCGTCTCCCATCCACTCTTTCTCTCTCTCTCACTCTACCTCTATTCCTCTTTTTTTTTCCCCCTATTTCTCTTGTTCTTTGTAGGCAGATGGGCCCCGGTCTTCAACGGGAGGAGACCGCACCTGTGTAGTTTCAATCAATTTTCTCCCACCCCGACGCGCCATCGGCTGCTTCATCCCCCCCCCCCCCCCCCCCTTCCCTCCTATTTCCCGTGTTTTTTCTCAAAGTTCCCCCTCCCGCTCCCGCTCCCGATGGCGAAGCGCGGCGTAGATAAACGGGTCAATCCCCCCCCCCAGCACGCCCTCCACGTCTGCCGCCTCAAGCCCCGTCCGCGTATCCTTGACCAGCTTGTACGGCGCGGTCACGTAGTTGCGGATCTGGGTGCCCCACGCCGCGTCCACCGCGTCGCCCCGGATGGCCGCCAGCTCCGCGACCCGCTGCTCGGCGGCAATGACCAGCAGCTTGGCCTTGAGGATCCGCATCGCGAGCGCCTGCAGGGGGTGTAGAAGACAAGGCGGGGGGGGCACGGGCAATCCAACAAGCCAAGGGTGGTGAGAGCGGCATACGGACGAAAAAAGGGCGCGTACTGGCGGCGGGGGGGGAGGGGGCGGCGGCGTCACGCGTGAGCTTGCGTGAGCAGGGGAGCGCACAAGAGGACGCGTCGGGCAGCACCCGTCACCGGCACCGCTCGACGCGCACCCGTCGTCGTCGCCGCCGCCGCCGCGCGTGCGCGTGCCGCGGGCCGCGCGACGCACGGCGCCCGGTGGGCGGTCGCCGCCGGCGTGCCGGTAGACCACCCCGGTCGCGGGCGCGGGCGCACACACGCGCGCACGGGGGCGCGACGGTGCTACAGCCCGGACGGAGCGGTCCTTCCCCCGCTCCCTCTCCCCCTCTCCCCCTCTCCCCCGCTCCCCGCATGCAGTACAAACTACCGCTGCGTGCCCCCCCCCCTGCAGACCCCCCCCATTCCCACCCGCCCGCCCCCCCCCCCCCCCCCGTCCGGGACCGTACCTTGTTCATCCGCTGGCTCCGCTCCTTGGCCGCCCGCACCGCAATGCCCGTCGGCGTGTGCACCACCCGCACGGCGGTTTCCACCTTGTTGACATTCTGCCCCCCCGCCCCCCCCGCGCGCATCGTCGTCACCTCCACGTCCCCGTCGGGGACGTCCACCTCCCCCGCGCGCGCGTCATCCAGCAGGGGCATCACGTCCACGCCCGCAAACGACGTTTGCCGCTTCCCCTGCGCGTTGAACGGGCTGATCCGCACCAGCCGGTGGGTGCCCTTTTCCATCGCCAGGTACCCATACACGCCGTCGCCCGCCGCGGCGGCGGCGGCGCCGCCACCGCCACCATCCCCGCCGACGCCACCGCCGCCGCCGCCGCCGCCACCGCCCCCACCCCCACCGGCGGGGGCCAGGCCAATCTCCAGCGTCGCGCTCTTGCACCCCGCCTCCTCCCCGTCCGACCACTCGACCAGCCGCACGGGGCAGCCCCGTGCTTCCGCCCAGCGGGTGTACATGCGCACGAGCATCGCCGCCCAGTCGGCCGCGTCCGTGCCCCCCACCCCGGCGCTCACCGTCACCACCGCGCCCAGGTGGTCGTGCGGGCCCCGCAGCAGCGCCGCCGTCTCCCACGCTGCCATGTCCGCCGCCACCCCATCCAGCTGCGCGGTCGCCTCGGCAAGCCACTCGGCACGGTCCGCGTCGTCAATGGCGGTGCCCCCACTGGCGGTGGCCGTGCCGCCGCCGCCGCCGCCGCCGCCGCCGCCGCCGTCGGCCGCCACCACTGCGGCCGCCGCGGCGGCCGCCGCCTCGACGGCCGGCTCTGTGTCGGCGAGCAGCTCCACCACCGCCGCCGCGTCGTCGAGGGCGGCCGCCCAGTCGGCGGCGCGGGCCACCACTGCCCGGTGGGCGGCGAGCGCCTGCAGCGACGCGGAGGCGGCGGTGGGGTCGTCCCAGAACGCGGCGTCTGCAGAGGCCGCCTCCAGGTCTGCCGCCGCCGCCATGTGGGCGTCCACGTCGGCCGCCGTGGTGTTGGCCGCCACCAGGGGGGTGAGGTCCGCGAGCCGCCGCCGCAGCGCGTTGAGCGCCTCGTCCCCACCGCCGCCGCCGCCGCCGCCGCCGCCGCTGCCGCCACCACCGCCGCCTCCACCGCTGCCGCTGCCAGTCGAGGGGCTGGCAACGGCCGCCGCCGCGGTCGCCAACGACACCGGCCGGTCGAGGTGACGGTGTGGGTGGGTGGGGTGGCCGGCGGTAGGGGCGGGCGTGAGGGTGGGGATGGGGGCGGCGCCCCACAGCAGCCGGCCACGGCCGACCGCCCCTGGAAGCAGCCGCCGCCCGCGCTGCCGGCGTGGCGGCTGGGAGGCCACGCCGCCGCCGCCACCGCCGCCGCAGGAACGCGGGAGCGGCGGGGCAGCCACAAAGGCCGGTGGGGGGGTGGGGTGAGGGGGGCGGCGTGCCGCCGCCATCCGGGGCGCTGGAAGGGGTGGTGAAGTGGGCAAAGGCGACCGCGCCGCTGCCGCGTGAGGGCCCATGGGTGGGGGAAAGCGTAGAGAGGGGGGGGTGGGAAGAAGGGGGGGGGGGGGCAAGACGGGGAGGGGGCGGTGGGCAAGGGAGGCAACTCGGAGCGCCAGGGAGGTTGCGGCTCGCCCCGCCCCGAGCGCCCGCACGTCGCCCGTCAAGGAGGCGACAGATCACCGAGGTGACGGTGGGCAGCGTGGAAATTACAGTCAATGCCAACGTTGCGCCCTGCGTCGCCACCGCCGAAGTCCCCATGCCCACCTCCCCCCACCCCCCCCACCCCCGCCCCCCCTCCTCCCTCGCCAACCCTCCCCCTCTCCCCCCTCACATACATACCTGGTGGTGGCCGCCGGCACCCTCCCCCCCCACGCACGGGTGCCCAGCGCCGGCGCGTGGGTGCTTGGTATTCCAGGGCAGGCGTTATGGCCTCGTCGCCGGCGGCCAAGCGGGCGCGTGGGCGGCTGCTGTGCCTGGGCATTGAGAGTAGCGCAAACAAGGTGGGCGTTGGGATTGTTGCGGATAATGGTGCGTGGCCGGGGGCGGTGGTTGCCGTCGTAGCGGTGGAGGGGCTGTGGTGGTGGTGGTAGCGGTGGCGTGGAGGTGGCGGCAGTGGTGGAGGAGGGTACGGCGGTGATGGAGGAGGACGGCTGGGGCTGTGAGTGGGGCTGGGAAGAGGCGCTGTGGGTGGGCATGCATCGGTATGGTTGCGGTTCTGGAGAGTTGCGGCGGCGGGAGGGGTCTGGTGGGCGGTGCGGCCGGGACGGCGCTGACGCGTGCCCCATATTGCTTTTCGTTCCTTGCTCTTTCGCTTGGCTGTGTTCCCCCTCTGTCTGCAACCCCCCCCCCCTCCCCCCCCTCGGCCCCCCCGCGCCTCCTCAACCCTTCCCCAGGCGATATTCTTGCGAACGTCCGCCGCACATACGTGGCGCCGTCTGGCCACGGCTTCCTCCCCGGCGCCACCGCCGCCCACCACCGGTCGGTGGTGGTGCCGCTGGTCCAGGAGGCGCTGACGGTGGCCGGGGTGACCCCCCCGGACATTGGGCTGCTCGCCTACACGGCGGGCCCCGGGATGGGCGCCCCCCTGCGGGCGGGCGCGACGGTCGCGCGGGTGCTGGCGTCCCTGTGGGGCCTCCCACTGGCGCGGGTCAACCACTGCGTGGCGCACGTGGAGATGGGCCGCCTCGTCACCGCCGCCGACGACCCGGTGGTGCTCTACGTGTCGGGCGGCAACACGCAGGTGATTGCCTACGCGGGCGGGCGGTACCGGATCTTTGGGGAGACCATTGACGTGGCCGTTGGCAACGCCCTCGACCGCTTTGCGCGGGCGGTGGGGCTGTCCAACGACCCCGCGCCGGGGCTGAACATTGAGCTCGCCGCCCGCGCGGCGGCGGCGGGCGGGCGGGAGCCCCGCTTCCTCCCCCTCCCGTACGTGGTCAAGGGCATGGACGTGTCCTTTTCGGGCCTCCTTTCGGCGGTCGAGGCGGCCGTCGCGGGCGGCGCGCTGGTGTCGGCGGGCGGGGACTACACGGTGGGGGACCTGTGCTACAGCCTGCAGGAGACGGTGTTTGCGGCGCTGGTGGAGATTACCGAGCGGGCGCTCGCCGCGACGGGCCAGTCGCAGGTGCTGGTGGTGGGGGGGGTTGGCTGCAACGAGCGCCTGCAGGCCATGCTCCGCACCATGGTCGAGGCCCGGGGGGGGGTGGCGCTCGCCACCGACGACCGGTACTGCATTGACAATGGCGCGATGATTGCCTGGACGGGGCTGCTCCAGTGGACCAGCCGGGAGGTGGCGGCGGAGCGGGCGGCGGCGACGGCGGCGGCGTCGGCGGCGGCGGCGGCGGCGGAGGGGGGGGGGGGGGGGGGGGGGGGGCAAGAAGAAGGCGGCCGCTGCCGCCGCCGCCACGGGCGGGACGGGAGGGTGGACGGCCGCCGCCGCTGCGGGGGACACGGGGTGGAACGCGGGCGCGGCGACATGCACGCAGCGCTACCGGACAGACGAGGTGGAGGTGACGTGGCGGCCGGTGGACCCGCCCGACCGGCACCCCGAGGGGGGGGCATAGGGGCGGCACCCGGCCGCACCGCAAAGGGGGGGCGGCGCGGCGCGAGGGGGGCCACCGGTGGCGGGCGAGGACGAGGGAGGGGGGAATGGAGGTGAATGGGTGGGGTGGCAGGGGGCGGTTGTCGACCTGCGTGTGCACGCAGCTGGGGCTTGACGCCCCCGCTTGGGGCGCGTCGCTCACCACGACCAGCGCCTCAGCAATAGGAGTGGGTAGTGGGAGAGCGACAGGGGAGGAGGGCGCAGCATGGGGGCGTGGTGGGTCTGGTGCGAGTGCAAACCAATGTTTGGGGAACCATGGGTGCAGGGTGGGGGACGTTGTCGACGCGGCCGAGGCATGGGATGACCCTTGCACCACAGAGGGGGGGTGCGTGCGGGGCGGGGGGCGCCGCCGGGCGGCCCGCCCGCACGAGTCGCGGCGGGCACGTGGACGCCCGACCCGTCAGAGGGGCGCCGCCGACGACGCCGCCGTCGCCGCCGCCACCGCCGCCACAGTCATTGGCCGCCGCCACCGCCACTGCCGTCGCCGCCGCCGCCACCGCTGCCGCCGCCGGCACGGCGCGGTGGGGTGCGCGCGCCAGGCGCCCCCTTCCCCCCCTCCCCCCCCCCCCCCCCGCCCCCCCCACCAGCCCCTCCCCCCCCCGCTGGTGTTCCTGTGTTCCTAGCAGCCCCCAAACGCGACGCCGCCCCACCCCCCCCCCAGCGGCGCGTCGACGGCGTCAATCATGGCGTCAGAGCACGCGACGCACTCGGCCCGCCCCACCCCCCCCGGCGGCGGCGCGCGGTGGCCGCAGGGGTACCCCCCCCCCCGGGCGGCGCGGCGCCACGCCGCCACCGCCGCCACGTCGGCCCGCATCCGCGAGGCGGCGGCGAGGGCCGCCGCCGCCGCCGCGGCGGCGGCCGCCGCCGCGCGGCGGTGGTCGGCCAGCTCTGCCAGCGCCGCCCGCCGGAGGCGGCCGTCGAGGACGGTAAAGGGGGGGAGCAGCGGCAGCACCGCGTCGACGCGCAGCACGCCGCCGCTGCGCGCGGCAACCGCCACGGGGTCGGCCGACCGCCGCGCGAGCACCGCCCACAGAGCGGCGCCCCGCCGCGCGGCGCTCCCGCCGCCGCCGCCGCCGCTGCCGCCGCCGCCGCTGCCGCCCCCTGCACCACCTCCCCCACCGCCGCTGCCGCCGCTGCCGCCACCGCTGTCGCCCCCACCGTCGCTGCCGCTGGCGGGCGTGCCGCCGCCGCCGCCGGCGCCGCCACCCCCCGCCGCCGCCACCGCCGCCGCGTGCTCCTCGGCGAGCCGCTCGTCCACCGACAGGGCGGCGGTGACGGCGTCGTCATGGAGCGCTAGGTACCCATACAGGTAGACAGAGAGGCGCGTAAAGCCGGCAGTGTTCGCCGTCGCCAGCGCCGCCGCCGCCACCCGCGCCGACCGGCGGGGGCGGCCGCCGCCACCGCCACTGCCACCACCACCACCCCCACCACCACTGCCGCCGCCGCCGCCGCCGCCGCCGCCGCCGAGGGTGGTGCCCGGTGCCGCCGCCGCGGGCACGTCATCCAACGACGGTAGGGCGCGGCGAAGGACGGCCGTAGCGGCGGCCTCGTCGCCCGCCTCGGCGTAGAGGGTCACCAGCAGCCGGAGGGTGTACTCTCGCGCCGCCGCGTCGGCGGCGGCGGGGTCCACCCGCCGCCGCCGGAGGACGCCGCCGCCCCCGTCGCGGCCGCCACCACTGCCGCCGCCGCCGCCGCCGCCGCCGCCGGGGAGTGCGGGCCGCCCAATTCCAGACGGCGGCAGGGGGAGGATCCCCCCTGGCGGCGGCGGCGGCGGCGGCGGCGGCGCCCGCCGCCGCCCGCCGCTGCCCGCCCCCACCCCCCCCGGGCGAGATAGCCCCCCTGCGGGAGACCACCCACGGACCGCCACCGACGCGAGCACCTCAACGTCCTCTGCCTCCTCCTCCTCCTCTTCCCCGCCGCCGCCGCCGTCCAAAGTGCCCGCACTCGGGGATGCGCCGCCCGCAAGCGCACCCCCCGCGGGCGCGTCGGACCCACCGCCGCCACCACCGCCGCCGCCGCCACCCACCAACGACGGGTGCGGGGCTGCCCCGTCGGCGCCCGCGGCCGCCACGGCGACTCGTCCACCCGCGCTCCCAGTGGCGGCGGCGGGGGCGGTGGGTGGTGGTGGCGGAACGACCAGCTCCTCGGCCAGCCCCGTGACAGCGGCGTACGCCTCGGCCCGCTGTGCGGCGACGGGGTGGGCGCGCGCCACCCGCGCCAGCGCCGCCAGCACCCGCCGCGCCGCCACCGCCGGTGACCAGCCGTCGCCGCCGTCGCCAGCCCGGCCTGCGGCGGCCGCGGCGGCGGCGGCGGCGGCTTGCCGCCAGCGGGTGGCCAGCCCCGCCGGGGAGGTGATGGCCAGCGCGGGCGCCAGCCGTGCGAGTGTGGCCACGTTGGCGCCCGCCAGCGCCGCCACCGACGGCACGACGCCGCGGCGGGCACCGACGCGGGCGGCCGCGTCGGCGGCGGCGGCGGCGGCCGCCGCCGCCACCGCCGCGTCGCCGTCGTCGCCGTCGCCGGCCGAGGCAGTGGCGGCGGCGGTGGCGGCCGCCGCCGCGACCGTCGCGGCCACCCCCTCGGCGGCGCGAAAGTGGGCGTGGCCGGCGAGCACCCCCGTGACGGTCGGCGGGTGCAGCTCTGCTGCGTGGTCGGCGGCAAAGTTGGCCAGCGCCGCCACGGGGGGAGGCGGGCGCTCCCGCCCGCGAACCCGCCCCGCCGTCGGCCGCGGCGGCCGTGGGGGGGGCGGCCACCCGCCGCCGCCCGCGGTGGCGGCGCTCCCCGCCTTGCCGCCGGGCGTTGTGGCGGCGGCGGCGGCGGTGGCAAGGGGCGGGAGGGACGCCCCGTCCCCCGCTGCGGGGGCGCCCCCCCCCCCCAGGCGCCGCCCACCACCCCCATCCGCTGGGCAAACAGCTCCACAATCAGGGCAGTCAGCGCCGCCCGCACCGACGGCGGCGCGTCGTCCAGGCTGTCGAGGCGGCGGCAGAGAAAGTCGGCCGCCAGGCCACACGCGTCGACCGACGCGCCGGCGGCGGCGGCCGCCGTCGACGCCGTCGTCGCCGCCGCAGCGGCCGCCGCGTTCGCCGCCGGCGCGGGTGCCCCGCCCCCCCCCCCCACCCCACTCTCTGCCAGGCGCACCGCCACGGGCGGCGGCGGCACGTCCGCGTAGACCTCCGCCGGGGGTCCCGGCAGGAGGGCAAGCAGCACCGGCGGGATGCGCACCGACCGCATCTTGGCGGCCAGCGCGACCGCCGCGGGTGCGTCGCCGGCCGCCACCGCCGCGGCGGCCTGCGTGGCGAGCAGCTCCTCCCGGCTGATGGGCGGCGGCGGCGGTGGCGGCGGCGGCGCGGCGGCCGCCGCCGCGGCCGTGGGAGGGGGGGCAGGAGAGGAGGGGGAGCGGGAGGAGTTGGGGGAGAGAAGGGATGGGGAGGAGGAGGCGGCGTCGGCGGGTGGGGGGGGGGAGGAGGCACGCCGCCGGGGCGACGACCGGAGGGAGGCGTAGCTCATGGTGGGGAGCGGGGAGGGGTGCGGGGCGACAGCATCGACGTGCAGCAGATGGAGGACAGGACAGAGGCCGACAGGGAGTAGAAAACCAGATGGGGTGTGTGAAGGCGTGACAGGGGGAGGGGCGACGCGCACGGCCGGAGGGGAAGGGGAGGGATGGGGACGCAGACGACGAGGCAGCACACGGCAAGCGCGGAGGGGAACAACGTTGGGAAAACAGAGGTGAGGCTGGCCTCCCGAAGTCCAACCGGCACACCCGACCTGACCAGACTGCCAGTGCAATCGGAAGAAATACACAGGGCTTGGACGGCCCAACGGCAAGCGGTCAGAGGCCAGCACCCTCCAGCCCGTCCGAGGGGCGCATCCAGATCCCCTCGCATGGCCCCTTCCCTCCCCAACACGCCCGCCGGCCGACGCAATCGCCCGCCGCGCCGTCACCGGCCCCGGCTCTCCCGCGGTGGCGGCCCCGTCGTCCCCACCCCCACCCCGCCAACCCCTGCTCCCTTGCACCAGGGCTGGCGGCAGCAGCAACGCGCGTCTTGGCTGACGCCTCCTTCTCCCTCCTACTCTCCTCCCGCCCTCTCCCTACCACCCCCCTTGTTGTTGTGCAATGCGCGGGCCGGCCGGGCGGGTGCGGCACCTCCTCTTTGTCGCGTGCCCCCCCCGGGCTGGGCGGCTGCTCCCCGCGCCGGCCGAGGCCTTGACCACCACCACCGGCGGCGCGTCGACACCCGCCGCCCGTCGCGTGGCGGCGGCGGCGGCGCGGGGGCGGGTGGCGGCCGCCGCGCCCCGGCGGGGGGTGGTGGTGATGGCGTCGGCGGGGGCGGGGGCTGACGGACGAGCCGCCGGTGGGGGTGGTGGGGGTGTCGGCGGCGGCGGCGGCGGTGGAGTTCCCGTGGCAGCGCCTGCCGCGGCCACCGCTTCAGCGCCGGCTGCGTCTGCGGCGGCGGCCCCCTCCCCCCCCGCTTCCGCGGCAGCCGCTGGCGGTGCCCCCCGGCTGGCGCCGTCGCTGGCGGCGGTGCGCCTGCAGTCCACCTTTGTAGACGCCCTCCCCGGGGACCCCATCACGGAAAACTACCCCCGCCAGGTGTCCCGCGCGGCCTACTCGCTCGTCGCCCCCACCGACCCGACCGAGGACGACGTGATGGTGCGGGTGCGGCTGCCACCGGGGGAGGACCCCACCGCGGGGGGGCGCATCAAGACCCTCCCGCGGGGGCTCCTCGCGTGGTCCCCAGACGTGGCCGCCATGCTTGGCGTCGACCCGGCCGCCCCGCCGCCGGCGGTGGGGGACCCGGCATTTGACGCGCTGGTTGGGGCGGCGACGTCGGTGGCGACGGGGCCCCCCGCGTCGGGCGGCGGCAGCGACGCCTCGGCCGACGGCAATGGCGGGGCAGCGGCGACGACGACGCCCGCCGGCGCGGCGGCGCTGCTGGACGGGTCGGTGCCCTACGCGGCTTGCTACGGGGGCCACCAGTTTGGGTCGTGGGCGGGCCAGCTGGGCGATGGCCGCGCCATCACGCTCGGCGAGGTGGTGCCGCCCGGCGGCGGCCGCCTCGAGGTGCAGCTAAAGGGCGCCGGTCGCACGCCCTACTCGCGGTCGGCTGACGGGCGGGCCGTACTGCGGTCATCGGTGCGCGAGTTCCTCGCCTCTGAGGCGATGGCCGGCCTGGGCGTGCCGACGACGCGCGCGCTGGCGCTGCTGTCGACGGGGGCGGGGGTGCTGCGGGACAAGTTTTACGATGGCAACGCGGCGGTCGAGCCCGGCGCGGTGGTTGCGCGCGTCACGCCCTCCTTCCTGCGGCTCGGCTCGTTTGAGCTCCCCGCCAGCCGGGGGGACGTGCCGCTGCTCAAGGCGCTCGCCGACTGGGCCATTACCCACCACTTTCCCCACCTGGCGGGCGCGTCCGAGGCGTACGCGCCCGACGTCGACGGCGACGGCGACGGTGACGGCGACGACGACGTGGACAATAAGTACGGGTTGCTGCTGCGGGAGGTGATTGCGCGCAACGCGGCCATGGTGGCCCACTGGCAGGCCGTGGGCTTTGTGCATGGCGTCCAAAACACGGACAACTACGCGCTGACGGGGGTGACGCTCGACTACGGGCCGTACGGCTGGCTCGACACGTTCGACCCGGCATACACGCCCAACACTACCGACCTACCTGGCCGCCGCTACTGCTTTGGGCGGCAGCCCGCGGTAGCGGGGTGGAACTTGTCCCAGTTTGCCTCGTCGTTTGTGCCGCTGGTGGGGGTGGCGCGCGCGCGGGCGGCGCTCGCCACGTACGCGACCGCCTACGCGACCGCCTGGGCG
Organism: Pyropia yezoensis; assembly: GCA_009829735.1. NCBI lineage: Eukaryota > Rhodophyta > Bangiophyceae > Bangiales > Bangiaceae > Pyropia > Pyropia yezoensis. The sequence continues at coordinate 15,283,536 of CM020620.1, forward strand.
GGCCACGCGGGCGCCAAGCTGGGGCTCCTCACCTTTGACTACACCCCGGGGGTGGTGGCGGGGGTGGTTACCGAGACGCCCCCACCGCCGCCCACCGCCGACGAGGGGCTGCTCGTAGAGCTGCTCGCGCTGATGGAGGAGTCGGCGTCGGACTGGACCAACACGTGGCGGTCCCTGGCACGCGTCCCGTCCACCGTCCCTGACGGCACCGGCGACGAGGCCGACGCGGCGCTGCTGGCGCCGCTCGCCGCCGCGGTGGGCGCCGACGCGCCCGCCGCGCTGCGGTCCCGCTGGGCCGCCTGGGTCCGCCGCTACGCTGCCCGCGTGGCGGAGGATGGGCGGCCCGACGCGGAACGGCGGGCGGCCATGGACGCGGCCAATCCGGCCTACGTTCTCCGCAACTACATGGCGCAGGTGGCGATTGAGCAGGCCGAGGCGGGGGAGTTTGGGGAGCTCGACCGCCTGCGGGTCTTGCTCGCCTCACCCTATACGGAGCAGGCAGGGGCAGAGGGCTACACGGCGCCGCCGCCGTCGTGGGCTTCCCGTCGTGGTGTGTGTATGAACAGCTGCTCATCGTGAGCAGGGTGCGGGAGGGTGGGAGTGCTTGTAGTCGCTTGCATGGGCGTGGTGGAACAGGTTGTGACTGGTCAGGTCGCGGCACAGTATCTAGGCTTGGGTGACATGCCCAAGACCCGCACGAGACGTGCGATCACGCCCGATCACGCCCGATCACTGCGTAGTCACGCCCTGTTCAGCGCGTGTCCCGCGCAAAGTAGCCCACATGAACTGTAGTAGATATCACACAATGGATCACACCTCCCGGTCCACCTCGTGTAGATACTCCCTCTCTTGAGGGCGTCTTTTTTTTTTCCAGGCCCGCAGGGTCAGGGATTCGCCCTCGCCGTGCACGCCCAGCAAGGGTCCGCGGGCGTGGGACGCCGCGGCCGCGGCGCCGTGGGCCATGGGTGGGCAGGCGCGCTACCGGTTCGGCAGCGCGCTACTAAACGGCTCTAGGCCGCCCGACGGCCCGTCGACGCCCGCGTCGCGGCCGCGCTTGCCGCCCCCCCCGCGGACGCCGGCGCTGCCTGCCGGCCTCTGCCGCGACCGGCCCGTCGGGCGCGGTAGGCCGCCACGGCCACCCGCGGGGGCGGGGCCGGCGCATGGCGCCCGCGGCGGCGGCGGCGGCCGCCGCCTCACCGGCGCCCGCCGGAGCTGACGACAGCCGCCACGCGGCGAGCGCGGCTCGCGCCAGCACCGCCGCCGTCAGGACCGCGTAGGCCGCGATGCAGATGACCAGAAGCAGCCTTTCCCGCCACCATCGCCTCCACCGCGACTGCGGCTGCCTCGGCTTGCGGTGTATGCTTGCAGTCGGGGTCGTACTCGCGTGCGTGGCGATGACCGTGGCTCCATCCACCACGCCTGGGCCGCTAAGTGCGGAGTGAGTGGGACAACTGGGTACGGGCCACCTGGTCGTTCTACTGTGCCCTGGCGAGTCCTAGCGGGCCCGATGCGGCGGACGTAGGGCTGCGCTGCCATCTTCGCCGGTGCAGCCCCTCCCCAGCCGTCCCCTGCACAACCCCCCTCCGCCCTTCCTCCTCCCCCTGGCTAAACGTGGCTGCCGTCCCGTGCGGCGCCGTGCTGTTCTACGGGCGGGAATGGCAGAGGCGGCTGCAGAGGAGGGGGGCCGGGCTGGGGCTCCCCCATCGCCGCACGTCGGCGACCGCTGTGCATTGATCCCATCGCTCGCTGGCCTCCCCGGGGAGCCCCTGGCCTGGTCCAGCTGCTGCTGCGAGATAGGAATTGGTCGAATCAGCTCTCACACGAATTCGTGTGAAATCTGTGTGTGAAAGCTAGGGGGGGGGGGGGGGGGGCCGCGCGCGGCGCTGCGCGCCGCGCGCGCGCCGTGGGGGGGGGGGGGTGCGGCGCTCGCGCCCGGCGCGCGGCCGGATACGCATCTGCTCTCGCGTCTTCGTACGCGCTCTCGTATTCTCTCCATCTCGACATCCCAGCGCTTCACCTGAGATTGCGCTTCATCCTCCTATCGTGTGGTAGTGCACTACACAACTATGTATTGAAGACGCCGTTGTATGCCGAGACACTCCATCGATGGGGCCGCCTGCCAAGGTGGTGGACGTTGCCCATCATTACCGACGAGGCACATCATCCTTTCCGGCGTTTTGTTCACGCGCTGCCTCTTCTCTGTGACGCGTAAGTCTGTGGGTATGGTGGGGTGCTTCATGCGTCGGTGGTTGACTGCGTTTACGGCAAGGCAATGCTGTGAGACGACGGACTCCGTCGCTGCTCGTGCAGCACGGCAGTGGTCGACTGAGCCGATTTCTTACTGTTCCGCTTCGCGCTGCGCCCCTCCCTATGCCACCCTGGGCGATTGTGTTGCTGTGGGCTGGTCTTTCTACTGCTACAGCGTACAGAGATCTGCACTTGATGGGCTCTTCAGGGATCGATCGGCCCACCGACTCGAGGGGGCGCACTGCTGCCCAGGCTTCTACCGGCGCGGATCGGCCTACGGAGGCCGGTCGCAACTCTGTGGTGCATAGCGCTGCGGGCAGCGCTCGGCCCACTGCCTCGGGTGGCGGCACTGTGGCGGATGAAGCGGTGGGCAGCGCACGGCCCACTGCCGCGGGTGGCGGCACTGTGGCTGATGATGCGGTGAACAGCGCGCGGCCCACCGCCTCGGGTGGCGGCACTGTGGCTGATGATGCGGTGGACAGCGCTCGGCCCTTGGACGCAGCCGGCGGCGCGGTCCCAAGCGATGCAACTGGGAGCGCTCGGACGGCGGAAGCGGGTGGCGGTACGGCGCCCGAGGACGCTACCGGCGGCGCTCAACCCAAGGATGCGGATGGCGACACGGCTCCCAAGGACTCTACCGGGGGTGCTCCGGCCAACAATGGTGCAGGCAGCACCAGGTCGAAGGTGCCCGACGAATACGTGCGAGTCTTTGAGCTCCTGAGCATCCCGGACGCGCAAAAGCTGCAAGTCCTGGCGCGGCTGCTCCAGAGCCTTTACGACATTACCACGAAGCTGGAAGGGCATTTGGCAGCGACGGGGGGAGCGCTCCATGTCGCAGTCAGCCGCATGTGCGAGGCGGACAACCCCCTTTCTCCACCGCAGCACCGTTGGATCCGCATCTATGATCGCCTCGGGTTCTTCAGCGACGGGGACGAGCATGCGTGTCGTGTCGTCAATATTGGGCTCTCGTACGCATACCGGCACCAGGAATTGAACGCCCTGACAGCTGCTAACGCGCTCCGAGTACGTAGAGCAGCAGCGTCTCCTCTTTCTGGTGGAGAGCAGATCAGGGGATGCGGCACGGGGCAGCAGCAAGTACCGGAAGGCGGCGTTGTCTTGGGACGCCGTCCGGCGACGTTGAGAGCGAGCCCCCCCATTCGCGGGGACTCGTCCGCGCTTCCGCCTTCAAAGGCAAATCAGCCTACCGTTCCGGCCTCTGGGGTCAACGCGAGCGCTCGGCCGGATGGACACGCTCCATTTGACAATGGTGACGTTGGCTCTGGAGTCGAAGCTGGTCTCATCCTTCCTGAAGGCGGGCTAGTTGTGCGACGGCATATCAATGAAGACGGTGCAGGCGAAGCAGTTGACGACGATGTGACCGCCGGTGGCATCATTGTTGCGACGCGGGCACCCCTACGACAACCGGACACAGTAGCTACTGGCAGAGGGCCCGCCCTCTTGGGCCCAGACAACTCCGGCAGCGGTGGGGATGTTGAAGTCAACAAGGTTGTGAGCAGTGTTCAACCAGTCGTCACACCCAGCGCTTCATCAATCAAGTGCATCTCTGCTGTGCTGGAGGCTCTTCGGGAGAGGCAGGACATCCGGCAAGTGCTGCAGCAGTTGGTGATTGACGGCTTGCTTTGCTTGGGGCGTCTCAAGGGTGGGTCCGCATTTGGGTCGGCATCCGCATCAGCCGCTACAGGGGGTGAGGCAGGGTGGTCAGCTGTCCGCGCCATTTTGTACCGCTGGTGGCCCATTTGAGAGGTTCCTGTAGGCGCAGACATGCAGGCGCCACCACCGGGTACTGTTGGCTACATCGCCCATCCCTCGCGACCGATTCTGTCTTCCAGGTGAGCCATTGATGTCAACATGGAGGTTATCAATGCGGTCATCCAGAAGCTTGAGGTCAAGTCCGGTCGCTACTTTGACAAGCACAACCTGCCGACGGTGGTGTCTGTGTCGCGCTTCGGGCCCAACGTGCGCGGGGTCATTGGCGTGTCTGTGGCAACGTTGTTGCTCGTGGCTACCAAAGAGCAGATGTTTTGCACTATTGTTTCCGATGTGATGGCCCACGGCCGCGTACCGACCATGAGCAAGATCCCTCTGCTGGCAGCCACGCGCCACGACTTCGAGACAGCTGCGCTCGAAGACCCGGAGGTACTTGTATCTGACGTGCTAGACCAAGGCGCTGACCACCGTGTCGCAGACGACGCTGACGCGGCCGCGCCCGCACTGGTGATGGCAGATGCCATTGAGGAGACTCCCGTGGAGGACCTGGAAAAGGAGATGGATCTTCTGCTTGCACAAGAAAAGGAGCAGGAAAGGGCCTCGAACAGATCCCATCGCATTGCTGTGCGCCGGCTATCGCGCCCCGCTGACGAGCCCAAGCAAGATGTTCCCGCAGAAGAGGTGGATAACCCACCCGCTTCCACAACCGCTCCGTCTGCCTCAACCCCATCTTCTCCAAAGACTAGGTCTCCTCCCGCGGCCAAGAGGCAAAGACAAAACCCAAGCGGTGTTCAAGGTGAGACGGAGGCTGGTACAAGCTCGTTAGGGGCAAGCTCAATGATGCACTTGTGCCCTCCCCGCAGGGTGACCTTTTCACAGCCGAGACCGCCCGCGCGCAAGCCCGTGCAGCCGCCGAAGCCGGCGTCTTCATTGAAGCGGCAACGCGCCCCGCCGGAGTTAAACGAGCATTCCAGTCGTTCACCAACATCGTCATCTTCCTCGGACGAACTCCCGATTCTCTTGCGCCAAAGGACCAATGTAGCTGGTGCGGCATCGCAAGATCCTTTGCTGCAGGGCGCTGAATTCCCTTCTGCTGCTGAGAGAGAGCAAGCCCGCTTGCGTGTGGCAGCTAGTGTCGCGGCGTCTCGGTCGAGCTTGGCCGCCTTGTCTGCGCATCGTCCTACCGCATCTCCAAGTTCTCCTCCGCCCTTGCCACTCCGAGTGACGCCCGGTCCAGCGCCGTCCACATCAACTCCCTCATCCGCCGCAGGCACCGGTGCCGGCGCATCCCTGGGTGCTCCCCTTGCAACAGCTCCAACGGGTGAAAGAGAGAAGTCAAAGCCATGAAGTATTGATAACTGGCCCCACTGCTGCAGTCACTACCAAGACGCGGGAAGAACAAACAGAGCGAGCAAAACGAGACGCATTGCAGAAAACTCACAGACGAGTGCCAAGGCGGTAAAACGACAAAGACGACGGATCCGCCAGCACGCGATTCCCCGCAAATGACTTGACGTACATACGCCTCTTGTCATTGACGCGGCTAATCGCCGCGTTGACCATGCCTGCGCCGAAGGCACTGGCGATATCCAGGACCACCTCAGACAGGGTCAGACTTTGAGATCGATACACCGTGATGGCCCAGCCCAAGACGAACGGCACTTGGCACCGCACTGCAACAGCTCCTGGATGTGCCAGTATACGGGCCTCGTAGTTGACAGGAGGGCATGCCACCTTAATCCAGTCGCGACCTGCGTCCCTCACGCCGTGCATGCCGCGTCCCACTCCCGGAGGAAGCGCGTGACGCGTGAAGAGCACGACCGGAGTGCCATCCGCGTCGTACGAGTCCAAGCTTCCAATGCTGCCGTGATAGAGACCCAGAGGAAGGAAAGCGTTCGTCGTCAGCATCACTCGAGCCCCCTTGCAGTGCGGCACGCTGTGTGGGGCAACGCAGTCAAAGAGCGCGGCATCCCGGGAGTGAGTGGAAACTCGATGCAGCGCTGGAACATTCAGCCCCATGTCCCGGTCCTTGTCCTCTTGCACGAAGTCCACTGCCTCAAAGTCCGCCGGTCGGCTGCCCGAGCTCAGCTCTGCCAAGCACTGAGCGTTGTGCTTCTGGACGTCTTCGTGCCTCGGCATGAGATGGAGCACCTTGCACTTGATGTCCTTGTACTGCTCCGCCGAGACAGAGCACTCCTTCATGAGGGAGATCAACTCTGGCGTGCACCGACCAAAGCGAGTATCCTTGATGGCTCCCACAAAGTCCGGCTGTCCTTGACGGTGAACGCGAGTCAGCTCCAGCATGGACCGGCCGAACAAGAGCGGCCACGCCTTGCTCGCGAATGCCATCGAGCCAAAGAGGGGACCCAGCTGCAGAAAGTCGCCAAACGCGTAAACGGTGAAAGGCGGGTCGGCCTCACGACGGGACTGCTTCAGTAGCTCGTACATGATGTCCAGGTTGTCGGCGGCGACCATGGAAATCTCGTCCAGGAGCAGAACACGAACCTGGGCCAGCCTCCTCCGAATGGGTGAGAAGCGGTCTGACTGCAGCAGCCGCCGAGCCTCTCTGAAGGGGTCCTTCTTCTGCGCCTTGTAGTCACGCGCGAAACCGAAGAAGGAGTGGTACGTCTGACCGTGAGCTGTCTTAGCCGCACTGCCAGTGGGAGCGACGACGACGACCTCGCCGTGGTTGGGCATCTCTCGACAAAGAACCTTTTGCAGGCCCCTCAGGAAAGAAGACTTGCCGACACCAGGTCCCCCGGTCACAAAAGTGCTTTGCCCACGAGAGGCGAGTGCCTCGTACAACTGCGCCCAATCTCCGGCAGCGGCCAGCCGCCCAAAAGGACCCTGCTCGGGCTCTTGACAGTACAGTCCGTCGCTCCGATCAGCCATGGATGGCGGGGAGCGGGAAGGCACACTCAGACGACGTGCTTCACCCACGCCCGCGCCAGCTCCAGCGTGCAAAGCCGCATGCATCTCCCCGCTGGCCTCAGCCCAATGAGAACGTGAGACAGTGGCACCACTCGACGACTCGGCCACCGACTTGCTGCCGCCATCATTGCGAGCAGCATTTCGTCTCTCCGCGCTCTGTCGAGAGTTAGCCGCCGCCGCCGCAGCGTCGGCCTCATCCCACGCCCTCCTTGTCTGGGCCATCATTCGGGATATGCCCGCCCGAGAGAAAATAGGGTCTGCGCGGCCGACGTCGGCTGCTGACGGGTTCAGGGCGTCTGGTGCACCACGGGCCGACGAGCGTCGCGCCGTCTTCGCTGCCGGTCGGCTTGTAGGCGCTTCGCATTCGCGGCAATGGTCAGGGCCATGTCCCCATGCACGGAGGTTGTGCGAGCAACGCGCCCGGCCGGCAGAAGACATGCGCGCGGGCAAGAAGGGTCGCGGCCGACGCGTCAAGCCCGACGAGTCGGCAGCCCCAGCAGCGGCGGCCGCAGATGACTGCGCATCCGACGACGGTGACAGTGCCCGAGCGCCCCGCTTACGCGAGCGCGGTCCGGACTGGAAGTGCGACCGTCTGCTTCTCTCTTCGTTCTCAGGTTCGACGATTTCCTCACGAGCAGCCCAAACAGCAAACGGGCTCCGGGCAGGCATGGAAGACTCGACAACAACGGCGTCCACCACGGCACCATGCATGCCGGTACCAACGTGCGGCACTGCCCGCACGTTAACCGTCCCACTGGCACAGGTGTCATGGTGGTTGCCAGGTGAAAGTGTGGATGCAACTCGGCTCGGACGAAACACGGACGCCGCTTGCACGACGGCCGTCGATCGAGGAGGGGAAGGACCCTCAATGCGAGGGTTCTCCCGTTGAAGGAAGGACCCTGCGGTGCGGCTCAACAGGTCCACTAGATCCTTCACAGCATGGCTGACGAACAAGTCGTACGCGCCTGCCGCGTCAGCCAGCCGGGTGACGGCGCAAACTCGAGCACGAGATGCCTTGACAAGCATGACCGCGCCACCCACACCGGCGCTGTCAATCTCAAAGCACGCTCTGGAGCCTGTCGCCATCACTGCCAGCCAGCCCCCACTAGCTGCAGGGGCAGAAGAGCGTCGCGGCAGTTCCAGCAACTGGCTAGCTTGAACAGCGTCCGTGGATACAGGATCAGTCAGCCAGCAAACAGCCGCACTCGTCGTAGCAAAAGCGCCTGTCACAAGAAGAGCGCCAACGTCCAGCGCCAGTATTCTCGCAGCAATGGTCGCGTCGTCGGAGGACATGACGAGACGGGACGTCTCTGCCGTGATCATCGCAATGAAGGAGCGAGGGCTGTCCGCGAGGGCCATGGCGACGACGAGGTTGAACCAAAGCGCCAGACCGCAACGCCAAAGATGCAGCAGGAACTCTCTTCAGCAGAGGCCCGATGGGCAGCCGTCTCCCGCGCGGGTCCAACTCCCACCGCCAACAGGTACCGACGCCCCCCCTCGAAAAGCGTTGACCGCTCCCCCCGGACAGGGACAGACGGGCTGGTGATGGCAAGACACCGACTCCGAGCCCCCGCACGACCCCCCTCGACCAGAACCGGCAGGCCTACCGAGAACCCCAGCTCGGATGTGGGTTGCAAGGGAGCAAGTGGTCGGCAAGTAGATCGAACACGAGGCAGCGCCGCGATGGCGGGAACACCTGGTGAGCACGCGAATAACATGTTTGCAGGAAGGGGGGGCGGTTACAAGAGCACCCGAGGCAACAAGGAGCGGCCCGCCCGTTTCTATCCGTAGTGGATGCACAGGAGCGCGCCACAGAGACCCGGGCCGTTCAAAAAAAGGGGGGTAGGAACGATAATACGCACCTGTCACAAATGGTGGCGGGAGCTCACTGACGCCAAACGTCGGCCAACTGCCCGATGCAGCTGACAGTCCACTTATCGCATCCGATTCATGCCGGCAGCGTATCACGACCATATCTCCAGCAGGTACAGGAACTGAGGGCATTGCAGTGCCACTTACAACGGAGAGAAATACATGGTTTGCGGCCAGGGCTCTGGTCGGCACACTCGGTGGTGCCCTCAAACCTGGTCATCGGGCTTCCCCTGGACTTAAATCGGGCACTGCTTGCCCTCAGTCTGGCTCCCTATTGCACTACGACCCCTACGGCTATTTCAGAGCCTGGGCGAGCACTTCCGGGTAGTAGCCGAGGACACCGTCGTATGGCCGTCGGCTTGTACGCCTTTCGTTAGAGCCATGCTTCCGCAGCGGCGGTGAAGCATGTCGGAGAAGAGAACGGTACGGCACGGGGTCTGCGTCACTGTTCCATCCGAAAGCGTGCAGCTGTAGAACGTCAGTGACCACTCCACTGGCACCCAGCTGGTCCATTCATACAAACAGTCTTGCGAAGAGGATGTACCACTGCTGTTGGTTAGGACCTCTTTGCATCTTTGTTGCACCGGATAGCGTCGCATGAGAGGTCTTCGGGGCGTTGTTGTGTAATCAGGTTCGTCGCACACGGCTGCTCACGTGAACGGTCAGTCGCGCACTCTTGTCCACAAGGCATGGTACGTCTTACTGCACACTCTGCGATCACTTCGATCAGTGCGCTGACGAGCATTGTGCACACCGCCGCCGATGTCCTCGGCACTATTTAGGACAGGCTTAGCGCTGCGCGACTGCCCACCTCCAGTACGGGGCACGTTGCGAACTATCACTGAAGACAAGTGTGCCGGAGGCCACGGCAGATAGTCGCCCAAGGCACTGACCACCAATCCCACTGCAGGGACCTCCACAGCTGCTCACTCCCCAAGCGTTTTGTTCGCGACGGCGGTCTACCACAACACCACACACTCCCCAGACAGCACAATGGTGCAGCGGGCACGGTATAAACGTGCAGTTCACGCGTATCTACGTGCTCAAGTGAGCTCTTGGCGGCGCGTGGGCGGCCAACCATCCCCTCAAAACGCAGACTGCGAGTGGGGATCACCCACCGCTCAGTCCATCACGCCTCCGTTGCAGCGAGCGGGACGGCGGGCCACCTGTGTAACCACCCCTCTGCCAGTGACATGGCGCCGCCCAAGTACCGGTCTTTTGGCAAGGATGCTTGTGAATTGGTGCTGCAGGCTCAGGCCAGCAGCGACTGTTCTGGTCAACAGTCGTCCCAGTCGCGCTATCAGTACTGTGAACGAGGGTGCTTTCAAAACAGACGAGGACGTGTCCCCCATTGCTGTGAGGTCCTTTGCAGTGAGCCGCGCCGCAGTCGCTGTGTGCGCCGCCGCCGTCACCCCCCCCGCAGTGCCAGTGTCGAGGTGGCGTGTCCATTCCGTAAAGCTTGTTCTCGCTGGCGCGCCCGTGGGGCTAGACCCCGCGGTGCGCCCATCTATATACTCCACACACACTCAATCGGCACCCGCCATCCGACAGGCGTCACACTCCCTCAGACGGCGCCCGCCAATCGGCAGGCGCGTCCTCCCCGCCTTGACGCTTCCCCGCGCTGCCCCCCCTCCGACCGCCTGGCAGCAGTCACTGGACATAGACGGAGGTGGCATGGGACCGTACAAACCAACACTCATTCTGTCGCGTGGCACCACGCCCAGGCCATCGTGAAGCGTCCGCATGGGCGCTCGAGCTGACCGACACTCTGACAGTCCACCACGCCTTGGCGGTTGAGCGCGGCGGTGGAGACGGCCCGGCAAATAAGCAGCCGGTCCAGCACAGCGACCCGGCGGAGTCCAGAATCGCGTCGCCAATGCACTCTCGCCGGGTGCCATGCGGCGGCAGGGATGCGTTCAAAACACGACGTTCACGACACCGACGTCTATCAGCGCGACCAAGGTGGGGCGGACTGTCAAGCACATACGGATCCATGCAGCCAGCCAGCTCACACGAGGACCTCAGCATCCCCGACAGCACCCGACGCAGTCGCTCGTGCAGAACCGGACGGCATGGGCCTACCTGACCCTCCATGCCGCCTGCCCCACCACACACAGCAATGTCGAACTGCGTGAAACCGGGACCGAGCTGCCCGGAAATGACCAGCGACGTCGGCAGCGGCAGGTGACGCAACCGGCCGGGTCCCTTGAGATGGTCGACACGACGACGCTCATTGCAGCGTTAGATCGTCAGCGCTGATGGCGAGCGCAATACGACGCCGCAGGACAGGTGCGTCCTCTTGAGAGAACGCGACTGATGATCCAGTCGAAAGGCAGTCAGCAACCGCCAGCGTGAACACACCGCAGCTCCCAGAGTCCGTTTGCGCAGGCAACTCGTCGTGCACATCTACAGGCCAGGACCCCACGTCCCATCTCTCGGCGACGTCAGCTCCTAGACGCGCAGCGACCTCGTCCGTCAGCCAGCGGCGAAGGATGGGGATGACCGTATGGTGGTCATCGCCAAAGAGGGAATCGTAGTAAAAAAAGCGGCGGCGACGCACGTCCGCGGACGCCAACGTCCAGTGCGAGCGGAGGATCAAGACAGGCACGATGATCCAGTCCACTGTCTCCAAGCTGAGGGAACTCTTCATGCCCCACCGTCGCACTCCCTCGTGGTCGTACCGGCCGATCTTCTCCGACAGCCTGGTAAAGAAGTAGGTGCCAAACATGAAGGTGCGGGGGAGGCGGACGGCAGCAGCAGAGTACTGCAACGCGGGATCCGTCCCAGGTTCAGCAACAGCCAAGGCCCTTGCTACCGAGTCGCGGTGGTTGACCAGAGCGACGAATGAGTTTATTATCTCGTCGTTGAGCCAGTTGACCCCGGCCAGCAACCGCATGTCCGCCAGTGTCAAAACAATGCGGGCCTTGTTCGGCTTACGAGGCCCAGTAGTCGATGAGCACAAGTCAAGGAAGGCAGCCACCCGGTCAAGCTGGCCCTCAGTCAGCGGGGATGTCGACATGGAAGCGAACCGCAGCCCGTCAGACGTGGCGGCTCTTGCGTGGGATAGCTCGTCTGCCCTGTCGTCACCCACATCAATCATCCTGGTGTCCGGTGCTGCTCGCGCCACGAGACCAGGACCGTCTGAAATGCCCTCGCGATCGGCACGCACCCACCGCGCAGGCATGGCCTTGACCGTTGTCTCACCCGCTTCCTGGTCCGAAAGTGTCTCGACCCCAGCCGCATCATCCACCACATGACTCCTTGCAAAGTCGGCCACCACAATACCGCCAGGAGGGAGAGTCTGCTCTTCCGCGGGCACGCCCAAGTCAGTGACACTCTGCTGGCAGCTGCAAGACTGACCTCGTAGACAGCCGCGAGCCAAGCTGCGGTGGTAGAACGGTGCCAATGGCACATGGTCGTTCTCCGCGAGCGGGTTCTTAAGCGACATGCGTTGCAGCTTGCGGACATTCATGAATGCAACTTGGACCATCTTGTGGACCATGTACGTCGCCGGCGCCATGTACGCCAGACTTGTTCGGTTGCCGACAGCAATGGAATGAGAAACCTCGGCAGCCTGGGTGGCAACGCCAGCAGTTGCGCCCAAGCTCTCGTCTGGCATGTAGAAAGGGGGAGCAAGTGTGAGTGATAGAGTGGGGCCGGTCGAGAATGCACCGTACCCCATGCTTACGTAGAATGGGGCGCACTCGACGGACGCGTTTTTGTCCAGCTTGCACGCCACATCGTAGAAGATGACCTTGGGCAGCCGCGGGAAGCGTTCCAACACAATGGAGAGCGCCTCCCCCACGCTCTCCGCACGGAACAAGCACCGGAAGCCTAACGTGATGACGTGCGGGCACACAACATTAAACACGCCCTGCGTCAGTCCGTACTTGAGCGAGAAAGCCTTGTTGCACGCATCCCCGTCGCCCTCCATATCCGCAGCGTGCTTGGCCTTTCCACGGTAGCCGACTCTACGCCTTGCCGCTTCAGAGTCCTTGATGCCCGGGCGCACTCGACAAAGACTCGCAAAGTACTCGAAGCTCACCAGCGGGTCATCCTCATCTGGAGTTTCTGGGCCCACGCGTTCCGCTCTCCATCGTAGGTACTGCGTTCGCGTGGGTGTCTCGGCCCATTGATCGCAGTATTCGGCGTTCTGCCACCCCCGGTCGAGCGTGCTCTTCCTTCGTGCTGCTGCGTCGAAAGCGGCGTCCACGTCACTCTCGACGTTGACAGCCCGCAGAAGCAGCTCCCCGAGGGCAATTCGAAAGCGGCTGTGTGCATCAATGATGTCTTCAAACTGACCAAGGAAGCTGGCGACGAACCCAACTCCGTCCAGCGGTGTCGTCACGAGCCGCCAGGCGCCCTGGCCCTTGAGACGCAACGTGTTAGCCACAAGGCGCACTGCACGCTCATTGTGACCGTGGAACATGCGGGATACAGTCTCTGCAAGAAGAGCTTGCAAAAACGGGATCGTTGCCAGCCAAGCTCCATCGTTGTCCAAAGGGTACGCGGCAAAGTTTGGTGCGCACAACCCCGTCCGCTCCAGCCATGCATCCAAGGCCCGCTTGGCCGGCTGACCAGCGCCTCCCAGAGTTATGTTGCCTGCGTCGTCATGCCGCAAGGCGCCCTCCAGCGCGCTCAATTCTCCATCGCCCATCCCGGTCACATCTGGGGAACCAGGGGAAGTCAACGGTCGTGCAACAGTTGCATTGGCAGTATTGCGGCTGGTCTCACGAGCGTGGGTGTCAGGCGCCGCGTCAGCTCCAAGCGGAAAGAAGTGGAAGAACAGGTACGCGGCGCCCCCTTCCGCACTACGGTGCCCAGAGCCTAACATATTCCTTGACCACGTGCGGAGAAGCTTGGACTGCGTCTCCGTCAGTGTGTAGCAATATGGTTGTCCGTATTGTGACCCTAATATTAGGGGGGCTACTTCTAATCCTTAACTTTCAATTTGAGAGTCCGTACTGGTCACGGTACCTATAAGTTACGTATGACCAGAGGGACTTGCATCTTGGGGTGGAGGGTAGTTAGTAGTGTCTCCGAGGGTTTATAACGAGGGGGCCGGTGGCGAATCCACCGCCGGCCAAGGTAGAACAACAAACCCCTCCCATTTGGGCTCCCATCTTGGTCCCGTGGCTTGCGCTCCAAGGACAGCAACCTTGGCCTCCCGGTGACGTTGGTGCCGATCCCCCTTGGTGAGTGTTCCCTGAGAGTGGACGCGCGACGGATCCCTATTGTGCTACATTGGTGGAGCAGCAGGGGACGGGTTTCCGTCACCCTTGTGGTGACGCCGTCTTCGGCCCTGGCACACGGATAGGGATCCGGTCCTTTTCTTGTACTCGTGGTGTTGCGACCTGATCGATTGTGTTGAGCTTTTACCTGTGACTGTGACCTACTGTTACTCTCCCCAATCTACCCCCTCGCTCTCTTCTTCGTGGTGGTCGTTGCGTCGGTTGACTGATTGTGACCATGTCTACCCAAGAGACGGGGAACGTTCAAGATGACGGATCGGCGTCGACGCTGACCTCGGAGGTGACTACGGGAACCGGGATCGGGAACCCGATCGATAACATTGAGACGCCAATGCTTTCCGGTGCCGGATCGACGTTTGGCACGGCTCGGACGGCAGGAGGCGGGGGCCCGCCTCAACTGTCGTCGACCGACCTCACTCCGCCGCCTCCTTCACCAGGGGATTCCCTGATGGCATCATTGGCCCGCATCGAGGCCCGGTTTTCCGGGCTCGACGCCCGTCAAGATCGGACGGAGGACGCAATGGCAGTGTTGATGTCAACACGGCACACGACGGGACCCCGTCGTGTTCCTCCCACACCGGTACGGTTCGAACCGGCCGGACTACTTTCGGAGTCCACCAGGGTCAACCCCGGTGTTGCTACTCCTGGACAACCTCCGGACACAATGGGGTATGGGTCCGACTCGTCGGCAGAGTTGGAACGGAGTCACACGGAGCGATACGCTCGGAGCACCCGAAGCGGACTCCGCGGACACGACCCGGCGGATACGTACGCCGGGGGAGAGTCGGTTATTGGAGGAGGGGGTACCCTCTCGCAGTACCCTCACGACGAAGGAGGCCCGGCAACTCGGGTTCCCGAGGTGCCGACGCCTGAAGTACCATCTTCAGTGGTGGAAGCTATGACCGCGCAGGTAACTGCGAGCCTACTGAAGCGGATGGAGTCCGATGAGTTCGCTCATCAACTGGCTAAGCGACTGGATATCCAGGACGCTGACACGGAGATCGTCAACGAGGTCTTCCGGTCGGTTCTTACTCCGGAACGTTATCGTTTGGAGGACCGCTCTACCACCGTATCGGAATCGATGCGTAATACGTCGCATCGGGCGATCCGCTCTATGCAGACCCTTATGAAGGGAGTCCCTATGTTCGGGGGGCCGAACGGACGCCCGTTGGCAGTCATCGGCTTCTTGACTAGCTTCAAGGCAGCCGCAGACAAGGCGCTCGTTAACGAGGGGCTGGCCCTGGAGATCCTCCCGTTCTTTGTTGATGAACGGGTGCGAGGCATTCTTCGCCAGGCATCCCCGATGCCGGGAATGAGGGTCGCGGCCACCCCCATGGATTACCGTGGGATATTGAAGGAGCTGCTGAGCAGCTACCTCAGTGAGGACAAGTGCGAGGACCACTATCGGGCCCTTCGCACTGCCACCGCCCAGTCCTGGGAGGATGAGGAGATGTTTGGACGCCGGATCCAAGAGCTCGACTACGAGCTGGGGAAGCTCCTCGGAGAAGGGGAGCTACGGGCCATCCTGTTCGCAGGAGTACCCAACTACGTGCGGATATCCGCACGGGGCGCCAACACGGCACGGACGAACTTCAGTCGACTGATGCATATGTGCAAGTCCCTAGGGGACGCCTACCGGGTTCTACACCCGGAGTGTGCCTTGGCCCCGAAGCCCAAGGGTGAGGGAGGCAAGCCCAGTCTTACCCCGGTACCGAGGCAAGAGAAGGTGGAACGTAAGGCCGTACCAGTACTGGTGGCGACCGAACATACCCCTATTGGGGAGGGTGACCCTCTAGTCGACCAACAGGGCCACCTGTTGCTACCGGCGACGCCGGTGATTGATGAACATGGTACGGTAGCGTACATCGCCCCGGCTGGAACCCAGTTCCAGGTCAACGAAGGAACGGGACGGCGCGTCCCGTATGTGCGGACTACGGGGTACTCCCCGGTGACGGGTAACCCTCACCAACCCTTGCCAACATGGGCGGTGCGCACGGAGGCCCCCCCGCAGATTGCGGGCCGACCCAACCGGTTGGGGGAGTCCATGTTCCGGTTGACCCAAGGACCCAAGGCCTACCAGGGAGCAGGCACTCGGGCGCCCGAGGGAGGCAACCGTAGCTACGGGGCTACCCCGATGCGACCTCAAGGGGGGACCGGCACGTCCGGATGTATGTTGTGTGGGGATCCCCAGCACTGGGTGTCTTCCTGCCCACTCATCCCCGAGGAGTCTCGGCGGGCAGCGGCGCAACGCAAGGCATCCACCGGGGGGTATCCCGCCCGAGCACCCTGTGGTATAAAACTCGATCCTCTCAGACACGTGTCAATATCCCTCGGGGGAAAGGGACAGGTAACGCAGAAAGGGGAACTACGAGAATGGTATGCCTGTTGCCTCACGTGCCTGCTTGCAGGGCAAACAGATACGCACGGTAGTGCACACGGGGAAGAGGAAAGCAAACGCGCAGTTGTCTTTTTCCCTGAGGGCGCGGGCCGAGGGCGCCTCGCTGTCCCTCTTAACGTGCATCTGGGGGAACCCCGGCACGTTGGCCCGGTAGCCCCCCCATAACCCCGAGTGGCCCCGACCCGAGTCTAACCTCGTCAGGTCGGGGGCCACTATCACTACTAATTCTATTCCCACTCACTAATCTCACACTCAAATTCTCTCAAATCAAGTCCCTCACAAATATGCAAAAACACATCAGAAATCCCTCTCTCGCGTGTGGATAGCGTAGTCCACCGCATCCCAGTGCCGGGCACGGGCCACGGCCGCCAACCATCGCCACACGGCGGGCGTGTTCTGGCACCTGGTGCCCTCTGGTTGCAGTCCCGGGTCGGCGCCAAGTCGGGGCCAGGGATGCTACATAGCTCCCTCCCTAGTCCGGCACGTCCTCGGGCCGAACCAGGTGCCACCGTGCACAGCCTCGAGCACGTCCACACCGGTGCCGAGGTCGAGCGTCTTCGCCCGGTCACGATCACCTGCCCCGATTCTGCCCCCCCCCCCCTCCGCTCCTTCACCTTGGCCCTCTCGTTCCCCGGAGTCTGGACGGTATGTCCAGTTCCGAGATCCAAGCTGGGCCCGTGGTTCCGGCGGCGAGTGTTGCGGAGGAGAACTCGGGTCGTCGTGCCCCTCTCCTGCCTCCGGTTCCTCGGATGTCGGTGCCGGCGCCGGTCGCCACGGCGGGGACGGATCGAGTTCCCCCGGCTTCCGCGATGCACCCGGTCGAGGCCCCCCCGGAGGGTCTCCCGGAGATGCTTCTTGGGCAGGACCCTCTGGCGGCCCGGCGTTACTCCACGGTGGTCGGCAACGCCGGGGCGGCCCAGTGCCAGCAGGATTGCATGGACCTCTGGCGCAAGGAACTCCAGCGCGGGGTCTTGACCGAGATGGACAAGGCACGTCTTCATACGGCGGACCAGATGCGCCTGGCACAAGACCGCTCCCAGAGCTTCTCGGGTTCCTCTTGGGCTGCTCGTCTGGAGGATCTCCCCTTCGCGCTGGTACTGGATCTACCCTTGACCGAGCGTCGCGTGTCCGCGTCCGTTCTCCGGTGGCCGGAGGAGGAAGGGTACGTCCACCGGGCGCTCAAGGTCTGGGACGAGGCGCTCAAGGGGTCGGGAAGCTTGAACTGCGACCCCCGTCCGAGCATGGTCGCTCTGGAGCCGCCTTTCTTGACGCGGAAATACTCCAAGTTGTCGCCGGCACGGGAGCAGGGTGAGCGACGCGGGCGTCAGCGTGACTTCCTTGTAAGCTGCAACCACCAGGAGTTCTGGAAGCTGGACAAGGCTAACCGGGCGGCATACTACCCCAAGGTCATCCCGCAGCAGCAGGAAGTCGAGATCCCGGTCGGGTTTGCTCCTTCCAGCATCCCTTGCACCTGGTACTTCTTGGACGCCTTGACTCAGGCGTCGATCAAGGGCTTCTTCCACTCAATCCCGTACATGATGTACACGTCCGAGATGACAGTCTTGGCGGCCAACCACTGGCTTCATGAGGTCTTGGTGTCCAACCGGCTTTGGTTTCTCCCTGACCTCCTGATGGTCTGGATTGTCGACAAGTTGACCGTCGACTTCCTGTGCAGCCAGGACGAGGAGTACAAGGAGCTCTTCCAGGCGATGATCGACTTCCGGCGTCTGGTGCCGGTGCATGACCGGAACTTCTTGAACGCGATTGCCGACCAGAACCGCCCGCGTCGGGATGGCTTCGGTTGGGCGCAGGTGGTCTACCAGTCTTCTCCGGCCAAGGTGCAGCTGGCGACGCCGCTTCCGGCGTGGCCGCAGCTAGGTAGCTTTCCTGCTCCGGCCGCCCTTGATCTTCTGCCAGTTGGACCGCCGGTGCAGGAGTCGGGATGGGCCGCGGCGGTCGGTCGGGCGTCTGCGGCGGCTCCACTTCCTCCGGTTGCCCCTGTCGCCCCGGTCGCCTCGCCTGAACCGTCACCGGCACGTCCGCGCCCTGTTCCGGCTGTGCCAGTACTTCAAGCTCCTCCGGCACCGCGCTTGTCTGCGGCGAGTCTGGGAGTGGCCGTGCGGTCGCCGATTACTCCGGCCGCTCTACCCCGGACGCCTTCTTCCAACGCCGGCGGCGCTGTGCCTCCGCTGGAGTTGGGTACTCCGGTCTCGGGGGCCGTTGTGGACCGTCCGGTAGTGTCATCCTCGGGCCGGTTCGAGATTCCGGCGCCGACTCTGCGCCTCACCCGCTTCCGGGTGCCTGACTGGTACCTGAACCAAGGTGGTCCAACATGCGACCAGTACGACGTCGGCATGATTGAAGACCAGCTGGGTCGTCTTCCGGTGCAGGTTGAAGGCGTCGGGTCCTCTCTGGTGCTGGGTACTTACGCCAGCGTCTTGAACGACGTGGTCGACCGGGTGTTTGCTTGCGCGGACAGCGGCCAGATGTCGAACAACCCGGTGGTTGGCGAACTTCTGGCGACTTTGACGCGGCATGGCCTGGCCCAGCAGTGGTCAGAGACCTTCACGGGCTTCCAGCGGCGCCGACGGACATATCTGGATGAGCGGGAGCCACCGGCAACTACTGGTACTACTCCGATGGCGTCATACCGGGATGCGCCGCGTCCACCGCACTACGTCATCCCGTCTTCCTCCGGTTCCCGTCGTACCGCGGAGGCAACGCCGGAGGACACTCCCGCGGCTCAGCGTCCGCGCCGGGAGTAGTAGTTGGATGCAAGGGGGGTGAGGGTCTTGGGAGAAGCGAGGAGGGAAGAGGCGGAGAGAAGGGTTGCTCGAGCGGGTGCTTGTTTTCCTTGATTGTTCCATGCTTGCGTTGCGTGTTATCCTTGATATACCCGTTCCCTTCTTCTCAATCCTCTTGTTCCGCATCCGTTGCGGGCGAGCTCGTCTCGTCCCGAGGGTCTTGGTTGGCCCCGTCCTCTTGGTCCTCCTCCGTGTCCGACTCCAGAATCTTGCCGGCTCTGGCCACTGGAGTGCCCTCGATCCCGTTCCGTCGCGTGTAGGCACAGACGTCCGCGATGGGTAGCCGGTTTGAGGGTTCCCATGTATCATCTGCTGGGTTAAAGCCGAACCAGCGTACTCGCAGGTACAGGCGTCCATCTCTCCAGGCATGGTCGACAAACTTGACGTAGACAAATTCCCGACCTTCTTCTTGGGATAGCCAGGGTATCGCTGTCCGCTTACGCCGGGTCAAGTCCCGTTGGCTTGGCGGTGGAGCTCGGGTGACATGGTCGCTGCTCACCCGGTACGGAGAGCCATCCACGTCTAGAAGGAAGGTCCAGCCATCCGTATTGAGAATCTCATAAGGTCCATCCGTCTTAGAGTCCAGCTTCCCCCGGGTCTTGCTATGGTTGTCCACAAAAACCCAGTCGCCACCACCCAGTTCCTTGTTCTTTTCCCGGACACCCTTGTCATAGTCCCGCTTGTATCGCTCCTGGGTCTTTGAGATTGACTCCTTGACTCTTGGGAGCAGGAGCTTTAGTTGTTCCAGGAACTCATCCTTTGCCTTGGGACCTGACTTCAGTGCAGGCTGGAGACCATCCGGTATTCTTTCCAGGGAGAAGTTGGTCAGCCGCCTTGGGGTGACAAAGTCGAGTGGAGCGACTCCCGTTGTCCGGTGAACTCGGGAGTTGTAGGCTAGAGTGAGGACAGCCAGGAGCTCGTCCCAGTCTTCTTGGTGCTCCTCCACGTAGTGCCGTAGCATGTCCACTAGGGTCCGGTTGAATCGTTCCACCTGACCGTTCGTTTGAGGGTGGTACGTCGTGGTGTACAAGTTCTTGATGCCCATCAGGTCACAGACTCCTTGGAAGAACAGGGATGCAAACTGGGGACCATTGTCGGTTAAGACGGAGTCTGGAGGGCCGTAGGCAGCTATCCAGTACTCGCAGAAGGCCGACGTGACTGTGGCAGTATTGACCCCCAGGTAGGGGGCAACACGTGCCATGCAAGGGGCGGCAGGCCACTAGCCTGGTCCGTTCCTCCCCCTGCATTTGGGTCCATATTCCCTAAGTTCGGGATAGTTAGCTTAGTAGTAAATCCAACTTGGATTTGAGGGTTTTCTGCATTTATCGTCTTGAATTTTCGTGTGGCCCGGTGGGCAGGTGCTGGGGTGGGAGATTCTGAGTGGCGAGATTCTGAGTGGACCCTGGGGGGATAAGGGGAGGGACAGCGGGGCTTGGCCCTGCGTCCCCGTCCCGACCAAGAAACTGTTGGACCACACACCATCTTCTTGTTTGTCCGTGGGGGGATTGCCCCACAACAGGGATAGAGTGTGTGCGACTTGCACTTCTTCCGGTTCCCCCGACACGGGAGGCAGCCCTCGCACACCGCCCCAACTTGGGTACTGTGTGTGCGAGTGGTTTTTGCCACATTTGGTGGAGCAGCAGGGGACAGAGGTAAACTTTACCTCCGGGTGCACCCGGGTGTAGGGGGCCCTCTGTCTCAGAGGAACGGTGGACTTGGACCGTGTCATACGGATCGTTAGCCAACATGGCTAGCTCGGACCCCCCGTCGTCCGGGGAGTACACGGGTGACGCACGTACTTCAGTGCCTTTGAATACTGGTGAGACACAGGTGGGTTTACCTGGGGTCGCAGAGGGACTAGAGGTCCCTCAAGCCAGCAGGACTGGAAGTGCGGGCGGGCAACAGGCCACCCCGACTCAGTCGGGAGTTCACTCGGGTGACACTTCTGACGTGGGTGGGCCGAAGTCTGGCCACCGCGTGGTATACTCAACGGGAACGTCCCAAGGGGTGAGGACTGTCCCCGCGAGTTCCACTCGGGTTGGAGCCAACTTTGGCATGGAGCCATCGCCAACTAGGCTTTCGGAGGACGGCGGACCTCCGTTGGTCGGCGATGGGCTCGCGCCCATGCCCCCGGTTGAGACCCCTGAGGAACGTGG
>CM020620.1:15305189-15353187 GCA_009829735.1 Pyropia yezoensis
CGGATCTCATGCACTCCTTCTGGTCGCACTGCCAGCGGCCAACAACAGCCTGTAGTTCGTTATGGACAACATGAACAACATCATCAGCAGAAGTATATCAAAGCAGTCAGATCGGGTACCAGGCGTGACCATCTCACGAGCGCGTCACTGTACCGTACAGGGCATACAGCAAAGCTTGCAGAAAGAGAAAGTGAACGCACAGCGATGGTCGGGGCGCTTGGGTGGTGCGTGGAGATCACAGCGTGCTCCTTGACCACCTGATGGCGTGCTTCGCGCTTACATCCGCAGCTTCCGCAATACGCCTCCACAAGAGGCAGCTGCATGTCGCGCGTGTGTCCCAGGTCATTGGACAGCGACATCAACTGACCCATAGCCTTCAGGTCTGCTCGCCTCTGGTCATCCACTCGGGTGGCGTTGTCGGCGTAGATCCTTCTCCAGTCCGCCGTCCTCACCCACACATCGCCATCATGAAGTTCACCAGGGCATGGCAGCATGTTACGCATGACGCGACGGGCAACGCGCTCCAAAGCGGGGTCCGTCTTGGCGCGCTGCGTGTCCGACGGTAGCCGCTCGATGCCCATGTCCTCCTCCTCAGACACCAGGAACTTCGGCTGTTGACCGCTTGGCTTGACGGCACTGGACGGCCCCACAGACGATCGCAACTCCGTCGTGGAATCCACCTCGTTAAGCTTCCACTCTGCGTTCAATGGTCGGGAGATCTTCACGTGCCCGCACCGTCCGCGAAACCGCCGACATCCGGGTGCAATACATGATGCCACGTTTGCCTTGGTGAACGTGACCAAGGAGAATACTCGCTTGTACAGCACTGTCCACACCAGAGATGTCCCATACAGCTTGCAGCTCGCAAAGTCTTGAGCATCAGCTTGCAGCTGCATCCGCTGTCGAAACTTGACCAGCGGTACACCGGCAAGGACCAGGCACCGGGACAACAATGCCGTGTGTTGGCAGTCTGTGCTGCGCGAGGATGCGGAGATCAACAGCGCATTCTGCGTCCCACCGAAGCACGAACAGATGAGCCCACCACGCGGCGAGACCCAAAGAACGGCGTCACGCTTTGCATGGCCGTAGCGCAGAGCAACAGCACGTGACCTTGACTTCGGATCACCGACGACAGTAGCAGCAACTGACGGAGTACCGCGTCCAACCGCCACCGTTGAAGGGAGCCCACAGCACCGGCGGACACATGCCGTCAACGCATCTGCCATGGCCTCCTCCACAGTTGGCGTCTGACTCGCGCGGGCCTTGCGTCTTGAAGGGGGTGCGGAGCGAAGTAGCGGAACCGCGGCATTCCTCGATCCATCGTCCGGCTCGGGGTCGGCATTTGCGCTCTCGTTGTCGTCCTTGCGCTCAGCTGCTTGGCTGCGCCTGGCCTTCTTCGGGGCTCTTGGAGGGTCAGCTACCTTGTCGTGACCGACCAGCGACACGGTGGTTGGAAGGCTCGGACTCAGAACCGGACCAACTCTCACAGCGTTAGAGCCGGCGGGATCCCCATTCACCAGATCGCCTATGGTCGAAGGAGGAAGCGTGGCAAGGCGGTCGCGAACAGTCCGTGCCTGTGCATGGGTTCTCACAAACAGAGAGCACACGGGAGTGGAGAACACAGGACGACCGTCCGAAGCCGACATCTCAGGTAGTCGTACAGGGAAGCCGCCGCCGCCGCACGAGCGACCGTCTGCGGGGTCAAACAACGGCGCAGGCACACAGCTCGTGAAGAGAAGGGTAAGCAGCGGCGGGAACGGCAGCGGCGGCCCGTGGCCGGCCAGGTACGCGCCACCCCCGTACAGCCCCCGGAACAGCCGCCGCAATGGCCACGCCCCAGCAGAATATGACGGCTGCGGTAGTATGGTCCGTACCCAGGGGGATCGCCGAGAGAAGGCGGCGGACGATTATGTAGACGCAGCAGGCGGCCGCGCGTACCAGGGGCGCCCCGGGCCGACCCCCGCAATGTCCGCAGCGCTGCCGCCACCGCGCGCACGCGCCAACAACGGACAACAGCGACAAGGCTGCCCAGATAACAGACAGGGGGATGGGGAGGGCCGCCACCGAGCGCATCCAGCGGCAGCCCGCGGCGGCGGCGGCAGCGGCCGGCCGCAGCGGCGGTGGCCAGGCGCGACAACGCTGCCGCCACCGCGGGCACGCGCCAACGACGGACAACAGCGACACGGCTGCCCAGATCACAGAAAGGGGGATGGGGAGGGCTGCCACCGAGCGCATCCAGCGGCAGCCCGCGGCGGCGGCGGCAGCGGCCGGCCGCGGCGGTGGCGGCCAGCGGCCACAGCGCTGTCGCCAACGCGGAGCCCGCGCCAACGACGGACCGCAGCGACACGGCTGCCCAGATCACAAACAGGGGGATGGGGAGGGGCGCCACGGAGCGCGTCCAGCGGCAGCCCGCGGCGGCGGCAACGGCCGCCGGCCGTGGCGACGGCGGCGGCCGCCGGCCGTGGCGGCGGCGGCGGCGGCCGGCCGCGGCGGCCGGTGCGGCCAGCGCTGCCGCCGCAGCCGCTAGCTGCGGTGGTCCAGCCAATCGGCACGAGAGGAAGGGCACTGCTTACGTAAAGGCGGACGACGATGGAGGGGGGAGGCGCCCTGCACCGCGACGGTCGCAGCGACAGCGACGGTGGGGCGGTAGGGGGGGCGGACTGACGAGCGGCCCGGGAGCGTGACGACATTGGTCCGGCCCATTACGCATGGAATTCTCGGGACGAGTACTGGGCAGCAGCCGACAGGCTGTCCAGACCGCCCGACACCATTTGTCATGTCAGTAGGCCCCGTGTGAATCGTGTCTGGTCAGGGCAGTATGGCGATGTTCTGAAGAATGATGAGACCTGAGAAAAGCTCACAGCAGGTCACAGCAGAAGTCCCGCAATTGTCAGCGCTGTAAATTTCACGCGCGCGTTTTTATTGGCTACTCAGATGATGTTGCCACAGACGGCTGCAACGAATCGGTCTGAGGTGCAAAGAGAGGCGGATCGACGCACAAAGTGAAGGACGTCTGACAAGGCGCTGGCCACGTGGGCCAGAAACCCGGATCTGCACCCTCCGTCCAGTTCGTTCGGATCTGTTGTGAACTGCCCAGACCTGCTGTGACATGCTCACAGCAAAAACCCAGAACAATGGAGGCGATCACGCTTCTCTGATTGGTCCCTGAGCTCGGACCGGGATCCTCTTCTGCTCCGGGCAGCTGCCCGGATTGCTGTGAAGGGCTCACAGGAGCCACAGCAGCAGTATTGCAATGATGAAGTCCTTCCCACGTGGGCACAGCAGCACAGCACAGATCGAGTGACGTGGCAAAGGTGCCCTCCGCCCTTCTTTCCACTTCATCTCCCCTGCTTGGTCTCTGCCTTCCCGCACTGACGTCTTCCTTGCGACCGCCCCCCGCATGTGCACAGAGCAGATGAGAAAGGACAGGCCGGGTCTGTCGCCAGGCTACCGCTAACCGCCCCCTCTCCGGGAACTTATGTCGCCAGCCCAGCGCGGGCTGGACGCCTCTCCACGCTCGCGGGATGGAGAGACAACCCCCACTTGGCACGATCGCTGCCGGCTGCCCTGGCTGCGATTAATGGTCCAACGGGCCGTAGGAAAGAGGACAGCTTGTCGCCAGAGGTGCAACCAGTTCTGGAGCTCTAAAACATGACAAAACGCCTCTCTTGATGTCTCCACGGACTGCTACTGATACGGCTGCTGTTGCTGCGAGGGTTCTAAGCAAATAAACACCAGTCTGGCCCCAGCCCCCTGTGCGACAGGCGGTGGAGCCCTTACGGCTCTGTTTTGCTCTTTCACGGCAGCCCTGCACAGGCCCGCAACCGTGAGGGCCGAACCCTACAGTTCTGAATCCTACGTGCCGCACCGCGAGGCTGGTACCGGTGGGAGCGCCCCGCCCTTTCCCCAGGTCCCTGCCCGGCGTGCCGGGCAGGATCGCGAGTGAGGGACACCCAGTACCTCGCGGTACACAGCGCTCGGGCAGTCCCGTCCCGCCTTTGCCTCCGCTCGTGTCCCGGGAGGCGGCCGGCAGGATACGAGGCCAACCAAGGGGGGCGCCGCGAAGCGTTTTGGCGCTGCGACTGACGCAGCACTGCCGTTCAGGGGCACTCGGCCGCCGCCCCCCCCCGCCCCGGTACTTTCGTGTTTTTGGAGCCTTTTGAGTGCTTTTTTGAAGTGTCTCAGGTGAAAGCACAACGAAGGCTCCGATCTTTTCAAAGCGCGATGCGCGTCAGCCCTCATTGTCAAAAAGAACGATCAGCGTCCCCAACGCTTTTCCCAACGCTGGTCTTGGGCACTCACAGAGAGCCAGGTCCCAGATTCTCCAAAGCGACCTGACTTGGAGCAGAACGCCGGCGCCAAACGTTCGCCGGCCCTGGAAAAGTGGAGCACACTTTTCATGCCGCGGGGCGTAGTCTGCTACGTACCGACTGAGCTCGCCCGACAGCGTGCGGGCCTAAAAAAGCACGGGAGAAAAGGGTGTACGCCCCACGCAATGAGGCCTTGGCTGCGCTACGTTGCAGGATGTTCCCCCTGGTTTTTTTGCGTCACCAAAACCCCCTCGCTCTCCAGCTCCCTGCTCCCGGTCACCGCCCGTACCCCCCCACCGCCGTCGGCATCCCGTCGCCTGCGGCCACTGCCACCCCACCGTCGTACGCGCCATCGTTGCCGCGCGCTTCCATCGCCCCGCCCCATCCTCCGCCGCGGCACCCGCCCCCGTCCCCGCGACTCTCGGCGGCAAGAAAGCGGCAGCGGCAGCAAGGTCGGCGACGCGGCGGCGACACGGCGGCGGTGCTGTTGTGGGGGGTGGCGGGGCTGTGTGGGGGGGGAGCTGCAGGAGAGGCTGCGAGGGGGGGGTGCTGTGGCGGGTGGTGGTGGGGGGGCTGCTGGCGGTGCGCGGCGGTGCGGTGGTCCTCTTCCCGCCTGGGAGCTGGTGCTCGTGGTGGTGGGGGGGGGCCGCCGCTTTTTTTTTTTGCCGCCGCCGCCACCCCCGCCGCCGCCGCAGCGACCACCACGCCGGTGGCGCGGTGGGGCGTGGCTGCCGGCCGTGGCGGTTGCGGGGGAGGGACAACCCCCGCGGTGGGGGCGGCAAGGCAGCGGCAGCAGAATCAAGATCGTCGTCGCGTCGGCGTCACGGCAGCGGTGCTGTTGTGGGGGGGGGCGGGGGTGTGGGGGGGGGTAATTGGGGGGATGCTGTGGGGGGGTGTGCTGTGCGGGGTGCCGGTGGGGGGGCCATTGGAGGTGTGCGACGGTGTGATGGTCCTCTTTCTGGCTGGGTGCCGGCGCTCGTGGTTGTTGGGGGGGGCGATGGCAGCTTTTTTTTGCCACGGCCGCCACCGCCGCCGCCGCCATCCCCACCGCCACGCCGGTCGCGCGGTGGGGCGTGGCTGCCGGCCGCGGAGGTCGTGGGGGGGTGACGACCCCCGCGGCGGCCGCGGCACGGAGGCGGCAGCGGCGGCAAGGCCGGCGTCGCCCAGTTACCCCTATCCGCCCACGCAAAGCCCATGGCGTCTGCCTGCCGCGTCGCCAGACGTCGCGTGCTACCTGCCAGTGTGTCTCCTGTGGTGCGCTTGACTGTCCTCCTGTCTCATAGCTGGTGTGAGCGCCGCGGCTGCCGACGTTTTTTGATTCTTTGTGTTTCCTTTCTTGATTCTTTGCATCAGCCCGTCGTTTTTCATGACCCCTCACTTTTCTACGTGCATTGTTTTGTGCTCTTTTCCTTGGCATTGTTTTTCTCTGTCCCATTGTTGAACATTGAAGGGCCTGTGAAGAACTTTCCAATGCCCGCGCCTGCCCCTGCGCCGCCCCCGTTCCCGCGCCTCTCGGCGGCAAGAAAGCGGCAGCGGCAGCAAGGTCGGCGACGCGGCGGCGACACGGCGGCGGTGCTGTTGTGGGGGGTGGCGGGGCTGTGGGGGGGGGTGCTGCGGGAGAGGCTCCGGGGGGGGGGTGCTGTGGGGGGTGCTGGTGGTTGGGCTCCTGGCGGTGCGCGGCGGTGCGGTGGTCCTCTTCCCGCTGGGAGCTGGTGCTCGTGGTGGTGGGGGGGGGCCGCGGCCTCTTTTTGCTGCCGCCGCCGCCGCCACCCCCGCCGCCGCCGCAGCGACCACCACGCCGGTGGCGCGGTGGGGCTTGGCTGCCGGCCGTGGCGGTTGCGGGAGAGAGACGACCCCCGCGGTGGTGGCGGCAAGGCAGCGGCAGCAGAATCAAGATCGTCGTCGCGTCGGCGTCACGGCAGCGGTGCTGTTGTGGGGGGGGGCGCGGTTGTAGGGGGGGGTAATCGGGGGGATGCTGTGCGGGGGTGTGCTGTGCGGAGTGCCGGTGGGGGGGCCATTGGAGGTGTGCGACGGTGTGATGGTCCTCTTTCTGGCTGGGTGCCGGCGCTCGTGGTTGTTGGGGGGGGCGATGGCAGCTTTTTTTTGCCGCGGCCGCCCCCGCCGCCGCCGCCATCCCCACCGCCACGCCGGTCGCGCGGTGGGGCGTGGCTGCCGGCCGCGGAGGTCGTGGGGGGGTGACGACCCCCGCGGCGGCCGCGGCACGGAGGCGGCAGCGGCGGCAAGGCCGGCGTCGCCCAGTTACCCGTATCCGCCCACGCCAAGCCCATGGCGTCTGCCTGCCGCGTCGCCAGACGTCGCGTGCTACCTGCCAGTGTGTCTCCTGTGGTGCGCTTGACTGTCCTCCTGTCTCATAGCTGGTGTGAGCGCCGCGGCTGCCGACGTTTTTTGATTCTTTGTGTTTCCTTTCTTGATTCTTTGCATCAGCCCGTCGTTTTTCATGACCCCTCACTTTTCTACGTGCATTGTTTTGTGCTCTTTTCCTTGGCATTGTTTTTCTCTGTCCCATTGTTGAACATTGAAGGGCCTGTGAAGAACTTTCCAATGCCCGCGTCCGCTGCTGCGCTCCACCCGCGTCGACCTCGCATGCTCATCGACACTTGCTTGTTGCGCCGACGCGGTCAACCACCCGGCGCAGTTGCAGGAAAGGAAAGAGCGCGTCGCCCAGCTGCACCGCACGCACGAAGGGGGAGCTTGTGCCGCACGTCACAGAGGACCTTCCCCCTGATTGCCGATTGGCCAACTTTTGACGGAGGCGACGGAGCACGACCTGCATCGCCACTCTGCGATGGTCGGTACAGGGATCCAAACCATCCAGTGGCGGCAGCGCCGCTTTTGAGTGGCGTGAGAACGCGGCGGGTCGGCAGCAGAAGCGGTACTGGATGGGAACTCGCCTCGTGACTTGTGAGTGTGTGTATCGGGGGACGGTTGTTTACTTGCTTTCGGTTGCACTGGTATAGGCGATTCATGGCGGGCGGGGTGTGACGGGTTCGATACTCCGCAGACGTAGCATTGGAGCTTAGTGTACCTGCAGGCCTGCATGCATGCCTTCGCGCTCCGTACCGTTGACGATCGGTATCCAGCTTTTATCGGCAGCTTGTGCTGGGGCGACCCACATTGGCAATCGTGCTGCGCGCCGTGCTGTACTCTGAAGCGCGCATGGGCACGGCCGCTTGTATATGCTGGAGGGAAGTGGAGAGCGCGAGAGACTGCCTCTAGAATTGTCTCGGACAGACTGCTGCATGACTAAGCGGTTGTGCGAAGGTGGGGTTCACCAGACAAGTGAGGGCAATAAGTGAACAGAGTAGGGCGCGGTGATGTGGCAGGGAAACGCACGGGGGAGAGGCCGGCGAGGTGTTGGCGAGCGGGGCAATGCGCAAGCGAGCGCGCGCGGACATAGGACGGTCCGAGGGCCATCGTGATGTGACGAAAGCGGCTGCAAAAGTTTGGAGGTGGCGAAATATCTGACATGAAAGGCAAAATGCCATAACCCGCGAGGGGAAAATCCATGAAAAGCACAAGACCCTCAAGAGCGCCCAGAGCGGCAACGACGGAAGAACGACTCGAGGGCCTTCCTTTGACCAAAGGACCACTGGTCGGCGCTCGTCATGGCGGGGCGAAAAAGATCGACCAGCTCGTGGACGGTAGTACCCTCCCCCACAACGACCATCCCAGACAGCCGTTCATTGATCATTACCTTCTTGACCAGGTCCAAGTACGCCACGTCTGTCTTCGGCTGGTAGTCCTCCTCGAATACGGTGAACACACCAGCCCCATCCATGTCCACAACCCGCCCATACCTCGACACAGGCAAGTCGGGCGCAGCACCTGCGGCTGCGGCACCATCCTCAACAATCCCAAGTGTATCAACAACACCATTGGCCCCCAGCCGCCCACCGTCACGGCTGCTCGGCCCGCGCAGCTGCATCGGCGAGGACCCCAGAACCATCGCACGCGTGGCTGATCGAGAGGCCGCCTGGGCAGATAAGCAGCGCTGGATCTGCCGCAGGGGGTCTCCCCCGGCGACCAGTGCACCGCGTCCACCCTCTGCATCGGCGTCTGGAGGGGGGGCAGGCAGGCCTCCAGACTGGTCGGCGGCCGCCAGTAGCTTTGCTGCAACGGGAGACTTCCCAGCAACGCGTCGCTGGTAAGCGGCGCGCAGGACCGCCATGTTGTCCTTGTGCGTCGTCGACGAGCTCTTTCCGCTTCTGCTGGCAATCTCCGCCAGGTTGTCCAGGTCAACAGACATGCATTCAACCTCTGAAAGCGCCTTTCGACGGGACGGCACGGCGGCAGCAGGCCCACCGCCCCTCCCCCCCTCCTCAACAGAGCTGCTGCTGCTGGTCCCCCCCGCCTCGTGCGCAGTGTGGAGGCGTGCCTTCGTGGCTGCGAGCTTGCGCGCAGCGGCAGCATGCGCAGCGTAACGCGTCTGGCTCGCCACGCGCGCCAGCTGGATGTACTCGGCGGTCAAGCTGGGCGCGTTGCACACCATGACTGCCGGCGTCAAACGAAAAGCTCGCTTCCGCCGTACGACGTTGCGGTCTTTCACCACAGCCTGGAGGGCACGTGAATGACTCGCGTGAATAAAAAAAAAACAGGATGGGTTGTTGAAAGCTCACAAAACGTCGAGACGAAAGTCAGACTACGTGCCAACGAAAAAGGGAGTGGAAAGTACCATTGACACGCTCTGCATACGGCACCATGATGGGACGTGTGCCACATGGGGATTTCGCCTCGTCCCCTCCCCCCCCCCCCCCCCCCTGGCTGATCCTGCCACCGCCCCCGCCGCAGCGTGCTCCCCCGCACCACGTTTGAGGTACTGTACCACCAGCTCCCTTCTCTTCTGGAACCTCTCGCTCGTGCACGCCACTGCTTGCGCCAGGCGATAACGTACCGTCTCATAAATTGCCCCATAACGGATGGTCATCGGCTCGTGACCATCTTGAAGACAGAGGGCGCAGCGCAACTGCTTCTTGGACGAGTCGCTGCGTGGGCACGACTTAGAGTCACAGCCCGCAGGGCCCAAGAGAAGCGCATCTCCCGGCTGCAGGTTGCAGCGACACTCCACAGTCGCCATGTCGCGGTTGCGCGCGTCATGCTTGGGCGTTCCCTCCGCCGCCTGAAAACCGCAAAACCCGCACGTGGGATGGCCGCGCCGGCGTGCGGCCATCGGAGGGAGTCTCCAAGGGTCCCCACACAAGCAGGAAGTGCCGCCGAGCACGGAAGCGCGAAGGAGGTGAGAGGAAGCGCGGCGAGAGGCTCGCCAGACCTGAGGCGTCAGGCAGCGGACTCGTGGGGAAGCGACGGTGGGGTTGTGGGGGCGCGGCCCCAGGAGCGCGTTGTGGACAGTGGCACAAGGTGGGGACGGCGGGTGGGGACGCGCCGTGCGCGGCAAGCTGCGTTAGGGGCAGAGGGGGGGCCCCGTCGAGGCAGTGCGAGGCCCCCTGGGGTGTGGGGTGGCGCGGTGCAGCCTGACTGGGAAGGACGAGGAGAATGTCAGGCAAAACATGGTCGATGCCCTTCAGGCCATCCCTGAACGTAGACGTTTTTTTTGCTTATGGCAACTCACCCTGAGGCACCGCCCCGCCGGAGAAGGGACCTCTGGACCTTCCAGAAGGGCAGTGGACACAGAAGCAGCTCGACTGGGAAGGACATGCGTGGGAGCGCAAACTGATCTGATTGACCAATGGACGACCGGCACAGTGTTTTTGAAGTTTGACAGGGCTTCTCCCAGAGAAATCCCACAGCGCCAAAACGTAGGTCGATTCTTTGCTCGCATGCATGGGTGCCAGACTTCCCGGACCTGTCAGTCGGTGTTCTCGTCACTTTTCACTTTTTACAATCGCCCTTTCACTTCTCGTGGCGAGCGCCTGGCGGCAGCACGGGAAGCACTCACGCGGTTGCTGGGTGCTGCCTGACGCCCAGGCCAGGCCCTCTGTCTCAGCGCTCGCTTTTCCACTCTCGTGCGCGACACCCACTTGCCTGCCTTTCCCCTTACCTTTCCCGTTCCCAGCCGGCTAGGCAGCCGCACAGCCCCTTCACAAACCCTCATTCCACCACTGCGTCTACCCCTGGCTCCGCTCCGTGCCGACGAGCTCGCGTTGCCCTGCCGCGTCCAAGACGGCTTTTTTTCTCAGACGCTATGACGTTTCCGGAGGACCGCCGCGTCCTGGTCCTCTCCTGGCTCATTGCCGGAGAAATGTCGCAGCCTGAAGCAGCGCGCCTGGGTGGTGTCGGCTCGGCTACCGTGTGGCGCTGGCTCGATGTCTACAAAAAGACGGGATCGTTCTGGCCTGACGACTCCCTGGGCCAGCGGCACTTTGACTGTGCCGTTTTCAACCCCAACTTTTTGCAGGCCGTGACGGCGCTGATCGTCGACTCTCCCGAGGCCTTCCTCGGAGAGATCTCAGTGACCTTGAGGCACCTGTCTGGGCTGCCTGGGTGGGAGGGGCTCCCTCACTCGCCGTCCACTGTGCTGCGCGTACTGTCTGCCGTGGGCTACACGCACAAAAAGATCATCACGCACTTCCGAGAGCGCGACGTCCAGCGCCGCCGCGCGTTCGGCCGCGCCATCAGGCGCGTGCCCATCAAGTGCATCGTGAGCGCTGATGAGGTCCACAAGGACGGGTCTACCGACTACCGGCGGTACGGGTGGGCGCTTCGCGGGAGACGCGATGAGGCTCTCATTGCGGACCCTCGCCAAACCCCCCGCTTTTCTACCATGGCGGCTGTGTCTATTGACGGCGTGGTTGAGACGCTGACGTGCGCAGTGCCTCCGGCCTACTGCTCCCTGGACTGGGCCTTTTTTATCCACCGCCTGGCTCCCAGTATGGGCATGTGGAACCCAGACCTGCCGGCTAATCGATGGACCGAGCAGGAGCCGAGGTCGGTGCTGCTCATCGACAATGCGGCTATCCACTCCGACGAGTGCGACGATCTTG
This sequence comes from Pyropia yezoensis, assembly GCA_009829735.1. Lineage (NCBI taxonomy): Eukaryota > Rhodophyta > Bangiophyceae > Bangiales > Bangiaceae > Pyropia > Pyropia yezoensis. The sequence continues at coordinate 15,316,459 of CM020620.1, forward strand.
CTCGAGAATACGGCATCCTCGTCCTGCGCCTGCCCCCCTACTCTCCCGACTTTGCGCCGGTTGAGGGGGTCTTCTCCAATTTGAAGGCGTGGCTCTCGGCGGAGTCGGCGGATGACCGACTGGGCGGCGTGACCATGCCTGACGGTTCCTTGATGGGGAAAAATGTCCGGTTGATGATGGAGGTGGGCCTCGCGAGCATTTCCAGAGAGCAATGCGCGGGTCAGTTTGGTCGCGTGTATCGCGAATGGCTGCGACAGGATTTACACGTTGACGGGTTGATGGGAGGGCCTGACGTTATCGCAGAGATGTGAAATTGCATTCTTGATGAACACTCACTGGCGGCGCGCACGGATGGGAGTAACCCGGGGCCCATCATAGAAGGGACGATGGGAAAGCGCCCATGGAGCGCATCCGCCGGCCGCAGAGGAAAGCACACACGTGTCGGTCGTTGCTACCACCACCGACGACTCTCCACCACCAACCCCCTCGCTCGGCGCGCCCCACTTGCCCTCAAATGAACCCCCCGCGGAAAAAAACAACTGCCGTCGCCCCCCCCTACCACCACGAGGACCAGCGCCCAGCCGGAAGGAGGACCACCGCTCCGCCACGCACCACCACCAGGACCCCCACCAGCACCGCCCCACTCTACCCCCCCCCAGAGCAACCCCCCGATCACCCCCGCCCAAATCTCGGCCCCCCCCGACCACAGCGCGGGTGCCATGACGCAGGCAGGACTCCGGCGTTGCTGCCGCTACCGCCTCCTTGCCGCAGCCACGGCGGGGGTTGTCAATCCCCCGCGACATCCATGGCCTCCCGCCATGCCTCACGGCGCGACCGGCGTGGACACAGCGGTGGCGGCGGCGTCTGCGAGGGTGGAGTTCGCGGCGAAGGGTGTGCCGGCGGCAGAACAAAAAAGGACCATCTGTCCCCCACACCACCTCGAGCCCCAGCCCCCAGGCGGTAAACGAACCACCGCACCGCCACACACCGCCAGCAGGCCCCCAACCAGCACCCACCACGGTACACCCACAGCATCCCCCGGATCACCCTCCCCCACAGCCCCGCCGCCCCCCACAACAGCACTGCCACCGTGACGCCGCCGCGACGCCCACCTTGCCACTGCTGCCGCTTCCTTGCCGCCACCACCGCGGGGGTCGTCTCTCTCCCGCAACCGCCACGGCCGGCAGCCACGCCCCACCGCGCCACCGGCGTGGTGGTCGCTGCGGCGGCGGCGGGGGTGGCGGCGGCGGCGGCAGCAAAAAGAGGCCGCGGCCCCCCCCCACCACCACGAGCACCAGCTCCCAGCGGGAAGAGGACCACCGCACCGCCGCGCACCGCCAGGAGCCCAACCACCAGCACCCCCCACAGCACCCCCCCCCCGGAGCCTCTCCCGCAGCACCCCCCCCCACAGCCCCGCCACCCCCCACAACAGCACCGCCGCCGTGTCGCCGCCGCGTCGCCGACCTTGCTGCCGCTGCCGCTTTCTTGCCGCCGAGAGGCGCGGGAACGGGGGCGGCGCAGGGGCAGGCGCGGGCATTGGAAAGTTCTTCACAGGCCCTTCAATGTTCAACAATGGGACAGAGAAAAACAATGCCAAGGAAAAGAGCACAAAACAATGCACGTAGAAAAGTGAGGGGTCATGAAAAACGACGGGCTGATGCAAAGAATCAAGAAAGGAAACACAAAGAATCAAAAAACGTCGGCAGCCGCGGCGCTCACACCAGCTATGAGACAGGAGGACAGTCAAGCGCACCACAGGAGACACACTGGCAGGTAGCACGCGACGTCTGGCGACGCGGCAGGCAGACGCCATGGGCTTGGCGTGGGCGGATGGGGGTAACTGGGCGACGCCGGCCTTGCCGCCGCTGCCGCCTCCGTGCCGCGGCCGCCGCGGGGGTCGTCACCCCCCCACGACCTCCGCGGCCGGCAGCCACGCCCCACCGCGCGACCGGCGTGGCGGTGGGGATGGCGGCGGCGGCGGGGGCGGCCGTGGCAAAAAAAAGCTGCCATCGCCCCCCCCAACAACCACGAGCGCCGGCACCCAGCCAGAAAGAGGACCATCACACCGTCGCACACCTCCAATGGCCCCCCCACCGGCACCCCGCACAGCACACCCCCCCACAGCATCCCCCCAATTACCCCCCCCCACACCCCCGCCCCCCCCCACAACAGCACCGCTGCCGTGACGCCGACGCGACGACGATCTTGATTCTGCTGCCGCTGCCTTGCCGCCCCCACCGCGGGGGTTGTCCCTCCCCCGCAACCGCCACGGCCGGCAGCCACGCCCCACCGCGCCACCGGCGTGGTGGTCGCTGCGGCGGCGGCGGGGGTGGCGGCGGCGGCAAAAAAAAAAAGCGGCGGCCCCCCCCCACCACCACGAGCACCAGCTCCCAGGCGGGAAGAGGACCACCGCACCGCCGCGCACCGCCAGCAGCCCCCCCACCACCACCCGCCACAGCACCCCCCCCTCGCAGCCTCTCCTGCAGCTCCCCCCCCACACAGCCCCGCCACCCCCCACAACAGCACCGCCGCCGTGTCGCCGCCGCGTCGCCGACCTTGCTGCCGCTGCCGCTTTCTTGCCGCCGAGAGTCGCGGGGACGGGGGCGGGTGCCGCGGCGGAGGATGGGGCGGGGCGATGGAAGCGCGCGGCAACGATGGCGCGTACGACGGTGGGGTGGCAGTGGCCGCAGGCGACGGGATGCCGACGGCGGTGGGGGGGTACGGGCGGTGACCGGGAGCAGGGAGCTGGAGAGCGAGGGGGTTTTGGTGACGCAAAAAAACCAGGGGGAACATCCTGCAACGTAGCGCAGCCAAGGCCTCATTGCGTGGGGCGTACACCCTTTTCTCCCGTGCTTTTTTAGGCCCGCACGCTGTCGGGCGAGCTCAGTCGGTACGTAGCAGACTACGCCCCGCGGCATGAAAAGTGTGCTCCACTTTTCCAGGGCCGGCGAACGTTTGGCGCCGGCGTTCTGCTCCAAGTCAGGGCGCTTTGGAAAATCTGGGACCTGGCTCTCTGTGAGTGCCCAAGACCAGCGTTGGGAAAAGCGTTGGGGACGCTGATCGTTCTTTTTGACAATGAGGGCTGACGCGCATCGCGCTTTGAAAAGATCGGAGCCTTCGTTGTGCTTTCACCTGAGACACTTCAAAAAAGCACTCAAAAGGCTCCAAAAACACGAAAGTACCGGGGCGGGGGGGGGCGGCGGCCGAGTGCCCCTGAACGGCAGTGCTGCGTCAGTCGCAGCGCCATGCCCTCGCCTCGCCCCTTTCCCCCTTCCCCCTTCCCCTCTTTCTCCCATCCAGCCCACCGTCATGGAGAATTCAAGGGGTAGCAGCGGAGGTACGAGGCTGCTCGTGACCAGTAACAGTGTGCGCCGCCCACTCCAGTGATCACCTGCGACCTGGTGGCCGCGGGGCGCCGGGCGCAGCATACAGAGTCCGCTGGTGCCGTCTCCGCGTGGCCGCTCCGAGGGCTAATGCCGCTGCCAGTTTAGTATGGTTGTACGCCCGCTCTGGATGTAGCATGGGGGGGGGGGGTGTCTAATTCTACCGGCGCCACGAGGCAGCAGCACAGAGTCGCCTGGTCAGGCGGCGTGCTCTCATCGCCCGGCATTCCCAGACAATCCCTTCGTCACGTGGTCGTCCAGGTGGAAGAAATCCGCGAAGGCAGGCCCTGTCGTGAGGAGCGGGCAAGCTGTGTCACCGTCAAAAGGGGGGAGGGGAGGACGGAAAGCGGCCGCCAGTCGGCAGCATCTGGCTTTAGGCAGTGGGGGGAGGGGCACAGAGGACCGCAGGGGAGAGCGTTCATTGCCCTCACCACTCTTGATACTCACAGCGACGGGAGGCGGGGCGGCTTCTCCCGCAGGACCTGCTGGACTGAGGAATGGAGGCGGTGCGCCGCATCGAGGCGAGGTTTTTCGGGGTCCCCACAGCCAGTTCCAGTAACTTTGATCAACTTTGTCCACCTAGGGGACTCCAGGGGTAAACGGAGAGAGCGGGAAGAGTTTTTTGTGGGGGCAGGTGGTGAGACGTTGGGAAAAGGGGAAGGGAGGAAGCAAAGCGAAGTGAGCAAAGCGAAGCATCACTGTGTGGAGCTCGCCGTGAAGGCGGCGATGGCGGCAGCCGTGTAAAAAAGGCTGTTGGTGTTGCTGGCGGGGTGGAGCACGTGGCAGCGGCGGCGGAGCTGAGGTCGGGCATTGGGTGGCCAGCAACGTCGGCGGTGTGCGTGGCGGCCGTAGCGATGGGGAGGCGACCCCTGCGGCATCCCCAGGAACAGCCGTGCCGCGGTGACTGAGATGGAAGCGCAATGCTGCAACGTATCAAGCGCAGGCTGAGGCGGGGAGCGCCGAGGAGCGAGGGATGCCACTCGAGGCTGGGATTGGCTGGCAAGAAAACTGCATTTTCTGTAAGCAATGTGCTGTGACCTGCTGTGAGCTTTTCCCAGCACTCATCATTCTTCAGCAATCGGCCATATCCGGCGATCTCCATCTCGCGTGGTGTGGCGCAGCGGCAGATCTGGGCGGGGTGACAGGCGCGATCTGATTGGCTGATTTGGTTTCACAAGCAGCTTTCACAGAACTTCGTGTGAGAGCTGATTGCACGGATTCCTTCACGGCTGCTGCGCCCCCCCTCCGCTCGTCGCACGTGGGTGCCGCCTCGCACCGGTCCACTCGTGTTTCATCGAAGCAATTGATGACAAAATGTCAGGAAGTACTTCTTCAGCAACAGACACTCTGTCTCAGGATTGTTTCGACTATCGTTTTGTTCGACCGTCCCAATGATGACGATCGATGCTTTGAAGCGATCGTCGATCAATTCTCGGATCGTATTTTTTTGGGTCAGGCTCGCCGACGTCGACCCCACTACGTCTTGCTCCGTCTCGCCGAGTGCGTCTTATCGTGCATCTCACTTACCGTACACCCCGTCCTGTTCCCCCAACCCCCCCCTCGTTTTCACCCTCTTTTATCGCCATGGCGTCCAAGCTGCCGTCGGCGACCATTCGCGAGGCCGTGGAGGAGGTCCTCAAGGCGTCGGCGGACAAGAAGCGCAACTTTGTGGAGACCATTGAGCTGCAGATTGGCCTGAAGGGCATTGACCCGAAGAAGGACAAGCGTTTTGCCGGCACCGTCAAGCTGCCGTCTGTCCCGCGGCCCAACATGAAGGTTGCCATCCTCGGTGACGCCGTGCACATGACGGAGGCTCAGAAGCTGGGCCTCGACGCGTTTGATGTGGAGGCGCTGAAGAAGTTCAACAAGCAGAAGAAGCCTGTGAAGAAGTTTGCCAAGAAGTACGATGCCTTCCTTGCCTCTGACTCGATTATCAAGACCATCCCGCGTATTCTTGGCCCGGGCCTCAACAAGGCTGGCCGCTTCCCGTCGCTGTTGACGCACGCCGACTCAATGGAGGACAAGGTCACTGAGCTCCGCTCGACCGTCAAGTTCCAGCTGAAGAAGGTGCTGTGCATTGCCACCGCGGTTGGCCACGTGAACATGGACGAGGCGGACATTGTGACCAACATTGTCCTGGCTGTCAACTTCCTTGTGTCGCTGCTGAAGAAGCACTGGCAGAACGTCAAGTCGCTGCACATCAAGTCCACCATGGGGCCTGTCAAGCGGTTGTATTAGGGTGTGAGTGTGCGCCGGTGCTCTGAGGGGGGCGACGGGCGGCCTGTACGCGTGCGTTGGGGTCCAGACGGAAGGCCTGGCCGTTGGAACCAATCTTGCTCACGGCGCCAAGCCGAATCGGTGGCGTCATTGGGTTGCATAAAGGATTGGGAGGTTGGTGCGACTTTCGACTCGTTGCTCCACCCTTCAGAACGGGGAGGTTCCTGGTGCTGATGTCTCAGAAAGTCTAACGAGTTTTCTACCCTCTGCACATACCTATATCTAACGGTGGTCTCATGCGCTACGACTCGGCTGGGGCCGGTGCCGCCGGAGTTTCTTTTACTTCCCCCTCCGCTGTCCGCCGCAGCTGCTCCTTTGCAAACGTCTGTGCGACTAGGAGCGGAAAAAGCAGCGTAGCCTCCCCATGCACCTTGACCGGGGCGGCGGTCGACTTGATCTTGCCCCACGACACTGCCTCGTCGGGCGCGGCGCCGCTGTCGCTCCCATCGAATTCCTGTCCGGTGTTGACGTAAACAGCGTAGTCAGCGCCGTTGCGCATCAGGTTCGCGTTGGACACGTGGTGCTTGACGACCCCCCCGCCAAGCACAATGACGCCCGTTGCGGCGGCCTTGATGGCCGCCGTGTTGACCCCGCGGATGTCGTCCACCAGGTCAATCACCAACCCCGGCTCCTTGTACGAGTGGAAAAAGATCATGTCGCCCAGACTGCCGTCGGTCAGGGCGGGGCAGTAGATGGGGATGTCATTCTTGGCCGCCCAGTAGCAGATGGACGACTCATCCCCCGTCTCTTCGCCCAGCCGTGCAATCATCTTGGACGGCGTCCACGTCGCACCCTCTGCCTGCTCTTTCCGCATGGCGGAAAGGATGGGGAGCACCCAGTCCTCAAACTTGCAGTAATTGTCATTGGGCACAAGCAGGTTGCCAATGCGGTTGAGGCCCCGCGCCCGCAGCGCCGCACCGTCCAACCGAAAGTCCCCGACGACCGTCGGCGCCAGGCATTTGATCAGGTCCTCCTCCACACCGCCCGCTGTGGACACCAACACGTCCACCAGCTTGTGTTGAACAAGGAAGCGGATGACCTCCCGCACCCCCGAGGACACCAGGTTGGACGTGAAGCCGAGAAAGATGGTACACCTGGCGGACGCAGCGACAGACCCAGAGGCAATAGCGTCCGCGCTGGGGCGCCACTTGAGCTGCGCTCCCGCAAATGGAGGAGCCAACCACCGACGGGATGTACCAGGGGAAAGAGGCGCGAAGGCAAAGAAATGCGCATGTCACCACCGTGAGACGCAAGCCAGGACAGCCAATACAAAAGCCTGGTCAGAACGTGCATCGTTTGAGGGTCCGGCAGAGCGCAACACGCACGCATGCCCTTTCCCAAAGAAGACGGCTTGGAGAGCACGGCCAGCCTCTCCATGCCACCCACCTCACTGTAGCGGACCGCGCCTCCCCCCTTTCCTCCTCAGACGTCCACGGGAGCGTACCATGTCATTGATACGGTCCACGGCCTGACCAAAGTGGGTCGCCTGAAAGCCAACCTTGGCGTACGACTGCAGTAGGGCGTCATAGTCCAGCCGCCCCGCCGCCATGTCGGTGTTGAAGTCATGGCCCACCACAATGGGCGCGTCCGCCGGTGCCTTCTCTGACTTCACCAGCACCGCCGCCGAGGCGGCAGCCAGGGAGGGAGGGGCATCCCCGTTTGCGGCAGCACCGGGAGCGACAGGGGGGGACTGTGGCACGGGCGATGACGCCGCGCCGTGCGACGGGGTCGTCGCCATCTCAGGGTGGTCTGGGGGGGGAGGCCGCCTGGTCGTGCTATGCAAAGGACTCCTGCCGGGGTCAGGGGCGGTGGGTGGGGTCACGCGGCATGGGCATCTACTCTACACGGGAGCGTGCGTGCGCCGGGAGGGAGACAACCAGAACTGCTTGATCCTTCATCACATCTCTCGACTCTATTCCTCTTTTTCCCAATCACAATTCTAGGGACCGTATAATTGCGCCCAAAGCTGATGGACTGTGCACGCTGTCGACGACCGCCGCTGCCAGCCAAACGCAGTTTGATGAAGTTGCCGAGGGCCCTGCCTGCCGGCCGCCACCACGCGGGGGGCGGCGCCCGCGCCCGCTTTGGCGCGCGCCGCCCGCCAGTCAACTTGGCGCGCGCGGAGACTCCCCCCCCCACCACCCCCCCCCCGCCCGCGCTTCGGTCTCCGCGCCGCGGCCCGCTGCGTTGGCTCTCCCCCGCATCCGCTCGTGTGCGCGTGTGTGACCCCTGAGCGGCCCCCCTCCCCGCCTATTCGGTCCCGCCGCTCATCCCCCCCCCCCCCCCCCCGCCGCCCTCCCATCCCCCCCCCTCCCCCGCCCGGCCCCCCGTCGCGCATCTTCCCCCCCCCCCCCCCTCCCGGCGGGGGGGCCCGCGAAGTGACCGCGCCGTCCCGTCGGGCGCCATTTGCTCCCGCCCCCGCCCTCCCCTCCCCTCTATTTTCCTCCTCCTACTTCCCCTGTCCTCCCCGCCCCCCCGCCTTTTTTTTCATCTATTTTCTCCGGTTCGCCCGCCCGCCCTTTTGCTTGCTTTCCCTTCCATTCGCACCCCCCCCCCCGCCCGTGTGTACGGGCGACACTCCGCCGCCATGCCGCTCCGAGGCGGTGGCCGCGGCGACCGCGGCGGGGTCGGCGGGGGCGCACCCGACCCTCACCTCCAGCGGGTACTGGCCGCGTCGGCGTCCATCTTTGGGGACGACTCGGATAGCAGCGACAGCGAGGGGGGTGCCCGGCGGGTGCTGCCGTTGCTGCGGCCGCCACCCCCCGACGCGGACGCGGGCGACAGCGCGGGGCATGTCCCGCGTGCAGCTGTGCAACGGCACGTCGTGGCTGCCGGCGGTCCGCGGGGGCCTCGACCTGTGGGACGCGGGCACCGACTCGGGGACGGCGCGGACCCTACGCGTAGCCCTACGCGTAGCCCTACGCGTGACGGCGCGGGCGACGGTGAGGGTGACGGCGCGGGCGACGGCGTGGATGCGGACGCGGACGTGGAAGCGGACGCGGCGGCGGAAGCCGCCGAAGTGGCCGCTGCCGCCGAGACCCTTGCCGCGGTCGGGGCATCTGGCGGCCGCCGCCACGACGGTGGGGGCGGGGAGGACGACGATGCGGATGACGCCGGCGACGGCGGGGGTGCTGAGGAGGATGGGGAGGCGGCGGCAACGGCCGCCGCGGCGGCCACACTCGGGCTGCTCATGGGGGGGGGGGGGGGGGCGTCGGTGACATCACCCCCGCCACCGCCGCCGTCCTCACCGCCGCGGGACCGTGGGGACGCGGACGGGGCGTCGGGGTCGGCGGGCGACGCGGCGGGTACCGACGGTACCGACAGTAACGGCGGGGGCGAGCGACGGCGGCCCGCACGTGCGGAGTCGGACGACGGGGGAGAGGAGAAGGAGGGGGACGGTGCGGATGGCGCCGACGACGTTGAGGTTGGCTCGGGCGAGGACGCACCCGCGGCCGCGTCCGCCTCTGTGCGTCGGGAAGACGCCCCTCCGGCCGCGGCCGCCGCAGCCGCCACAGCTGTCCCGGCTGACGCGCGGCCGCCGCGGTCGGATGTGGACCCGCCTTCGCGTCAGCGCGAAGGCCGGGGCGGTGGCCGTGACCGCGACGCCCGTGGTGAGGCGGGCCGGGACGCCAAGCGGCGGCCGCGGGGGGATCTGTCGCCGTCATTGGCCGCTCCGGCTGCAGGCACTCCTTTGAGTGGAGAGCCGCCGCGCCGTGTGCGACCACCCGCTGCCGCACGGCCGTCTGCTGAACGGGACACGTCTGTCGAGCGCCCGCCCCGCCGGCGGACAACCGACAGCCACCACAGCGACGAGCCGGCGCTGGCCACGAACGCGCGGGATGCTTCTCCGACGGGCGACGACCATGAGGACGCGCCATGGAATGGCGCTCGTGACGGCGCCCCCGTCGACGGCGACGGCGATTTCCCAGATGGTGACCACTATTCGGCCGCTGCTGCCGCGTCCCGCGCTACCGACGCAGAGAGCGGCCGCCGCCGCGACCGTGACCGTGACCGCGACCGCGACCGTGGCCGCGACCGCGACCGTGAGCGGGGTGGTGAGAAGAGCCGCGGCCGTCGGTCGTCGCGGGACCGCGACGCTTCGCGAGAGCGCGGGGGCAGTAGCCGCCACCGTCACCGCCCTTCCTCTGGCCCAGACGATGGGGATGCTGCCGTCGACGCCGATGGCCGCGACGGGGGCGCCAGCGGTAGCGTCGGCGGGCGGCGCAAGTCGCGGGACCGACGACACTCGCGGGACCGTCGGGATTCGCGGGGCCGGCGGCATGTGCGGGAGCGTGGCACTTCCCGGGAGCGCGACCGCGACCGCGACCGTGACCGTGACCGTGACCGTGACCGTGACCGTGACCGTGACCGCGACCGCGACCGCGACCGCGACCGCGACCGCGACCGTGACCGTGACCATGGCACTTCTCGGGAGCGGGAGCGGGAGCGCCGGGTGTCGCGCGAGCGCGAGCGTGAGCGAGAGCGGGGCGGCTCGGGGCGGCGCTCCCATCACAAGCGCCCGTCGGTGGTTGCCGACGGGGAGCCTAGCGAGGCACGTTCCCGAGAGCGAGAGCGAGCGGACTCTAAGGATAGGGGAGCGGGTGGCTCGTCGCGGCGCGCTCGTCGGCGGTCGTCTTCTGCTGGTGGGGGCGCGGAGGAGCGCCGGGATGGTGGACGTGGCACGTCTCGGGAGCGCGGTTCCGGGCGGCGCTCCCATAAGCGTCATTCTTCTTCTGTGGCTGAAGAAGAGCCAGCCGAAGCGGTACACCCACAGCGGGAGCGCGGTGGCTCCCTTGAGCGGGAGCACGGGTCTGGGAAGCGCTCCCACAAGCGCCGTCCGTTGGCTGCGGCAGAGGAGGCGGCGGCGGCCATGGCAGCCGAAGTGACGGAGCCGTTGCCGCGGGGACGGGAGAGGGGTGGATCGATGGAGCGGGAGCGTGGGTCGGGCAAGCGTTCACACAAACGCCGCTCTGCAGCGCTGGGCGATGAGGCGACAGTTGCTCAGGCCGAGGCAGCCTCTCCTGGTCTTCGTGACCAAGCGCAAGGTGGGTCCAAGGAGCTTTCCGCGGGGAAGGCCTCTCACAAGCGCCGCTCATCGGCAGTGGCAGACAAGGCTGCTGCTGCGGGCGCCGCGGGTGCGACCACCACTACCTCCCGCGCGTCGGATCGGCGGTCTGGTGGCGCCTCTGCTGGCCGTTCATCGCGGTCCCACCAGAAGCGCCGCCGCTCGATCGATGACGGGGCGCCCGACGCGTCAGTCGTTGACGATGGCGCGAACGGCGGCCGCCTTCACGACCGCGCGTATCCTTCGTCGGCGCTGCGGCGGTCGTCTGCCGGTGGTGCCACCGATGGGAGCGCTTTTGCGGCGGCAGCGGTCGACGCCGACGGGATGAGTGCAGAGCCTCTCGGTGCCGAAGATGGCGACGCGGCCGCGGCGGGCGGGGAGCGGCGGAACGCAGACGCTACGCCGCCGTCCGGGCGCCGTCCTCACCGCAAGCGCACGTCCATACCTGCTGAAGCTGAGAGGGCTGCGCACGGGGCGACAGCTGCAGCCATGACCCCGCGGCGGTCGTCTGAACCGCGCCTGTCTATCCGGCTGACGCTCCCTTCGCCACCGAGCAAGCGCGTCAGGGAGTCATTTGCGGTGGCCGGTGGTGACGCGAATGCGAGTGAAGGCGGCACGGACGCTGAGAATGACCCACCGGCTGCTGTCGCTGGTGGTCATGGCGATAGCGACCGTGGTAGCCACGGCGATGTTGACGGCGGTATGGAGGCAGTGGCAACGACTCCCGCCCCCAAGGCCGCTGCTCCGGCGCCTCAGGTGGCGGCGGCTTCTGCGCCAGTCGTGCCGGCAGCGGCGACCCCCGGCAAGACCCCACCCCGACCCCGCCAGCAGACGTGGTGCTACAAGATGCTCCGTGACACAATGCGGTGGCGCGGCATCGAAGGCTTCAACCGACCCGTCACGGAGATTTGGCCCGCATCGGAGCTCCCAGGCTATGCCGAAAAAGTGCCCGTGCCAATGGACCTTGGCACCGTCCTTGCGTCTGTGTCGGCTGGTGCCTACACGTCCGTGCCCGCTCCTGGAGCGCTGCCCGTGTTTGATTCGGCCTCGTTTGCTGCCGATGTGGCGCTGACGTTTGAGAACTGCATGCGCTACAACCCGCCAGGCACCAAGTTCCATGACGCTGCCCGGGAGTTCCTGGCCCGATTTCGTGTGCGCTTTTCAGGGATGCCTGCCGAGCCGCGGCAAAAGCAGCGATCAACGGCCCCTCCACCGCTGCCTCCTACGCCCCCCCCTCGGATGGCGGCAGCGGCGGCGGCGGCGGCGGCGGCGGCAGCGGCGGCGGCGACGGCGGCGGCGGCAGCGCCTGCCGCCGCGTGGTCGGGGGGCGCAGCCAGGTCGTCCGCGACAGGCGGGTCTCATCGCAAAGGCAAAGGGCTGGTACAGACCACATTGCCTTTGCGCTTTAATGGTCCTCCCCGGGCTTCGTCAGCGGCTGCCGACGCCTATTCAATGGATGCTGGCGGCGGCTCTGATGTCGGTGTTGGCGGCAGTGGGCGTGGCGGCAGGGCGTTGCGCGGCGGTGCCGTGCCACCTGTGCGGCTGCCGCTCAAGCGTCAGCGTTCGCTCTCCCCGCCTGCCGGGGCCAAGGGCGGGAGGGTGCCATCGGCGGGTGGCAAGTCCGCTGCTGGAGCGGGGGGGAAGTCCGCGGCTTCGGGCAAGGGCAAGGCTGCCTCCGCTAGTGGGGGCAAGACGGCTTCTGCCGTGGGGTCGAAGGCCCCCGATGCTGTGGAGGCGCAGGTTCCAACCTACGGGATTGCGGGGACCATGGCCTCTGACGAGGCAGCGGCCGCGGGAGGTGCCTCTTCGTCGGCTGCGCGCCCGCGGGTGCGGACTGCGGATGCTCCCCCAGTTTCTGAGCGTCCCGGGACCGTCAGCGAACCGGCAGCTTCGGTGTTGCCACCCTGCCCGTCCCACAAGCGCAAGCGGCCCCGGCCTAGTGACGCAGGCGGTGCCGCTTCCACCCCTGGTGGCGCTTCCCCTTCGACCCCGGCCCCTATCGTGCGCGACCACTGGCGCCAGTCGACCCACTACCTCTTCTTCCAAGAGATGCTCAGAGACATGCACACGTGGCCGCGCGCCGAGTCTTTCACGCGTCCTGTTACGGAGAATTGGACGCCCGAAGAGATTCCTGGTTATGACGCCGTCGTGTCACGGCCAATGGACCTTGGCACGATCCTCCGCAGGGTCGAATCAGGCGGCTACGTGACGCCAGAAGGGGCGTTTGACACCCGTACCTGCGCGGCGGACATTAACCTGACCTTCGCAAATGCGATGGCCTACAACGCGGCGGGGACGACGTTCCATAACCATGCCAAGGCGCTGACCTCCCGTTTCAAGCGGCGAATGGACAAGCTCCCCCGCCTTAAAGCGGGGGGGCACCGCTCGCCGGTGGTGGGGAGCGGTGGCAAGGTCGCTGCGGCAGAGCGGCATGAGGATGCTCCGCCGCGGCCGCCGTCAGCTGCCGAAGCATCTGTGGCGCCCGGGGGGGGGGTTGCCGCCGTGCCGCGACGACTTCCGACGGCAAAGCGGCCGGAGAAGGGGGCCCGTCCGGGAGCATTGTTACAGTCGGGACTGCCTCCCACTCTGCCGACACCGCCACCGCGGCGGGCCAATGCTTCCGCTGGCGCTACCTCTGACGGCCGTGCGGGTGTCTTGGCGGGGCAGCACAGCCACTCGGGCCGCCCCCTGCCTCCACCGCGCAAGCCATCCGGCAGCGCCTCGGGTATTAATGCATCTTTGCCGCCGATTCTGTCACGGCCGCCGTCGACGGGGGGCAAGGGTCCTGCGAGCTCTGCTGCGGAGGGGTCGCGCCACCTCAAGCGCCCACGTATTGGAGAGGCTCCCGGTTCGACGCGGCCCGCCGGTAGCTCCCACAAGGCGGGGGGCGGTTCCAGGGCTGGTGGACCCGCTGCCGGTGCCACGGCCCCGTCGCGCAGACCACCACCGCTCGGGGCATCTGTGCCCCTTCCTGGGTCTCCCGGTTCTGGTGCCGACGTAGAAGGTTCTGGTGATGTGGCACAGTCGCGAAAGCGTCAGCGCCAGCAGTCGGTGCCATCATGGCGGTCAAGTCCCGCTTACATGGCGTACAGGACACTGTTGGACGAGATGCTCATGTGGCCTCACGCGGAGGATTTTGCTCGCCCTGTTTTCGAGATTTGGTCGTCCGACGATCTCCCCGGGTACTCGAGCGTCGTGACGCGACCAATGGACATTGGCACGGTTCGCCGCTCCATGGAGCAGGGTATGTACGTGACGCCTGCCGGGACCTTTCATGCCTCGGCCTGCGCTGCGGACGTGAGCCTGACGTTTGCCAACGCAATGGCCTACAATGCAGAGGGCACTACCTTCCACGCAGAGGCCAAGGCGCTTGCCACTCGGTTTTCGGAGCGTGTGGCGGCGTTGGACGCGTCGTTGGCGGCCCTCCCGCCACGGTCGCACGGGGAGCAGCCGGCAAGGGCGACGGCGGCAGGCGCCAGCCCCACCTCGTCTAAGATCCCTGCCCGCCGGGTCGCGGCAGCAGCATCGCCGTCGGCGGCGGCCGCTCGGCAACCGCCGCATCCGACGCACGGCGCGGCCGGGGAGGCATCGCTGCGACGGCCGGGTGACACGTCAGCGCGACTGCCAGGCAAGGCTGGAGCACTGCCGCGGGGACGACCCCCGGCCGCCCCGTCGCATGCCAAGCGGCAGCCACAGACAACGTCGACGGGGGGCACCCCGCTTCGCGGCGCGGCGGCGGCGGCCGTGGCAGCAGCGGCCAAGCGGCGTGCGGCTGCGGCTGCGGCCGCCGCCGCCGGCGGTGCAGTCGGCTCGTCTGCCGCGGCAGCGCGCCCGCCACGGCCGTCGGGGAGCCACAAGAAGGGCAAGTCTCCGGTAGGGTCCGCGGGTCAGCCTCGGACGTCGCTCAAGGACGCTCACACACCACGACCGGTTGCGGCAGGCAAGGCTGCGGCTGTAACCTCTGCAGGCGCCACGGCGGGTAGCGAGGCGGCGCGCGCCAGCGCTATTGCGGCACCGCGGGACCCTGACAGCAAGTTCTTCAAGCCGGGCGCATCCCCGGCGCGGGCGGGGGCGGGGGCCGGGAGCAGCAGCGCTAAGCCGCCTCTTGGGGTGCGGCCACGGCAGGGCGCCCCGCCGTCGTCTGCATCCAGTGCCGAGGGCCGCCGCGGCGCCGAGGACGGCCCGTGGCTCAAGTCGCCGGATTACATTTTTTGCCACCGTCTCCTCCGTGAGATGCACCGCTGGCGCGATGCGAGCTCATTCACCCGCCCTGTGTACGAGATGTGGCCGGCGCGGGACATCCCCGATTATGCGGCGGTGGTGGACAAGCTAATGGACCTGGGCACGGCGTTGGAGTATGCCGACACGGGCGTGTACACGTCCCCGTTGGGTGTCTTTAACGCGCAGGCGGTCGCCGACGATGTGCGGCTGACGTTTCAAAACTCCCTCCGCTACAACCCGGTGGGCTCTTCCTACCACAATGAGGCCAAGACGCTGCTTGCGCGCTTCGAATCCCGCTGGGTGGACCTGCCGTCAGCGCAAGCCGCGCGGGCGAAGGAGGAGAATAACGACTCGGTCGTGTCTAGGCCACCGCGCGGCGGCGGCAGCAGCAGCCGTGCGGCGGACCCCAAGGTGGGCGCGGGCGGGCTGGCGGGGGCCGCCGCCGCCGCTGCCGCCGCCGCCGCCTCCACCCCCGCGGTTAAGAGCCAAAAGGCGGGCGGGTCGGCACGCAAGGCGCCGCGAGGGGCAGCGTCGTCGGCTGGCAGCGGCTCCTCCGTCCACCCGGCGTCGGCGTCTATGGGCGGCGGCGTGGGCCTTGGCGCGGCGGGGGCTACGTCGGACACGAGCAAGCGGTCGGGCGCAGCGGCGGCAGCGGTGCCCGCCGGGGTGGCCAAGCCCATTGCCAAGCGGGTGCGCCGGCGCAAGCGTGTTGGCGTCGTAGATGCCAATGGTCAACTACCCGGCGTGCCGGCGGGTGTGGCCGCCGCGGCCGCAGCCATAACTGCCGCCGTGGGCCGCACCGCTTCGTCGGCACGCCCGCCTGTGGCGGCGCCGCCCCCGCCACCTTTGTTGACGTCGGCGGCCGCGGTGGTGCCGGCGCCCGTCGCGGTAGCGCCCGTGGCGCCCACGGCCGTTGCGCCTGCGGCAGCGGCGGCGCCGAGCCCCCCACTGCCCGGGATGGTGGTCAGCACGATTGCGCCGTTTGCGTGCCGCTCCCTCGGCCGCCGCCGCGGCGGCGGTCGCAAGCCGCCGGTCGTGAAGGGCCTCGAGGACCGCCTGCGGGATATGGTCAAGCAGCGCAACGGCCTGGCGTTTGACGTGAGCTGGGCGTACCGGGAGCGCGCCAAGCGCCGGCGCACCGCCGCCCTCACCGGTGTCATGCCACTGCCGGTGGATACCCGCCGGCTGTGCGCGGAGGTGAACCGGCTACAGCCCGACCGGCAGCGGGATGTGCTCAAGGTGATTGCCGACGCGACGCGGCGGACGGAGCTCGCCGCCGCGTGGTCGTCCAAGACGGCGGCGGTTGTGGACGTGGCGGCACTGCCGCCGGTGGTCCTCCGCGCGGTGCAGGCCTACCTCGACGCCCTCCTGCGCAACGGCGCGGACTACGAGTTTGTGACCGACTACGCGGCGCTGCTGGCTATGGACGTGGAGATCCGGCGGGTGGAGGAAGAGCTGGTGGCGCGCTACAATTCTTGAGTTGGGGGGGCTGGGGAGTGGGGGAGTTGTCACGCGAGTGGTGGTGGTGGTGGTAGCGGCGGTGGGGGTGGGAAATGCCGAGGCCCGCCACGCGCGTTGCGACCACGCATGGCGCTGGCGGCGAGTCCTCGTCACTTTTTTTTTGTCTGTTTCCGGCGCGAAGTCAATATTTCCTGGTCTTGTCCCTATGCTTCCGTCTCGACCATGGCTTGGTCCGTCCCGACCATAGCTTGGTCCGCGTCCCGACCATGGCTTGGTCCGCGTCCCGACCATGGCTTGGTCCGCGTCCCGACCACGGCTTGGTCTGGGGTGGTCTTTCCCCACTGTGCGTGCGCCAGTGATTTGTCTGTGTCGGACCACATCGGCAAAAAAGAAACAGGCAAGGAACTGTTCACTCAGTTTGACGGCCCAGTGTGCGCGAGGTGTCGAGCGTCCCGGGTGCTTTTGAAAGGTGAAGGCTTTGGTCTGCGCCGTCTTGTTTCGGGAAGTGGGCCACGGAATGGGCCCGTCCCGCAGTATGGACAGCGTGAGGGTGCGCGCCGGAATACGAGCGCTGACCAAGTCAACACCCCGACGCGAACACCGGATCAAGAAGGAATAATATGGACCGGTCGCGACTCTCGAGGCAGACGCTGCCAGGCGTGGCCGTAGCGCCGACCGCTCAGCTACACGCCACCCATCACCTTTGACCTCATTTTTTCACTCAAGGACACCCAGGATTCAGAGAGAGTCAACAGCGTGCGTAGAGGCCTGCGTAGAAGGGTCCTGTGGTCTCCGACCGCACCAGTCGCATGCCCACCCTCCGCACACTGCTGTGAGGTCTGCGTGGGGTCCTTTTTCCGAGGCTGAGAGATCGTGAGCAGGCAGTGTGATGCCCGCGCGCTCCCCGTTCCGCCGCACCTCCCCATTCGTTCTTGCCAACTTGCGCATGGCTGAGCAGGTCCAAGGGAGAGCGAGGAGGTCCAGTAACCCACGCACGTAGCAAGATCAGTATTCCATGGCCGTCGCGGGCGTAGGGCACACACCATGTTGCCTTGGAATGTTTGGGGAAGAGGATCCAAGTGGTGAGGAAGGACGTGAAGGGCACCCTTGGGCGCGGCATGGTCAAGCACCCGCCAGGAGGGTGCGCGGGTGAACGACACATGGACATTGATCTCGACATCGCCCGCTGACGACGCGCAACCACCGCAGCCCGCACAGCGCGAGCGTACCGTCGCAGTAGCTCATCACCGCCGCACCAATATCGCTCTTCGCTTCGGAAACGGACCCGTTGCCTCTCATTAAGGCCGCTCCCATCCTCTTCACTTTGCCGCCGTCGTACACGTCCCAAGCATGCCGCCGGCGCGCCCTTCACTCGACGACACGGTCCGCCGGCGGTCACTCCCGCCCCCCCTGAGCCTCCTTGACCTAAATAACAAGAATGTTACAACCCGTGATATATGTGCACTACTGCCGCAGCGGCCATCCCAAAGATACCAAGGGCGCCTGCAGAGTGGGTATACTCATTCGGCGTGTACGTGACCCCCTCTGTCCGAGCCCGGCCTTGCGCGGCGACGAGAAGCGGCGGCGGTGGCGGCCAAGGGGAGGGCTGAGACGAGATACCTTTCCTGGTCCATGCATCGACTTTTGAAGAAGGGTCAGAAATGATGGATTCCTTCTCGAACTGTTTGCCTGTAAGACTGTATTTTCCATTCTGGCTGGCCCTGGACAGCCGAGAAGATGAGTGCGAGTCACCACGTGTCCATTCTTCAATCTTTCATTCATCCTTTGGGGTGAGAGGACCAAAAGAACCCGACACTACGTCGTCGAGCCAATGCGGTGCAAGAAATGCTGTACACCTCCACAGAATGAACCAGGAGCCGGTGGCCTGTGAAACTGGTTATGAACATATAACACCATTTTCAGAAAAAGTATGCCGGCCGCCCCGCATCGTCCGCCGCGCGACTGGCTGACAGTCGTCTACGGTCGGTCTTGGCTGGTTCTTGTGTCAGTGTCAGGGGTGGACATATGTACTACAGTCGTGGGTACACATTCCCCCCTTCCCCGTACCTACGCAAATGCGCTCGCTTTTCAGTCGCGGATGCAGCATGGAGAGCAGCGGTTGGTCTGTTGGGCTCCTCCATACCCCGTTTTTCACGCACACACACAAGAACGAAAAAAACAGGAACCTCTGCGGTGGCGAGACGAGAAACGCTAGTGGGTCAGCCACGCCCTCCCGGTGGGCCACCCACTCGGTTGACAGTGGGCCCGGCGTTTGCGCGTCCCCGTCGTCCACGAGTAAAACGCAGAAAACACGTAGGGTCCACGCCGCATACATACCCCGCCAGCCCTGCGCTGGCCCCCCCCCCCCCCCGCGGTAGTGGCCGTCCGCCCCCTTCGCTGCGCGGACCAGCGCGGCCAGCGCGGTCACCTTTGGTGTGGCCGAGACGGCGCGCCTTCGCCCTCTCCGCCACCCCCACCGCCTCCTCCACCGCTCTCGGTGTACCCTCGGGGCAGCGAGCTGCCCGTTTTTCCGCCTGCGCTCCACGGGTCCGACGACGCCCCCCGCCCCCCCCCACCTCACCGCCCCCGCCGCCACGCGCGTGTGCCAACCAGCGGGGTGGCGGTGACGTGGCCGTGGCCGCCCAGCCGGCCGCTCTCCCCCCCCCCCCCCCCCCCCCTCCCGCCTCCACCCCACACCCCCATCCCCGCCGTCCGCGTCCCCGTCACGAGCGTGCGTTGCTGCCGCCGCCGCCGCCGCCACCACCGCCGCCACCGCCGCCCGTGCACACCCGACGCCGACCACCCCGGCGGCCCGCCCGGCGCGCCCGCAACCCCGGCCGTCGGCCCGCGCGCGTGCACGTGCGCGCGCACGCGCGCACGCGCGCTCCCGGCTGGCGCCGCCGCCGCCACCGCGGTTGCGGGGGGCGGGGGGGAGGGGGTGGGGGTGGGCGACGAAGAGCGGGCGGGGGGAAAGACGCACGCGCCCGCCCGCCGCTGCTCTGCCGACGTGGCGGCTGGCGGCTACGCTACCCCTCGGGCGGCGGAGCAGACTGCCCGCGCGACGTGACGCGGCGCGGCCGCCCCGGTGGGCCCATCCGCCCGGCAAGGTTGGCGGTGTGTGCACGCTTCCTCGCTTCCTCGTCCTCCTTTCCCACTCCTCCTCCTTCCTCTCACCGCTGGCCCCCCCCTCCTCATTCCCCCCCCTCCTCATTCCCCCCCCTTTCCGCTCTTTGCCCGCCTCTTCGCACATCCCGGCACGCTCCATCGGCGGCGGCTGCCACCGCCGCCGTCCGTGGCACGTTTCCCGCCGTCCTCTGTGGCAGTGTGTCCCCCCCCCCGCGTGGGCCGCCGCCACTGTTGGCCTGCCGTGGGCACTGGGAGAAGCGGGGCGGGGGATAGGGGGAGGGAGAGGGGGAGAGAGAGCGAGAGGAAGGGGTTGAGAGGGGTGGGCGACGGGCGGGCACCCGACGGACCCGCGCCCCGCCGCTTTCCTTGGCGGGCCCCGAAAGAGGGGGGGAGGGGGGGGGGTGGTGAGCGACCCGCCTTACCGGCGGCGGCGGCGGCGGCGGCGGCGGCGGCGGCGGCGCGTGCGGGGCGATGCTGCTGGGCATGGCGTTTCCCCACGGGTCGACGATCAACGGGCTGCTGGACCGGGTGGAGGCGTCGGAGGCGAGCGCGATTGACATTGGCGGCGATGGCCGCCGACGGGTGGGGGGGGGTGCACGCCCCGCCTCGGTGGGGGGCGGCGGCGGTCATGGGGCGGGGGGGGGAGAGGGGGGGGGGGGTTGGTTGTCGACCCGATTGGTGGGGGGAGGGGTAGCGCCGGCGCCGGCGCCGGCGGCAGCGATGACGGCGGTGGTGGGGGCGGCGGGGGGGACGGCTTTGACGGCGACGCCGTCGCCGGCGACCGCACGGACAGTAGCGATGAGGAGGGGGGAGGACGCGGCGGGGGCGTGCGCGGCCGCGGCAGCGTCGTTGTCACAGACGACGAGGACCTGTCGCCGGGGTCCAAGGGCGGCGGCGCCCCGCACGCGGTCGCACCGCCCTGCCTGTGGGACCTCCTTGACGATGACGGGGTGCTGCCCGAGTGCCGCGCCGACAACCCGCGGCTTGTGGATTACCTGTGTCGGCCAGACAACCTGCGGGTATGTTGTTGAGGAGGGGCGTGGGCGTGGGGGGGGGGGGGAGGGGGCGGGGGCAGGGCGTGTTTGTGGATTGGTGGAGTGATGGGTGGGGGTGTGGGTGGGCGAGGTGTGTGTGCGTGGGGGAGCGCAGCTGGAGGGTGTGGGAATGTGGGGTGGGGGGGCGTGGGAAGGGAGGACGTCGGTCTTTTGTGGGGTGGGTGCGCTCACCGGTGGGGATGAGGTTGATGGAGCACTGGCGCGGGGTGACTCGCGGGGTGGGGGGGCGGGGGGGGTGATGGTGCACGCTGCCCCTTCCCCTGCCGTGTCTCTGCAGCGTGGGACTGTGGAGGCCGTGGCCTCCTGAGCGGCTGCAGCGGCTATGGGCACGCGAAGGCGTTGGCGGCAGGACGCAGCGGGTATCGTCGAGGCGACCGGCGTCCGCTTTCGTCGTCGGGCCATGCGCGGGGGAGGGGGTTATGTGCTGCTCCGGCGTCCCTTGTTGGTGTTCATTCCATGCTTCCGATTTTCTAATGTCCTGCGTCCGTGTCCCTTCCTGTGTTGGCTTTGTCTCGTTGTTGATGGGCTGGCTTGACCGCCCGTGCCCGCTACCCCCCGCTGGGTCGTCGTTTCTACTCGTAACCCCATACGCTCCCCGCGACCTATCTGCGACTCCCCCGATCCAGGAGTTGATATCGCTATGCACGCAATGGCCTGAGGAGCCCCTGTCGCCCGCCCCTCCCGAGTGTCCACCACTGGGCGCCGCCAACACGCCCGACAAACGCCTGTACAAGTACCCCTTTGTGGCTTCTGAGGTGCTCTGCGCGGACGTGCCGCGCATCCAAGACGCCATGACGCGGTCGCCAGAACCCCTCTACAGCGTTCTGTCCGCCCTCGACACTGCGCCTGCGGGGCGGATGGAGACGATGCGCGCGACGTACGTGGTCAAGGTGGTGGGCGCGCTGCTGCGCTCCCGCTCAACGGTGGTGCTTGCGCACCTTGCGTCGCGGGCGCGGCCAGACCTGGTCACCTCCCTGCTTCGGCAGCTGGCGTTGGCGCCTGTCGCGGACCTGCTGGTGCGGCTGCTCGACCCGCCGCCGCCGCCTCCGCCGCCGCCGCCCGCGTTTGAGAGCCTCGACACGAGCGCGGTGGGCTGGGGGGGGTTGTGCCTCACCCCGGAAGCGTCGATCGACGCGACACCCACAGTGTCGACGGTGCCAATGGCGGCACTACAGCTGCTGGCACGGGCGGATGTCCTTGGCCGACTCGTTGGGGTCATTGCCGAGCAGGCGGTGCCGGTGGGCACGCCCACTGCTTTGACGCCGGCGCTCGGCGGCGACGGCGGCGGCGACGGTGGTGGCGGCGGTGCGGGTGCCGACGGCGCGGCAGCGGGTCGCCCCGTCGAGGGCCCCGATGATCGGCGTGTCCGCGAGGCGACGCTCGCCCACGCGTCCTTGACGTTGCTCGATCTGTCCCGGGAGCTGCTGCAGCTGCGCGCGTCGGGGGTGGCCATCCCGGACCCCCTCAACGTTTTTGGCCGCGGGGACTTGTGCGGTCAGCTGCTGGACGCGGGGCTCACCGCGTCGGCCGCGGGCCACTCTGGCGCGCTGCACATTGCGCTGGACACGCTGGGCCGGCTGCTGACGACGCCAGCCAACGTGCCGGTGGCGCCGGCGCCAGAGGAGAGCCCCGCCGCGGCGGACGGTTCGGAAGACGACCTGTTTGATTGGGACGGTTCTGGCTCGGGGGGGGGTGCCGCCTTTGGCGACGACTCTGCTGCGGCGGCGACGGACCAGACGGCGGTGGGTTCGGCACCTGTGGCTACCGATGGGACCGCGACAACGGCGGCCACCGCGGGCAGTGCCGATTTGGCCGGCGATCCCGCAGCGGCGCTGCTGCCGCCACCCCCACGCCTCGTTTCGACCGCCGCCGTAGAGGCGGTTCTTATCGCTCGCCTCCCTGCGCTCATGGCGCTGGTGGTGGACGATGCCACACAGGCTGAGGACCCACCTTCGGGCGCGACGGAGTTGACGGCGCCACGGCCGCCGCCGCCCCCACCATCGCTAGGCATGACCCGTCTGATGGTTATTGAGCTCTTGTGTGCCCTCTTTGCGCTCGGCGGCGAAGAGGCTGTGAGCGCACTCGTGGGTGTGGGTGTGCCTGGGCTGCTTCTGCGGCGGTTCTCCACGCACCAATGGTCGTCGATGCTGCACACGACGGTGACGGACGCGGTAGTGGCGCTGCTGTCCACGGGGCGGCCATACGCCCACCGTGCGCTCTTTGCAGGGGGGTTCGTGCCGTGGCTCGTTGCAACGTGGACGTCGGGGGAGGCCGCCAGCCGGCCTGCAGGGCAGTCGGGCTCGGCGTCCGGGGTGGATGACGGGGGCAGTCCTGGGCAGGTGGATGCGCCTGAGGAGAAGACCTCGGGCGCATCTGTGGCGGAAGCTCAAGCGGACGTTGCCGAGTCAGCGGTGGACCCTGACACGGCGATGAAGGAGGAAGGACGTCCGTCACCGATGCCAACGTCGTCCCCCAGCGGGGAGGCCATGGATGTGGACGCTGGCGGTGGCGCCTCTGCTGGTGCGGCCGAGCCCGCGGCCCCAGACGCCGCTGAAGACGGAGGCGAGCAGGGTCCTGCTGCGGGCTCCGACCGGGGGGGTTCTGACGGAACGACGGCCACACCGCGTCCGCCGCCTACTCCCAGCTCCAACACCACCAACGCTGAGGCCTTGCGCGCGGCGGGGGGGGTGGCGTCCTTCCGCCCCGGTTACATGGGCCACTTGATCCAGTTGTTTGTGGCACTCGGTGGCTTTATCGACAAGCTGACGGCGGGCTCCCCTGCCGTCGGTGGCGGTGACGCGGCCGCGGACCATTTTGCGGAGGCGGGCCTCACGCCCGCGGACGTTGCGGCGGTCAAGGAGCTGATGGATAGTGCCGGCGGTGTTGGCGCGGCGCTTCGTGTGCAACAAAAAGCGCTGTGCGGGGAGCGCCCCGACGGGTCGGACGCGAACCGCAGTGAAGGGGAGGAGGACGAGGACTTGTATGAAGACGCGACGCCGCTGTTTGACATGAACGAAGTCATCCACAGCTTGACACTCCCTGACAATGCGGTGCACATCAACCGGTTCGCGGCGCGGCTCATGTCTCAATCCGGGGTTAACGCGTCGGACCTGTTGGGTGAGGACGAGGAGGAGGCGACCCCGGTTGGGGGCGTCAGCGGTACGGTCGCGCACCTGGCGATTGACAGCGACGAGGACGTGGACAGCGACGACAACAGCGCGTACAGCACCCCAGACGCGTACGCCGACGATGAGGGCGAAGCCGCTGTGACCATGGACGGCGCCGCTGGCCCGGACGCAGACGTCAATGGCGGCGATGGTGGCGGCGACGGCGGCGGCGGCGACGGTGCCGGTGGCGTCAGCGGCCGGGTGTCGGGTGGCGTCGCCAAAATGGGTTTCGCGCCCATTGACGCGGGTGTGCCCTGGCCGCCCGTCCCAGGTGTGGGCGCGGTGGCGCCGCCGCCTCCACTCGATGCGGCCGACGTGGGCGTGCCCGCCCCGCCGCCGGCGCAGCCGCCGCTGGTGCTAGCGGCCGCTGCGGTGGTAGGGGCGGCGGGCCCCCCGCTCGCGCCGCCGCCGCCGGCTGCCGCCGCCACCGGCGATACACCAGAGGCGGCCGCAGGCGGTGGCGACCATGCCACCGCCCCCGCCGCCGCCCCCGACGCCGCAGGGCCGGGTGTGGTCGACGCTGCCGCCGCCGCCGTTGCCGTCACCGCCGCCGCCGCTGCCGTGGCCGCGCAGGCGACACCGCCGTCGTCGCCGCCATCCGGCACACCTGACGGCGCCCGGCCACCGCGCGAGTGCCACCGGGTGCCGCCCTCATCTTCAGCTCCGCCGCCACCGCCACAGCCGACGCTGTCAGAGTGAGAGGCTGCCCAAGGGCGGACGGCGATTGCCGTCCGGTCTCGGCGGCGGTCTGGTCCGACACGGACATATTGGGAATGCGAGGCGGGGGGGGGGTGTAGGGGGGAGTGGGGTGGTGTTGTCGAACGTGTCTCACACCCCGCCCATTTTTTTTTCTTCGCTTCTTTCGTTTTCTTCTTTTTGAGTCGCCCGCGTGCGGCGCCCCCTCTTCCTTTCTTATGTGGGGGGGATGGGGGGGCACCCGCGTGCCGATCGGCTGCCGCGTTACTCTTCGCACATCTCTTCCCACCCCTTCCCCCCCCCCCCCCACCCTCGTGCTGCTCGCCTCTTTTTGTTTTCCATCGCTAAGTTTATGTCGCTTGTTGGCCTATGCCGCGCTCCTCCACCGCGCCGGCGCCCCCCTCGCGGGCGGCTCCGTGAGGCCCGGGCGCCGCCTTCCGCCCCCCCCCCCCCCCCCCTCTGCCCCTCTCTCCTCCTGAGGCGGCCAAATGTACGAATTCCGCACCGCCCTACCCCCACCCCCGCCCGCCCCATCCTCCACCGCAGGAAGCCGCGTGCGCCGGCCGGATCCAGACGCGGCTCCGCCCTGCCCCCCCCACCCCGTCCCGCCCGCCACACGGTCAAGAAAGAGGGCGGCGGCGCGCGCGCCCAAATGACCGAGCGCCGCCACCGCCGCCCGTCAACGCGACCTCACCCGGCGGCAAGGGGGGTGGCGACGCCGGCAGGGCGCGAACTGTTAAGGGAGCCTCTCTACACGCATCGCCGATGCGCCCACGCCCGCCGCTTGCCCGCCCGCCCGCCTGCCTTGCCCACCCGCTCGCCCACCCGGCCATGTCGCCATCAACCAGACCCCCTCCGCGGCGGTGGCGGTCCGCGTCTGCGGGAGCCCCCCAGCAGACGGCCGTCGCGCGGGCCAGAGCGGGCGCGCGCAGCGGGGAGCGCGGGTCGCCATCACGCGGTCGCGCTGGGCCGGCGGGCACTGCCGCGGGCACCCGCGTGCGCCGTCGGGGGGGCGTAGTACCCTGGGGAGCCCTGCCCACGTGCCCCGTCGCCCCTCTTCCCCCCCTCTCGGCCATCCCTCCTGCCCACCCCCCCTCCCCGCTTCATCCTCCTCACCCCCCTCACTTGAGGCGCAACGGGTTTGGCCGCGACAAGAACACCCGGTACTTAACGACGAGCAGCGGCAGCGGGTGCGCGTCGAGCGTCTCTGTCGGGTAGGTCGCCTCCATCTCCAGCGCGTCAATGACGTTGGGGACGGGCACCATCATGTCCTCCCCCCCCCCACCGCCGCCGCCATCCGCGTCGAGCGCCGACGACCGCCGCCGCTCGAGGGACACCTCCGACACGGCCCACTTGACCACCCGCCGCACCGCCTCGATGCGCACCGCGCGGCCCATGCCGCCGGCGCCAATGCCCAGGCCGGGCTCGTCGACCACCTCATCCAGCCGCGCAATGCGGGTGTACTCGCTGCTCACAAACGTGCCATACCCGCCGGGCTCGTCGACGTAGCTCCGCTTGGTCACCTTTTCCTCCCGCGTGCTCCCGCCCGCGGACGTGAGCGTCAGCGTGTTGGGGTTGTCTGCCGACCACGACGCGGACAGGCCGTCCCGGCCGGCGCCCGCCGCGCGCACCCGCCGGGCACGGCCGCCGGCGGCGGCCACGTCGGCGCCCGTGCCGCCAATGACGCGGCCCCCCGCTAGGCCCCGCCCCGGGCCGCCGTCCGCCACTGGCGCGTCGAGGCCCACCAGCGCCCGCTCCGCCGCCTCCCGCCCCACCGCATTGTACCCCCGGTCGGCAATGACGTGCCCCCGGTGGCGGATAAAACGGAATGGGTAGACGGTGGTCACCCCCAGCCGCCGCGCCGCCCGCTCCCGCGCGGCCACCAGCGCGGGGGGGGCCGGCCGGCCCGCCGCGGCGGCGGCCTCGACGGTGGGGGACTCTACGGAAAAGGGCTCCCGGCTCAGCTCCCAGTCGCCGACAAAAAAGTCGGGGTAGTAGACGTCGGGGGGGCCCGCGCCGGGCAGCGTCGACGCCGCGGAGGAGAGGGAGGAGCGGAGGGAGCCCGGGGAGGGCAGGGTGGGGGACGGCAGCGGCGCCGCCGACGCGAGCGGGGGGGGGGGGGGGAGGGGAGGTGCGCCGCCGCCGCCGCCGCCGCAGCGGCGGCCGTCAGCCGCAGCACCCGCCGGCGGGTGGCGGTGGCGGGGGGGGGGTGCGCGGCCGCCCCGCTGTCGCCGCCACCGCCGGCCCCCTCCCCCGCGTCGACGCTGCCGCTGCTGCTGCTGCCGCTGGCGGGCGTGGCACTGGCGGTGGGGGGGAGGCGGGCAGCCCCGCGGCGGGGCCCTGCAGCGGTGGCCACGCCGCCGCGGTGGTCGCCGCGGTGGTCGCCGCGGTGGTCGCCGCGGTGGCCACGGCGGCCGAGGGCGACCGTCACCCCCAGCGGCGGGCGGCGCAGGAGGGCGGCGGCGGTGGGGAGAGCAAACGCCGCGGAGGTGGCGGCGGCGGCGGCCGCGGCGGCGGCGGCGGTGGCCACGGCGGCAGTGGCGGTGGGGGCACCCGCTGGCGCGGCGGGCGGCGACGCCATCACCGCCCAGACAGGACGGAGAGGGAGGGGGGGGGGGGGGGGGGGGGGGGGGGGGGGGGGGAGGTGGGAGTGTGGTTCGCCTCGGCGACCGGCGCGTCGGCTACAGGCCAGGCCGTCCAAGTAGGAAGGCCGTAGCGGGTGATGCACGACACGGGGTGTAGGTAGGTGGGGGTGCGGGAGGGTGGCCACGACTCGCTGCGGAGGGGCGGGCGGCGGCGAGAACACCCAAGAGGTGCGGGGTTGATATCGGCGGGCAGCGCGACGCCGCGGGCTTCCACCGACAGCCGAGATCGTATGTGTAGGCTCTGGTTGCCACCACCAAACCGTTGCTTCCATCGTGCCACGTTGCCTGGTGTGCAGGGGGGAACCACGGGGAACGCCGACCCATCTGGATCACCATCGGCCGAATGTTGGGATGCGGGCCGGCCAACCGTGGCGCCCGCCCGCGGATCCGCTCTTCCCCCCACTGGCACTCCCTACGGAAGCGTCAGAAAGTGCAGCCTTGGTCATCAGTGGTCGTCGTTCGCTTTCTTTCTCTGTGCAATGGTATACGTCTTGCATGACACCCCAACTGTGACAGCCGAAGGCGGACAAGACTGCCATACGGATGACCTTGGAAGATGTCGAAAGGCGTTTTTTTCGCTTTCGAGTGGATGTCGTGTCGCCCCCTTCTTAGTTTGGCCGGCAGGAGCGCCTCGAGGTGATGAGCTCGACAAATGCGAGTGTGGCCAAAACTCTCCAGGCAGCGAAAGACAACAGGTGCGGCGCTTCTCGATGCCCAATTTTGCCTCTAGAGCATGCACACACATCCTGTACCCTTGCCATGCGGTCAGCCTGGCTTCCCGCGTCTTCCTACGCTTCAGGTGTCCGCCCAGACTGCTGCGCTTGAGGTAACGCTAGGTGGCCATACATGGACCACCTTTCAGCTTCTACGCAGAAGTGAGGCATGGATACACGCGTGTAGGGACTCAGGGACGTCTCCTCTTCCCATAGAGACAAAAAAAACTGGCTTCTGCCACCTCTGGGCGCGCCCTGGGGGGGAAGAAAGAACGAACATGTGCGTATCTTGTACGCCTCAAATTCCAGGTGATCGTAAACTTTTGTCCCCCCCCCTGTACAGTATGTATTACTACAGCAGGTGCCGTGCAGTACCATGAATACCGCCGCCGCCTCCTCTGCGGCGGAAATGGGCAGGGGGGGGGCGGGTGCCGTCGTCGCCCGTGCCACGCGGCGGCGGCCGGCGGCGGCGGCCGGGGGGCGCCGCGCCGACGCGGGGCGCTCGCTTGGCGGGCATCCGCCCGTCGACGAGCGGTGGCCGCCCACGCAGGGGAACAGCCGCCGCCGTTGGCCGCCACCCCTGCCGACCCTGTGGCCGCCTCCGCCGCTGCCGCCGCCGCCACCGCCGCCACCGCCGCTGCCGCCGCGGCGACCGCCGCTGCCGCCGGCCTAACCCCACTCGCTTGATCGCTGCTGCCGGCACTGCCGCTGCCACCGCCGCACCGCGGCACGGTCTCAACCTGCACAGCCCTTCACGCGCGCTCCCAGGGCCGTGAGCGTCAACCACATCAATACGAAAGCCTCCGTCCAGTGGCCGGTCACCGATGGCCGGGGCGGGCCGGCAGCAGCGGCGGCGGCGGCGACAGCAGCAGCAGCACAGCCTCTGCTATGGTCGCCATCCCCGCCGCGATGGCCATGGTGCGGTGGACGCAAGCGGGGCTCCCGCCACCCGCGACAGCGCGCGACACTCTAAAGAAGGACGCTCCTGTTGGCGCGCTCCTCCATTTAGTGGACTGGGAGGAGATTGTGTGCTAATGGCAGGGCTCACGGCCGCCTTGTGCCGAGCCAGCTGGTCTCCAGGTCCACCTGGGCTCACGTCGACACCCAACGCGGTGACACGGTGCGCCTTGCCCCCAGCTTGACCCCCCCTCTGCCCCTCTGCCCGCTGCCTTTTCTTTGTGTACGTTTGGAGTTTTCTTTGCATCGCCGCCCCCATACCCGCCGCCCCTCCCCCCTCGCCCGATCCGCGCACCGCGGCCGCCCGCGGGCGGCTCGCGGTGGTGGTGGCGGCCGTGCTTGCGGCGGCAGCGGCGGCAGCGGCGGCAGCGGCGGCAGCGGCGGTGACGGCGATGCCAGCTGGTACACAGGTACGCGACCAGGCCTACCGTGGACACGACCAGTCCAGGGCGACCCTGTGGGGTCAGAACGGACGCATTTTATTGGTTGAAAACCCACAGCAACACTCGGAGACAGAGAGATCAGAGAGACTTTAGAGAGAGAGACAGATGGACAGACGCACCAGGCATCAGCCTGGCTATGTAGGAGACAACAGTCGCGCCACTGTCGCACGTTCCTTCATAGGGTAGCAAACCCAGACGTCCGCCACAGGCCAAATAGACTGGTCGTGTGGATGGGGGGGGGTTCAACCGGCGGGTGGGTGGGACTGGCCGGCCGTGGCTTCCCGCAATCGGCTGCTCTCGGCTTCGGGCGCCGTGAAGCAGGCCACGGCCACGATCCACCCTTTTATCGCATCCTCATCCACCGTCTCCTCCCCCCACTTCGAGGCCTGGTTTTCTCGCTCCCGCACCCAAGCTCCTACGGCTCCCTCCCCTTCGCGAGCCAACCCCCCCCGCCCCCCCCCCCCCTTCTCCCGTCCCTGCGCTCCCTGTGCTTCTCCGTTACAGCAGCGACGGCGCCGGCTGCACAAGCAGCACGTACGTGTGGTACCAGGTGGCAAACTCGCCCGGCGAGTTGCCACACGGCTCGTACGTGTACCGATCGGCCTGGCGAGAGGCGCCATAGGAGATCAGCCGGCGGCTCCGCGGCCGCTGCGCATAGTGCCCAAAGTGGCTGGCCTCCTGCGCGTAGTGGTGGTCCTCCATCGCCACGGGAGTCGGCAGCGCCGCCGCCCCCTGGCCGGGGGCGGGCAGCCAGTCCGACTCGACCGTGATGGTGCGCTCCGTTTCTTCGGTGCCCTGGTCCGACAGCTCGACGGTGGAGACGGTCGCGCGGGCAACGTACAGGAGGTAGGGCCGCGGGACGGGCGCGTCCGCGGCTGCCCCCTTGGCAGCCTTGGGGGCCTTGTCGTCGGCAGCCTTTGCAGGCGCCCCCTTGCCAGCCGTGCCCGCCGACGCGGCGGGGAGGCGGGTGCGGAGGAGGGCGCCAATCAAAGCCGCGTCTGCACCCTTAAAGGCGTCCCAGCTCAGGCCCCGCTCGGTGTACTTGTGCTCCAGAATGTAGACCATCTTGTCCGGCACGTCCTCCTCGGGCTCTTTGTACGAACTGTAGTACCAGTCTCGCTCCTTCTCGGGCTGCTCCTTCTTGGGTGGCCCCTCGCGAAGGCTCTTGGCCCAGCGAGGGGCCAATGCCTCGAGCGCCTCCACGGTCGGGTCCAGATTGGGCACCGCCGGCGTCAACACGTCCGTCTTGCGCTTCTTCCTCTTCCCCTCGGCTGCGTCCTCGTCCTCCTCAATGATCAGGTTGTACACCAGGGAGATGCGGTAGCCGTTCGTCACGGGATGCACCTCGTGCTTGCAGTCCCCATAGTAGGCCGCCCAGGTGGGCGCCGCGAGCGACGCCGGCGACCCCGCGACGTCCGCCTTTGGGAAGCGCATCTCCTCTCCCGCGTGGCGCACCACCAGCGCCCCCCCGCTGTGCTCACACGGCAGCGTCAGGACGAGCGTGCCAAACATGCCCGGCGCCTTTTCCGTGTCCGTGTGCTCTGCAAAGTGGCCGCCCGTCTCGTAGAGCAGCAGGTTGTGCAGCTCTGCACGGACCGGACCGGTCACGCCCAGGCCCTCGCGCACCTCCCCCCCCACCAGCGTCGCCAGCGCCGCCTCCCACGCGGGGCCGTTGGCAAAGGTCAGCCCCCCCAGGAGGATCCGCCACGAGTCGCGGACGCCCGCGTCCACGACCGACGCGTCGCCAAGGCCAAACGGCGCCCGCTCCGCCGCCGCCACGGCGGCGCGCACCCACGACGCCGGGGCGGGCCACGAGAGGGGCTCGTCCACCCCGTCCACCCGCAGCAGCGGGTTGGGCAGCCCCGCAGCCACCCCGCCGGCCGCGTAGCGGCCCGGCGCGGTGAGCGTGCGGAGCACGGCGTTCATCTCATACGAGGCGTTGCGGAAGGGCTCGGCCTCCTCTGCCGCCACTGCCGTGCCGGCCGCCCCGCCGGTGCCGGCCGCCGCCATGGCCGGCGTGCGGGCAGAGGCGCCGTGCACTGCCGACGCGCCGCGCCCAGCCAGGCGGGCGCAACGCAGGGGCCCCTGCTTGGGGTCCCCCGTCAGCCAGCCGGTGGACCGCAGCCGCCAGCCGCCGACAACGGCCGCCGCCGCCGCGGGGGATGGCCGCCGCCCGACCGCGCCGCCGCCGCCGCCACCACCACCACCCAGGCCGCCCCGCCCCACAGCCCGTCGCTGCACCGCCCCGGACAGGCCGCCGCCGCTGACCGACGCCACAAACGCGGGCGTGGCAGTCGGTGACCCCATTGCCGTTCGACGGTCACGGCACATGGATTTGTACTGTTGGGGGGGGGCGTGCAGGGGGCGTGCAGGGGGCGGTTGGTGGGGGGGTGGGGGGATCCGTGCGCCTCTGTCGCTGTCGGCGGGGGGGGGGTGATGGGCGCGGGACCGGTGGCGGTCGGTGTATTTGTGCGCCCCCGCGGGGCCGCCCACTTGGCGGATCGACTCGGCCGTGCCGCGGTGTGGTGGCCCACAGGGACACGTGAACGACGTCCCGTGACGGCGTCCTAGCTAGCCCCCCCCTTCCCCCCCACCCCCCCCCCTTGCTACACCCACCGCCGTCCCATCGGCTGGTGATCATTGGTGCCACCTGCCATCCTCCAGATGGCGCACCGCCCACGCCCATGGCGCAAGCGCCGCTGGGTGGCCCCTGATGGTCCCTTTGTGTGACTGCGAAGCGCCCCCACCCACCCCCCCGGGGTCAGGAGGATGTGTGCACGTGGCCACAGTGGCGTGGGGGGCGAGGAGGGGGGGGGGGGGGGGGGGGCCAATGGCGGGAAAGTTTTGAAGGGGGGGTGGGAGGGGCGGGGGGGGGGGTTGGGGATGTAAAGATCCACCGTCACCGTGACGTGTCCGACGGCAGCGGCGGCGCTGGCACTGCGCAGTGGCCCACCGAGGCCACGTCGCTCGGCAGCCAGCGTCGGCCACCGCGTCCACGCCGCCCACGCCATCCCATCATGGATGATCCGGGCACTGTCCTGAAGCGGGTGGACCATCATCGCCCCCGGCCAAGGGGATGGACGGGATTTGCCACGACCCTCTCGGCGAGCGGCCAGCCCGTACGCCAACCGCAGTGGCCTCCGCTCCAAGGCCCACGGTGCGTGGATAAGAGAAAGAAAATTACACCCCGTCGACGCCCCGCCGCCTTGCATGAGCTGTGTAGAGGGGGGCGTGACCAACGGTTTTCTGCCGGCGGAGGCACCCCCGCCCCCCGAAGGAGCCGCCGCGGGGGGGGCCCGTTCGTGCCTTTGGACGTACAGAGACCCCCCCCCATCATGACTGCCCAAACATGTGGCCCTGCAGGGGTGACGCGTGAAGATTGAACGTATGTACTGTACATACGTATTGTACAGTACAAGAGGGGGGTCGAAAAATGATGGTACATTGAATTGGATTTCTTATTTCCTGTAGTTGATACTTGATCGCACCCAAATCGTTCCTTCCGAGCCTGAGCGCACGCGCGCCCCATCTATTGTGCGTCCCGTAAAAAGTGGACGTGCACGGGTCGTGCAGTGTGGGTTTGATTGGTCCAGTGGCCGATATTTGACATGATCACGACACGAGCACGTCCACTTTTTACTAAATTCGTGCCGTAGCAGCACCGAAAGTAACGCCCTCCAACAGCGCATCGGGCGCGGTGCCCACCCTACCGTGCGCCCCTGCACTTAGTTCGTTTTTTGCGTACCCTCTGTGGCCGTGCCGTCGGGCGACATTGATATGCCCTGCGTACGACCATCATATGAAGCACTGCGCTGCAGCCGTTTGCGCACCCATCGACCCACCGACGCTTCCCAGCCGTCCGCAAACCTGCTGGGGACCCGTCTTCTGGGTCGACGAGCACGTCGAGACAGGCTTTTCCTGAACCTCCCTTGAAGCACCACCGTGCTGCCACCCCCCACCCCCCCTGCCGCGGGAGCGCAGACCCGCCGGCGCAGACAGGAGGGGGGCGCGGCGTCGCCGCCGCTGGTGGTGGGTGGACCAGCAACCCCGCGCCCCCCCCCGCCCCCGTGCGCGCCTGCAAGCGCTCCCGCGGACGAGGACTCCTGCACGACCGCCCCTTTCCTGTCTCTGTGTGTGTCTGGATGCCAGCCAACGCGGGTAAAGGGAGCAATTCAGATGCGTGTTTTAGTATTTTTACGTCTGCAGAATCCTCTGGTCAGACCACTCTCCGAGCTGTCTGCCGCCCATCGCCGGGACGCCACGACATCCGCGCAGCACTGCTTATCCCCTGTCAAGATACAAGCCCGATTTTGGCCAGATCTCTTGCTTCGTTGTGCAAATTCTTGCCCTGCTCGAGCACGAAAATGAACGGCTCGAGCAGAACTTTGCTTTTCTGATCGAGGGGATGGGCTGAGGCCAAAGAATCTCCCCAAGGATGACCGACACGACGGCCGCTGTCGGTGTTCTGTCAACCAATGACGACGGCGGTGGCGCTGCTGTTTGCTGGTCGGAGCGTTCCATTGGTCAGAATTCACGTTGTAGATGTTGAGCAAGGCGGAGAGATTTTTCCGTGCAGACCCTCGAAAGCTGTCGTCGCGCAGGTTTTTGCTTAGCCAGTGCGAGAGATTGCGCGGTTTTTAAACGCGTTTGTATAAACATTGCTCCCAAGCGTAGCGATGGTCGGTCGCTTCTTTGCGCTTCACGAGAGTGCTCTCCAGCCCCGTGCGCTTCCGGTCATACCTAGGGAGGTGGCGACTACCGATCGCCCGAGCTGTCATAGGCAGAAAGCAAGAAGCGGGGGTAAAAGCGGTGTCTATGATGCCTTGAGGGGGGGTCGATGCAGGTTTTATGCAGGTTTTTGCTCGAGAATTTCCCAAAAAAGCAAGAAATTTTTGACAGGCGATAAGCAGTGCTGCGCCGGTGAGCTGCTTTCGTACACGGGAGAGGGCTCATGAAAATACATCGCAGGGAGACACGCCCGAGGTCATCCGAACTTGCTGGCATCAAGACTTACACAGAGACAGGAGAGAATTTGTGGTCCGTATTCGTGCTGACCATGGGTTTTCCCGATCAGGAAATTTTGTCGGCACGAAAATAGGAGAGGTCAGGCTCTACCACTGTCTGCCTGGACGCAGTGTGGCCGACGGGCGCCTACGGCCGCCAGGTGCGCTACATCCGGCGCACCATGGCCAAAAAAGCATCACCAGGGCCCACTTTTGGTGCGCTGCGTGCGGTACACGGGCGGGGGCGTGAGGACACCAGCGGGGCCCTCAGCTTCCAGAAACAAGCTTATAACCACCGCTTTTTTCCAGCCTGGGTGACGGCTATCATGCTGACGCCTCTGCTTCCCCACTCCCTGCTACACACGGGGCCACCACTGCGTCGCACTCCATGGCCAACGCCGCCACCCCCCCCCACGCCACCAACCCGGCCGCCACCGCCGCCGACGCCGCCACCCCCCCCCCTGCCCCCACCACCGCCACCGCCACCGCTACCGCCGCCACCAGCAGCCACCCCCCGGCTCCGCGGGGACGCGCCGCCGACAAAGCCCACCACCCCGGCGCGCCCCCCCCCCCCCCCCCCCCCCAGGCGGCGCCCCCAATGGCGGCGCCGGAGCCGCCGCGGCGGCCGCCGCCGCCGCCGCCGCCGCCACCCCATCCACCGCCGGCAACGCCCGGGCGGTGGCCTCGAGGAGCGCCGCCGCCGCGGCGGCGGCGCCCGCCTGCGACGCCGCAAACGCCGCCCACACCCCCGCCACCGCCTCGTCCGTCGCGCCGCCGCCGCCGCCGGCCGACCGGGCCAGGACGGCCGACAGGCGCGCGAGGGCGCGCGCCACGTCCCACATCGGGTCGCCAGCCGGCGGGAGCGGCAGGGGGGGGGCGCCGCCGCCGCCGCCGCCGCCGCCACCCCCGCCGCCGCCGCCGCCGCCGCCGCCACCGCCGCCAGCCCAGCCGCCACCGCCAAGGCCACCACCCGCCGCCACTGCCGCCGCACGCGGCGCCGCCGACGACGCAGCGTCGGTCACGTGAAAAATGCCCGACACGTTCCCCCCCCAGAAGAGGACCCCCTCCCCACCCCATCCACCCCCCGTGGAGCCCCGCCTGGCCAAGCGGCACCCCCCCCCCCCCCCACGCCCACGCCCACCCCCACCGGCGCCGACGTGGCGGTGGCGTCCACGACCGTCCAGCCCCCCCCCCCCCCCCCGCCCCCGAGGCGTCCGCCCAAGCCGCCCATCCCCCCCCCACCCCCACCCCCACCCCCGCGGCCGCCGCCCCCCCCGCAACGGTGGCTGGCAAAACGGCGAGCCACGGGGTCAGCCACCCGAGCGTCGACCGCACCTCTGCCGGCGGCAGCGCCGACCGGGTGAGGCGGGTGACCACCTCGGTGACAACCGCCGGCGCCAGCCGCGGCGCCCGCCGGGCGTACCAGGCGGCAAGGTCCGCCTGCGCCGCGCCGCCGCCGCGCGCGTCGGCGGCGGCAGCGCCAGCGGGTAGGCCGCGTCGCTGGTCCCCCCCGCGTCAGGGCCGCCACCACCGCCACCCCCACCGCCGCCACCGCCGCCACCGCCGCCGCCGTCGCCGTCGCCATCGTCGCCACCGCCGTTGACTCCGTCGGCGGGGGAGGCAAACCAGGCGTGCGCCAGCAGGTGCACCAGCGTCACCGCCGCGGGGCGGACGTCGGGGGGGGGCGCCCCGGCGGGCGCCCCCACCATGCGGGTGGCAACGACGAGGAGGCCCGCCGCGAGGGGGCTCCCGGCACGCAGCGCGCGGCAGCCGCCGCACCCCCAACACCGCGGGCTGGGCCACCCCGTCGGCGCGCCGCCGCCGCCGCCGCCGCCGCCCGCGGCGCCCCCCCCCCCCCACCGCCGCCAGACGGCTGGTGGGGGTGGCCGCCCTGCCGGCGGGAGCGGCCGTGGCGTCCGCCGCCAGGCCGGCCGCCGTCGGCGGCCGCCCCCGCCCCCCCCCCCCGCCCCCCTGCAGCACACGCGGCGGCGCCGCGCGCGGCCACCGCCACGAGCGCCACAATGGTGTGGGCGGCGACGCGGGCGCCCGGGCCGCCCGGAGTGTCCCCCCCCGGGTAGCAGCGGTCGAGCAGCAGCGGCACCTGCGCCGGGTCCCGGTCGGCCAGCGCGGCGAGGCCCGCCCGCGCCACCCGGCGGTCCGCCGGCGTGCCCCCGCGGAGGACTGCAAACACCCACCCGACGCCAGCCGCCGCGTCGGCGGCGGTGAGGGGGCCCCGCAGCGCTGCCGCCGCCGCCCGGACGGCGGGCGCCGCGTCGTCGGCGCCGCCGCCACCGCCGCCGCCGCCGCCGCCGCCGCCGCCGCCGCCCCCACCGCCGGCCGCGGTCGCCGCGTCGGCGGCACCCCCGCCACCGACAGCGGCGGCGGCGGCGGCGGCGGCGGCGGCGGCGGCGGCGGCGGCGGGCGGCGGCGGCGGTGGCGGCGGCGCCGAGCGGCTCCTCCCCACGCACTGCCCCCGCCGACCGGGTGCGGCGGTGCTGGGCGACGGTCGCCGGCGCC
>CM020620.1:15353523-15415867 GCA_009829735.1 Pyropia yezoensis
CCCCCCCGGGCCTCCCCTCCCCCCGTTCCTCGATCGGGAGTAGGACGCGAAAGGGGGAAGGGGCAAGCGAGAGGTTCAGGGCTCTGTAGGGAGGGCTGCTGCCCCACCACCCTACCCAACTACTCACAACCCCCCCCCGAACGGAGGTAGTAAGTGTAGGACGGGGGAGGCGGGCTATGGTAGTGGCCACCGGTGCTTTTAGGAGTCGCGCATGGCTGGACGAGGGCGGGGAAGAAGCTGCAGAGAGAGACGGCAAGCGACGTCGACCAAAATATATGACCGACGGGGGAGGGCCCGGGGAAGCTGTGGGTTGACAGGGAAGACGCGGTGCCGAGGCACCGCCCCGTCCCAGTCTGCCCACCCACGTCGGCACCGCCCCACCCGGTTGCGGGTCGCGCCCGCCCGCGCGCGAGCTGGGGGCGGCCGCCCCTCCTTCACGGCCGGCGCCGCTCCTCGTCCCCCCGCGCACCCCTCGTCCGCCACCCACAGTGGGCGGCGGTGGCCCCGTCAGAGACGCCTGCCTCCCCAGCGTCCACCCCGTCGGACGGACCTGCCGGTCAGGGGTCAGCCCGCCGCTCCCGGGATCCCCCCCCCCCCCCCCCCCCCCCCCCCCCCACTACGTCCTGCCCCAGGCTCCACGCCGCCGTCCCCTTGACCACCCCCCCCCCCCCCCCCCCCCCTCACAGCGCCAGGTCCAACACAATCGTGTGCGGGTGCGCCGGGTCCACCCCCACCGCCGGGGCGGTGCGCCGCGCCTCGGCGGCGGCGGCGGCCACCTCCACCGCCCACGCCGCCGCCGCCGCGCACGTCGTCACCGCCCCATCGATGGTCGTACAGTGGAGCACCCGGTCCACGCGCGGGGCGGTCCCCCCCGCCGCCGCCGCCGCCGCTGCCACTTGAGCCGCCGCCGCGGCGGCCGCCGGCGGCGGGCAGGCGGCCGCCTCGGCACACGGGCGGAGGGCGGCGAGCAGGCCCGCCGGCAGGGCGGTGCACACCCCCACGGTGGGGGGGGGCAGCGGTATGCCGCCGGGGCCCAGGGGGGGGGCCGCCCCGCCGGAGGGGAACGCCCCCCGCCCGAGCACGCACGTGTCGGCGGGCCGCGCACAGGGGGTGGCGGCGCGGCCAAAGCAGCCGGTGGGGGGGGGCGCAGGGACCCGCACCGCCGCCGCCGCCGCCGCCGCCGACGCCGCCGCCGCCGCCGCCGCCCCGGTCGGCGCCGCCGCCGTGGCGGTGGCCGCCGCCGCCACCACCGCCACCGCCGCCGTCACGGCGGCGGCCGCAGCGGCCGCGTTAGTGCGGCAGCCGGCGGCGCGGCGGCGGCGGCGGCGGCGGTGGTGGGAGGCGGCAGGGGGGCCCATGGCAGCGCACGTGAGCGTTTGGGGGGGGGGGGGGGGAAAGGGGAAGGAAGGGAGGGGGGTGGGGGGTGGGTGGGGGGAAGGATGGGGATGCCCCCGGGGCGAGAGGAAACACCACCCCGCCCGCCCCTCGTGGTGGGGTCCACCCACGGACCGGCGGGACGCGACGGGAGAGAGGGGCGGGGCGTAGGAGTGGCGGGGGACGGCTGTGGGGTGACGCCGCGGCGGCCGTGGGGGGGCGAGGGGGGGGGGGGGGGTGCCCCCGTTTATCAACGCGTCGCCCAGCCGGCACGCGCGTGGGCAGAGGGTGGGGGCGCCGGCAGCGGAGAGGTGGGGGGGGGGGGGGGAGCGGCGGCGGCGGCGGCGCCCGCCAGCCGACCCGCCACGGCCGGGGGCGAGCGCGAGCGCGGCGTCGGTGGCTGCCGCCGTGGCCTTGCCCCTCTCCCCCCCCCCCCCCCGCCCCGCCCTTCCCTGGCAGACTCGCGGCGTTGTGGGGGGGGGGGGCGTGCCGCTGCCGCCGCTACCGTCGCTGGCGCGCTCATGAGCCCCCCTTTGTAGGGGACGCGCCTGCACGGGCGGCGGCACGCCGGATTTGGGGTTGGGGGGGGGGGAAGGGGGGGGGGGGGGGGGGGGGGAGGTCGCGCAGGTGGGGCGGCGTGCCGGATTGGGGTGGTGTGGGGTTTTTCCTCAACCACCCCCCACCCCCACCCCCGGCCCCCCCCCCCCCCCCCCGCCACCCTCCTCCTGCCCTCCACCTCCCCCCGTCCTCCCCCCCCCCCTGTTCCCCGTCTGGGACTGGAGCGAGGACGGAATCGCGGCGGCGGGGGTTCGTTTGGGCCGTCAGCCGCGACGGCGGCTGCAGGCAAGGCCGGGGGGGGGGGGGGGGGGCGAGCGCTGCGCGCGCCACCGCCCCCACCGCCCCCACCGCCGCCGCCCCCACCGCCGCCGCCGCCGCCGCCGCCGCCGCCGCGGCGGCCTCCACCGCCGCCGCCGCTGCGTCGCCGTCGCTGCCCCCCCCTGCACAGGTGGCGGGGCCACCCCGACGGCGGGCGGGCGAGACTGGCAGGGACGGCATCGCCGCCGCGGGCGGGGAGAGGGGGGGGGGGGGCGGGTGGGGCTGCAGGGATCAAGGAGAGGGGGGGGGGGGGGGTACCTCCATCGATAGCCGCCCGCGGCCGCTGCTGCTGCGGTGCGCGCCAGCGGCGGGCGGGGGGGGGGCGGGCGGGCAGGCAGGCACCCGCCCGGCGGGGTGGTGGCCAAGAGGGGCGGGGGGGGGGGGGGGGGGGCGGGGGCGTGCCGCTGCTGGCGGCGGGGGGCGGGGGGGGGGCAGCCCGCCGCCGCCACCGGCCCTCCCCACCTCGCCCCCCCCGCCCCTGGCGTCGGTGCGCGGCGTGGACAGCACAAGGGACAAAACGCGCGTGGGGTCTGTCCCTGCATGCGGCGCAGCGGCCGCCCCGCCGGCGCGAGCCCACCCACCGGCCCTGCCCTGCACAAAAAAACCGTCCTCCCCCCCCCCTCCCCCCCCCCCCCCCCCCCCCCCCCCCCCCCTACACACACACACCTTTACGGGAACCCCCACCGGGGGCCGGCGCGCGCGCGCTCAATAGTCCTCCCCCCGGGAGAGCACCTCCTTGACACACGGCCGCAGCACGAGGGTGTGCTCAAACTGGGCGGTGAGGGCGCCGCGCCCGTCGGCGAGCGGCGGGTAGGCGTCGACGGTGCCGGCGGCGACCAGCTCGGCCAGCGCCGCCCCGTGCGCCGCCGCCCCCGCCCGGGCCAGCCACCGCCGACAAAACGCGAGCGTCCCGTGCCGCGCGTCAATCGTTGCCAGCAGCGCCGTCGCTGCCGCTGATGGCGGGGGCGGCCGCGGCCACCGTCCGGCGTGGGACCGGGCCCGCGCGGCCGCCGCCGCGTCGGCTGCCGACGCGCGCATGTAGTGGCTGGTGGTGGCGGCGGGGAGCTCCGCCACCACCCCGCGGCCCGTCGTGCCAAACGTTTCAATCGCGTACACCTCCCCCTCCTCCATCTTTTCAGCCGGACGGCGGCGGCGGTGGCGGGCGCCGCCGCCGCTGCCG
The DNA here is from genome assembly GCA_009829735.1 of Pyropia yezoensis. NCBI lineage: Eukaryota > Rhodophyta > Bangiophyceae > Bangiales > Bangiaceae > Pyropia > Pyropia yezoensis. Next base: position 15,356,954 of record CM020620.1, read on the forward strand.
TCGTGGCCAATGGGCCGTACGCCCGGCACTACCTTGCCGCCGTGGATGCGGTACGGCCCAATGCTGTGGCCGCCCAGGTTCCGAACGCTCCGCACCGGCAGCACGCCCCCCCCGGGGGTGACCACCTCGTACGACTCCATCACCTCCTGGGCGGCGGCGCCAAGGTCGGCCAACCGCACATCAATGCCCGCCGCCGCTACGGCCGCCTCTGTCGCCCCGCGGGCGGCGGCGAGGAGCGGCGCCGCCGCCGCCCCCCCCCCCACCGTCCACGCGCTGTCAATGATCCGGCCCGCCACGTGGGTGCCAAAGTCCACCTTGACCACATCCCCCGCGGCCAGCACCCGCGGCGGGTCCCCCGGGTTGGGCGTGTCGTGGGCGGCCACCTCGTTGAGGGAGACGCCCGTCGGGAAGGCGCACCCGCCGGCGAGGCCGTCGGCGGCCAGGTGCGCCCGCGTCAGCGCCTCGAGGCGGTCGACGATGGAGCGGGTGGTGACGCCGGGCCGGATGTGGGGGGCCATGGCCCGCCGCACCCGCCGGTGCGCCTCGGCCGCGTGCCGCAGCCGCCCGAGGAGGGGGGCGGACAGCCGGTCCCGGACGGCCAGCTCCTCGTCGCTCGTGCGGTACGCGTTGGCGTCGGTGTAGTCGAGCAGCTGGCCGGCCGGGAAGGGGGTGCGCGCGTAGAGCACCCGCAGGGGGACGACCCGCTCGGGGGCGTCGTCCCCGTCGACGGGGGGGGGGGGGGGGGGGGGGGCGCACCACCCGGCTCGCCGCCCTCGCCAGCGGCCCCGGTCGCGGAGGCGGCGGCGGCGGCGGCGGCGGCGGCGGCGGCGGCGGCGGCGGCGGTCGCCGCGTCAGCGGCAGCAGGTGCAGCAGCGGCGGTAGGCGGCGCGGCAGGGGCGGCTGCGGTGGGTGCCGCGGCCGCGACGGGCGGGGGGGGGGCGGCCCCAACCCCACGGGCGGCAGCGGGCTCCCGCCGCGGGGGTGCGGGTGTGGGTGCCATGGCCGGCGGGGCCACCCCCGCCGCCGCCGCCGCCGCCGCCGTGACGGCCGGCGGGCGGCCGACGACAGGGCGGCGGCCGCCGGGGCGGGCGCCTGCCGGGCCGCGGCGCTTCTTCACCCCCCCCGCTGGCGGCGGCAAGGGGGGCGCACCCGCAGCGGCTGTTGTATCCATCAGGGCAGCAAAGGCCGGGGCGAGGGCGGTAGGGAAAGAGTCGACGCGAGCGACGCAGGCGGGGGCAGGAGAGGGATATCGCCAGGAGTCAGCGCCGGCAGCAGCAGCCGGCCGCGTCGGTCGAGGTATGGGGGCGGGCGGGAGGGCGCCGCCGCTGCAGGGGCGGCCAGCCGGGGATGAGGACTCGGACGGCGGGGGCGGAGGGGGCGGGCGGGCCGTAGGGGAGAGAGACGGCACACAGCCCACGCGAAGCACTGTCGGCGTACGCCGACGCGCGTGGTGGGGACGGCGACGGGACGGGCGCGGCGGCCACGCCGCGACGCTGGTTGGGATCAGGGGATGAACACGTGGCAGAGCACAGCGGTGGATTTATTCTGTGTACTGTTTTGATTGGTGTTGTCTGACGTTGCAGAAATTCCCTGACACGCCAACGCTGCTGCCACCAGCCCCGCCCGACGTGCACGTGGCAGGCGCGCGTCGGGCGCGTCCCAAGCGTCACCCGCAGCGCCGTGGCGTCGGCGACGGTCGTCGCTGGGGGGGGGGGGGGCCACGAGAGCCGCGGCGCTTCCCTCCCGCTCCCCGCCCTTGCTCTGACCTGCCCGCCCCCTTCCCGCCACTGCGGTGGGCATCCCCCGCCGCCTTCCCGGGAATCCGCGTCCCCCCCCCCTCCCGCCCCCCCCCCCCTTCCCCCCCCCCCCCCCCCCCCGCGGTGCCCTCGCCTGCCCGAACGCCAGCCCGCCTCCCGCCACGCCGCGGGACCCGCGAGTGTACGCCGACCACCCTCGCTCCCCGGCCGGCCGCTCCCCCCTCCCGCCCCCCCCCGCCCCGCGCCGCCACGCGCCGCCACTCCCCCCACCCCCCCCCTCCCCCTTCCGCCCCGACTGCGCGTGCCGCCCCCGGCCACGTGGTGGGGCGCACGGTCGCCGCGACACCCATTGCCCCCCCCCCCCCCACGCTGCCGTGCGTGCGCGCACCCCCTACCGGTAGCGTTGGGAGCAAGCGGGCCTCCACCCCCACGACGCCGCCCGTCTGCTCGGTGCGTGGCGGGTGCGGCCGCCTCCATCCTCCCGCGCGGATTGTGCGTCGCTCCTCTCTCTGTTGCCTCCTCTCTCTACTCCCTCATCCCCCTCCAACTGCTCACCCCAACCCCCTCTATCGCCCCCTCTCCTCCACTCAACCACCCCTGCGCACCCCCCCGCCCGCTTCCCCCCCCCTGTCCCCCCGCCTCGTCGTTCCCCCCGCCCGTCGCGCTGGCGGCCATCGCCATGGCGTCGGACGCGAGCGTCGGCAAGATCCTCTCCCGCCTGTCGGCGGTCGAGGCGGACCAGGCGTCCCTATCCACCGCCGTTGCGTCGGAGCGGTCGGCGGCGGTCGCCGCCGCCCGCGCCCGCCTGACCACCGCCGAGGCCGCCCGCGCCGCCGCCGAGGCGCGCGCCGCCGCCGCGGCGACCGCCGCCGCCACCGCCGCGGCCACGTCGTCGGCGGCGGCGGCGGCGGTGCCGCCGCCGGTGCTGATGCAACTCAACATGGAGGGGATTGAGGCGGCGACCGCCGCGGCCGCCCGCGCGGCGGAACGCTCCCGCGTGCTGCGCCTGCAGGCCGAGGCGCTCGCGTCTGCGTCGGTCGCGCAGGCGGCTGCGATCACGTCGGCGCCCGCCGCGACGCTCCCGCGGTCGCTCATTGCCGACGCGTCGGCCGCGACGCCGCCCGCGCTGCCCGCCCCGCCCGCCGTGCGGGCCATCACCCCCGCGGGGTGGGAGGGCAATGACGAGGGCGACGTCCTCGTCAAGACCGTCACCGTCGCGCTGGATGACGTGGAGCGCGCCATGCGCCTGTCCCCGCTGGTCGGCAAGGCCCGCGCGTTTGGCTGCCCGGACGTCAAGTACGGCTATGAGGTGTACTGTGTGGTGGCGGTGGCGCCGGGGGTGTCGGCGGCCAGCGTGAGTGAGTCGGCGCTGATGATGCACGCGCAGCGGCGGCTGCCCAACGCGATGGTGCCCCGCCGCATCTTTGTGGTGGAGGGCGGGTGGAAGGAGGAGGAAGTGAGCCGCGCGACGCTGGCCGAAGAGGGGGGGCTTGCGCGGCTGCTCAAGCAGTACGGGTCGACGCCAGCTGCTGGGGGGGGGGGGGGGGCGCTGGGTCGACGGCATAGTGGGGGTAGCTGGATGAGAGAGGGGGGGGGGAGGTGGGGTGGGCGACCAAGGTGCTGGGCGGGGGGGAGTGGAGGCGGGCTTGAGAAGGAGTCGGTGGCGAGGGGTGTGAGACGGAGGATGGGTGACAGGTGGGGCGAGGTCCAACGTGATGGAGTGTTCGTGTCAGTGGGTGCCGGCGCGGTGTGACGACGACGGGTGTGGGGCGCTGCGATGGACGACGTGGTGGTGGCCTGCCAGTGGCGGAGGGCAGCGGCGCCATGGCCGAGTCGGTGTGGCGGCTCGCCGAGGGGCTATGCACAACCTTCGCTCTCGGGGGGTGCATGCTCGGGGGAGCTCCTCGGCCCACCCGCACGTGGCGTGTGGTGTGTATCGGCTGGGTGTCGAGGTCACTCCTGTATTTTCGTTGACGTGAGGCACCCGGTGGTGGGCCGCACCGTCGATGCGCCATAGTGGCGGCCACAATCCGGTCCGTGACCGCCTACCCCTCATTCGTCCCCTCTCCTTGCGGCCTAGGTTTGGTGGCCTCAGCTGTGTGCTGTGGGCGCACCGCACCCACGGGGGACAACACAGCTGCGCCCTCGAGGCGCGGGCAGCGCACAGGCTGCCCCCGAGCACCGCGCGTCCCACACCGTGTCAACCGCTGCTCCACCGGCCCTCGCGCCACCCACAGCCGCAACGCCCCCAACGACAGAATGACAAACCGGGCATCCGCCCTCTCCCCCTAGTGCGGGGCTGCACCGCGCGCCCCCGCAATGCGCACGCGGACCCCCTTCAGCCCCCCCCCCCCTCTGCCGGCACCACCCCCGCCGGCCGTGGCGGGATGCCCAGCGGTAGCGTCGAGAACCCCTCCGTCGACGGGTCCCAAACCCTGGCCGAGATGCCCACCAGCCCCCCCCCCCCCTCGTCAATCTCATACACGTTGTACCGGGCCATCACGTCCGTCCCCCCCCCAACGTACGTGCCGCTGCCGGCGTCGGCAATCAGCGTCGACGGGGAGCCGTCCATCCACCCCCGGTACGGCACGTGGTTGTGCCCGTGCAGCAGCAGCCCCACCTCCCACCGCGCGCACAGGCGGGTGAGTCGCCAAATGTCGCCAAGCCCCCTGTTGGCCTCCTTCCACGCGCCGTGGCACACCCGCGGCGGGTGGTGGACGGCGACAACGAGGAAGCGGGCGCCGGCTTCGACCGCCGCGCCGCATGCCGCGTCGGCCGCGGCAGCCTGCGCGGCACCGACGGTGCCACACGACTCAAACGCAGACGTGGCCACCCCCGAGTTGAGGCACACGAGCGCAATGGCCTTGGCCGGCCCGAGGAGCTTGACGTAGGGGAAGCCCGCTTCCCGCGGCAGATGGTCTTCATCCTCATAGGGGCTCGGCAGTGTGCCGGGGGGGGGGTTGACATAGTCGGGGGGGGGGCGCCCGTCGGGGGGGGGGGGGGCGGCGGCCGCCTCGGGGACGGCCGGGGTGGCCACGGTCGTGGCGGCCACAGCGGCGGGTGGCACCGCGGCACTGGCTGGCGGACTGGGCGTGCCGCCATTGGCATACGCCACTGGCGGTGGCGGCCGCACTGCAGCCGTTGGGTCTGGCGGCAAAGCGGGCGTTTCCCCAGCCATAAGCGCCAGCGGCGGCGGCGCCCCCCCCACCCCCCTGCGGTGGGGGTCATGTGTGTCCTGTGGGTGCCGGTGGGACGAACGTCGGCGGTGGTTGTGGCGACGGTGGTGGTGCCGCCGGTGCCGCTCGCTCCCCGCCATGACGAACCGCCCAAAGTTCATGTCGGGGGTGGCCACGTCCCCAAAGTACTTGGCAAACAGGCTGGACGTTACCGTCCGGGGCAGGTACGCGTCGTGGTTGCCAGGGATCACCGACAGGAGCGACGCCAGCGGCGCGACCGCCCCACCGCGGCTGCGGCCGTCGCCACCGCCACTAACGTCCCCGCTGTCCCCACTGTCGTCGCTGCCACTGTCACTGCCGCTACTGTCCATGGTGCCATTGGGAGCACCGCCATTGACGGCGGTCGCCGCGCCCCCCCCTCCCTCCGCCACCGCCGCCGCCGTCGCTGCGTCGACGCGGGCAAAAAACGCCGCGTCAACGAGCGCGCGGGCGGCGGCAAACTCGGCGACTAGCGACAGGTTGGTCACGTCCCCCGTCAGCACCGTGTGGTCGACCCCCCCCCATCCACCCCCACCCTCCTCCCCTCCCCCCCCCGCCCTCTCCCCCGTGCCAACACGGGGGGTGGAGGTGGGGGCACCCCCCCACATGTCGGCCAGCGCCGCCGCAAACACCGCCGGCGGGTACGCGTCGGCGCCGCGGGCGGTGCGGAGGGTGAGCCAGCCGAGGAGGCGCTTGTTGGTGGCCACGTGCTTGAAGAAGCTCGTCGACGCGGGCGACGGCGTGGACGATGGCGCCGACACGTGCACGTCACTAATGTGGGCCAGACGGAACGGCATGGCGCCCGCCGTGGGGGCAAGAAGGGGGGTACTCGCGGGGGGACGGTGGTGGGGTGTAGTGGTGGAGGCGAGCAAAAGTGGCGGCGAGGGCGTGGGGTTGGGGGGGGGGGGGAGAGGAAGGGAGCGACTTGGCGGAGGGCAGTGCACTGCCACTAGTGACGACGCTCCCAGCCGCAACGACCGTTTGCCCACCGCCGATGGGGTGGACGTGGCCGCCACGCCCGTACACGAGTGCCGTCGACGGTGCGGCGGCCTGCTGTGCACAACGCGCGAGCAGCGTCGGTGCCCACGCCGGTTCGTGCGGCCGAGCGGTGCGCTCCGAAAAAACCCCCAGCAGTGGGTACAGTATCCGCGCAAGGGGGCGGGGCCACCGCTCAACGCCAATCACTGGCGGCTCTCCACCCGCGAGGGGGTGTCAGCGCACAGTTTGTACGACAGCCCGCGCCTTTTGCATGCACAGAGCCACCTTTGCTGCCTGCATCTGCGCAAACCACCGCCTCTTCTCCCATGCTCTCTCCGCCCCCGCCCCCCCCTGACACACCCCACAGTCCCCGTACGCGGGCGTGGTGGCGGGTGACAACCACTGCCTTTGTGTCCCCCCTCCTGGCCCAGTTGGTGTGTTTATCTTCCCCATCGCCCTTCTGGTCTTCCCCCCGTCCCCTCTGTGTCTTGCTCTTGTTTTTCTAGGCCCCGTCGTGCGTTTGTAGCCGCCCCAAAGTCCCTTCGTGCTCTCCTTCCCCCTCTCCGTCCGCTTCATGTGCTCCCACTCTGCCGACGTCCCCTTCCCATGACGCCCCCCCCCCTTCCCTCCCCCCTCACCTCCGTCGACGCGCCCGTCGTCCACCCACGAGGTGCGTGGTGCCCCCTCTACGGCCGCGTGCGGTTGCGCGCTCGGGTGGAGGGGAGGGGAAAGGGACCGCTGGGGCGGTGGCTCGTGCTTTTTCCCACCCCCCGGGGACGGGGCCTGTCCCCGGCAGCCAGGGGGAGTGGCCCAGTTGGCGGAGTCAGAGAGGTGCCGGGCAGACAACGACAGCGTCCTCCTTCCTCTGGACGGCGACGCGCCCCCGACCGCGACGGCGAGAGCAGCTGTAGATGGGGTGGGCTCGAAAAAAAACCGTTAACAGTGGCGGGCGCCGGCTGAACCGCAAGGCGTGCCGCCTCCCCTCCCCCGTCGGCCCGCGTGGCCGGCGCGCTGCGGGTGGCGACGCCGCCTGCCCCTAGGATGCCGGCCGCCGGAACGGCGGCAGCGGCGGAAAGTGATAGTCTGCGCCCCGCCCTGACAGGACCACCCAGCCATCTGGAAAGGCCTGCCACAGGCGCTCCACCCACTCCATCGCCCCCCGCAGGCGCGCCTCGACCGCCTCCATGTCGGCGGGCGTCAGCTGCAGGATGGACTCGCGGTAGTGGAGGAAGCACCAGCTGTCCGTCGCACAGTCCCGCTCCACCCCGTGCGTCGCGGTGTGGTACGAGTAGCGCAGGCCCGCGTTGCCGCCGGCCATGTAGTAGAAGCGCACGTACCGAAAGGGGAAGAGCTCAAAGAGGGCGCCGCCCGCGGGCAGGAACTGCGCGTTTACCAAGTTCGCCCCGTGCACGCCCACCGCCACCCCCGTGCCACGGACCGCCGCCACCTGCGCCGCCAGCGGCTGGGCACCTGAAAAGGAGGTGGTCGTGTACTTCCAGTGGTACTCGTCTGCCAGCCGCAGCAGCATCGTCCGCAGGGACCGCTCACCATACACGTTGAGCCGACGCCGCGAGCGGGGCGCCCGCAGCAGGTAGGAGATGGACCGGGGGGGCAGCGCCAGCCGGATTACGTCTGCCCCACCGTCGGCGGCGGCGTCGCCGCCCGTGCGAGGGGGTGGCGGCATGGCCGCCCGGGACACGCCAGGCGCCGCGGCGGTGGCGTCGCCGCTGTCGGCGGCGGTGGTCGCTGCCACCGCCTGTGGGTGCACCCGCAGCTTGCTGCTGTCCGCCAGCTGCGACGGCAGCCCCGCGTAGCGATAGACTGTCTCCCGAAAGGCGAGCGCCTCGCGGGGCACCCGCGGCACGTGCGCGTCGGCACCCAGCTCGGCGGCCGTCACGACGGGGGTGTCGTTGAGAAACTGAAAGGCGTCGACGGCGCCCTCAGCGCCAAGGAGCACCGCCCGGCGGAAGCACTGGAAGTGCGACCGCGGATCCAGTCGCACCTTGCCGTAGCTCACAGACGTGCCCGCCTCTGCAGAGATGGCGCCAAGCGTCGCCTCCCGCAGGCCCTGCTTCCACGCACCCGCCCACTGCAGACCTGAGCGAAAGCGGAGCTCCACCTCAGGGGGGGGGACCGGCGGCGGCGCGTCATAGGTGCCGGGAGCCTCGGGGGGGTCCTCGTCCACAACCGTCCCCGCATCATCCGCACCGGCGACGGCCACACCAGCGGTAGCATCCCCACTGGTCACCTGCCGCACAGTGGCCGCCCCCGCCCCCCCGCCACGTGCATCAAACTCGCTGTCCCGAACGGCGGTAGCAGCCATGGCGGCCACCCCCCGGCTGTCAAGCCCCTCTGGGTGCACATACTTGACGAGATGGCGCAGCACATGCAGGCTAAACTGCCACGCCCGCCCAAAGTGACAAATATTGGAGGTGTACTCGTACTTGGGTGCAATGACCGCCAGGCTGTCGTGCCACCGAAAGGTGTGCTCCCGCGGCCCCCGCGGCGGGTACTCTGCGGCGGCAGCGGCAAACCACGCTGCGGGGTCCTCGGCGACGGCCGAATGGCCAAACATGGACGTGACGCGGCGCGCGCGGAGCTTGGCGCACGCCGCGGGGTCGGCCAGCAGCGGCGGCCGGCCGTCCGCCGGCGGCGGCAGCCGCGCCCCCGTCGCGTCCACCGCGTGGCACGACACGGAGCGGGTAAAAGTGACCATTCGCTCCAGGTGGCCCCCACCAAAGCAGACGGGGCCGACCACGCACAGCGCCCGCGAGTTGATCGCCCAGTAGGCGTCGGGGCCATTGTCCCCGTCGGCGCCGGCCGCCGCCGCCGCCGCAGCGGCAGCCGCGCGGCCAGCGGCGTCGCCTGGGGGGGTAGCACCAATCAGGTAGCACCGCTCCTCCCCCTCCCCCCCAGGCCCCGGGTGAAAGGTGGTGCCGTCGGTGGTGGACCGCCATGGCGGGGTGGGTATCTCCCATGGCTGGAGCTTGCGGGGGGGGGGGGTCGCAACCGCCGCCGCCACGAGCGCGGCTGCCCACGTGGCCAATTGGCCACCGCCGGAAGCGTGGGTGACCGCCGCGGCGGACAAGGCTCTGTCGCCGCCGCCGCCGCTGCTGCCACCAGCGCTGCCACCGCCGCCGCCGTCACCACCACCACCATCTGCCTGGGTCGGCCGGCCGGCGGCGGCGGCCAAGGCCGCGTCGGCGGCGCCCCCCCCCCAGCCCTCCGCCCCTCGCCAGCCAGACAGCACCACCACCAGCAACGACACCGACGTGGCCAGCAGCACCGCAACGAGCGTCGCGATGCAGCACCCGCCGGTGCCTCCGCCACCGGGCGAGCCGCCGGCCCAGCCGACGCGCCCCCCCCGCCGCCGCCCCGCCCGCGCAGCCGCCGTCCACGCTGACCGCCACGCGCGGCGGAGGCGGACGGGCACGCCCGCGGGGGACGGCAGGCCTCCAACCAGGGCCATGGCCGACGCTACAAGCGCTTATCTAGAGGAAGGGACAGAGGGCGAAGATGAAGAGTGGTGGGAGTAAGGTGACCAAGAAGACAGGCACAGTGAAGAAGAGGTCTTCAAAAATTAAAAAAAGGAAAAAAAGAAGGAAAGGAGGGGAAGGGGAAAGCTCCAGCAGGAAGCGTCAAGACTGCGAGCTGTCAGGGTGTCGGCGTTCCGTCGCAGGACAGGAGACGGCGGCAGGCGGCGTGTCGACGCCGCAGCGAGCCGCCGTCAACGCGGCAGCGGGGTGGGCGGTGGGCGCGGCGGCGTCACGGCCGACGGGTGGATCCATCAGTGGTGGGCCGATGCGTGAGAGGACGCCGGCCCGCGGTCGGCAGAGGCCTGCAGCGCCGAGACCGCGACGCGGCGGCCACGGGGCACCACCACCAGTCGCGTGCACGCAGAGACACAGCAAGGCGAGCAGGCGATCCAAGCGGGGGCCCCCTCCACCAGTTTGCAACCTGAAACTGGAGCGTTGATCCGAGGGTGCGTGCCACTTTGGTAACGAGGTCCCGATTTACTGTCAATTACATGCTTTGGTGTGTGTACCGTGTACCCTGTGCACGTTCCACTCACGGCTGCTGCAGGGGTGGGCAGGGCCCGTGTTAAATCTCGATGCACTTGGCCCTCACATCAGGCCTCGTGGGCATCCGAGATAGGCGCTTAGCGCATGTCGTCCCCACGAGCCGGGCGCGGGCCATGGCGGCGAATGGCTGAACAGGACCCTGCGTCGCTGGCAGTGTGGTGTCTCCAGCAGAGGACGGCGTGGCAGCCCGGCGTTGCACGAGGCCTCAGAGCGGGGCCCCTCCTCCCCAGTCGTACATGCAAGCTTGCTACGATTCGACCATCCACGGGGGCGTCATGCAGGAGCACCAGACGATTGTAGCCAGTGAGATGATCCAAGGCAAGAGGCGCGATGCGGACAGCCACCGTGCCAGCACTTTTTTTTTGGGCAGTGGTGGGCGCCGTCTCATCGTATGTACATACTGTGCTGTACTGCGCTGCGTGGGCCTTGCATTGGCTGCCTCTTCAGGCCGGGCCCCCACGGGCGAGGTGCTGCTGAGGGTCTTCCTGTCGTGGCTCTTTCCTCGTGCTCGCTCGTGGCAGGTGGTGGACGGCGCCCTCGTTGGGGAGTATCCAAATTCCCGTGTTTAGTACATGCATGTGTACAGAGCGACATACCTATGTAAATACACTATGCCGCTGAGCGCCCTGGTGCCTCCCCCCCGAAATAGTAGCGCATCAAGACGCGAGCCAGCCGCCCTCACCATACGTACAACCCCCCCTTCTGTCACGCTGTAGCCGTTTGTGCCTGTGTCGCATGCTGCCGGGTATCCCCCCCCTTGGCCAGAGGACTTCCAAGAATGCATTGCGCAACACTGAGGCAAGAGAGAGAGGACCGACCGCGGCGGGCCCCACAGCCGCGGTCTTCCGCTCAGCCCGCGCACATCAGGCGGGACCCCCACCCTCCTTTTCGTCCGCGTAGGCTGGGGGTCGTCTGCGGAACAGCCCTGGCTGCGGGCAGGCACCCCGCGCTGGTGATTGCGGTGCCGCCGACGCCGGGGGGGCACGTCGCGGTGGCGCGCACGCGCGGGGGGGGGCGCGTGCCTTGCAAGAGTGGGCCCCGCGTGGGTGGCGCCTCTGGTTGGCTGCTGCGCGCCGGTCGTGACAAGAAGGTGTTGGACGGCGCGGCCTCGGCCCGGGCGCAACGCTCCCCGATACACATCTCAGAGGCGGGGGTGTGCCCGCGCCGTCGCGCCTCGGTTCCGGTTCGCGCCCGTCCGTACGGCCGTGCGGCCATCAGCGCGCGGCGGTCTCTTTGAGGAAGGCCCTCCTATCCGGGCGGCAGTGCCCAGCGAGTGCCGTGGGCTCTTCCTCCCGGGAAGGGCTTCCGCTGCTGGCCCCTCTGTCACTGCCACGCTGCCGTCCCTGTCGCGCTTGAACTTGACTCTTCTTCGCGCCGCGATGTGCTTCCTTCGTACCGTTGACGCGGCGGGCGGAGGCCTCGTCCACGTGACGTTCGCGCCGCTGAAAGACGAGGCCCGGCTGGTCGCCCTCTCGTCCCCGACCGCCGGCGGCACCGACACAGGCACGGGCACCGGCACTGCCGCCCCCCCCACCGCTACCGCGAGTGTGACCGCAGTTGGCGCGCCCGCCATCACCGTCACGGGCAGCGGTTGTGGGGGGGGTATCTCTGGTGGCGGTGGGGGTGGTGGTATCCCCGGCGGCAGCGGGGTGGGGGACGTCGCCCCTGCGGGGGGAGCCGGCGGGGTGGCGCCCAAGGTGTTTGTGTCGCTCCCGCGGCCCGTCTGCTGCACGCACACCCCTATCTTTACGGCACAGACGCCGTCGTCGTGTAGCAGCGTGGAGGCGGCGAGGGGCGCCACCTCTACCTGGGATCCACTTGTTGAGCTGCACCACTGGTGGGGCGACGGTGGAGGTGGCGGCGGCGGTCATGGTGGCGGTGGTGGCCGCGGCGGTCATGGTGGCGGTGGCGGCGGCGGCGATGGCGGCGGCGGTGCCATGATGCCCAGCGGCGTGGTGCCGTCGCCGCCGACGCGGGAGTGGGCGGGCACCGCGTCAACGAGCCACCCGATGGAGGTGGAGATGGTGTCGGACGGGGAGACCCCCGCCGCCACCGCCGCGGCCATGGAAGATGGGGGCGGCCACATGGTGGCCTCGCGCGCGACGCCGTGGGGAATGACTGCCGCAGTGCCGCGGTGCGCCGTTGCGCCACGGCCGCTGCCTCTCCTGCTGCCGCTGCCGGCGGCAGCGGTCGCGGCGGTCACGCCAGCCCCTCACGCGCCTACGGCGGCTGCCGCCGCTGCCGACGCGAGCGGCTACGAGTCCGCCCCCGACGCGGCGGTTGACGCGGCGCACGCCAGCCGGCTGGCGGCGGTGCGGAGCAGCCTCGGCGGCACCCGCCGGCCGCACCGCCGCGGGCGGCGGCGGGTTCACCCCGCCGCGCCGCGGGTTGTCCACGCCGAGGTGGTCGCGCTGGCCGACGCGTCAAACCGGCTGGCCGCCTTGGCCGCTGACGTTGCCGCCCGTCGGGGGGCGCTGGCCGCGACGCACGACCGGCTGCTGCGCCGACGGCTGTCGATGGACGGGCGAGGCAGCACGGCGGGGGGGGGGGGCGCGGGGGGGGGGGGGGGGGGGGTGTGTGACCGCAGGGGGGAGCGCGGCCGCGCTGGTGTGTGCCACCCGCGGTGGGCCCACGCTTGTATTCTCACGAGCAGGGGGGACCCCCGCCGGGGGTAGACCATCCGTTTCTTGCCACACCTGCGCCCGTGCGCGCGCCACGGGGCCGCCGCCAGACATTCCCAGGGGGCTTTGCGTTTTTTTTTCGTTGTGCAGGGAGAGCGGGGCTGAGCCGGCCCGCCCTTTGCCCCTGCGATCGCAACGGCCCCATCATGCATGCCTGGATGGTGCGGGGACACGCAGTCATCGACGGCCTCGCAGCTCCCCGTCATCGGCTGGGAGACACCGCAAGGGCATGGCCAGGGGGCTCTCCAAACAACCAACAGGTCCTCTGGAGCGAAGCGGGACGCCACGGGAGACTGGCGCAGCCGGTCCGTCCCGCCACCCCCCCGCCCCCCCTTCCCCGTTCGTTCCGTACGCCGACGGGCGGGCGCACGCGCCCAATCCGACCCGCCCCCGCTTGGCAATTGGAGGACGAGGGGCGTGCGGAGGGCCGCTGGGCCCGCCGTATCGGCGGCGGCGGCGGCGGGTGCGGCGGGTGCGGCGGCGGGGTGCCGCCGCCCGGGCGGCGGGCTCGCCGCCCGCGGGCGCGACGGGCTGCCGGCCAGGGACGGCTTCCCAGGGGCGGCGGCGGCCCGTCCGTCTTGGAGGCCTCCCCTCATGCCCGTCGTCGCCGTCCTTCCCACCTGCAGAGCAATGGGAGTGGCGCGGAACCCCCCCCCACCACCTTCCGTCCGCATCCCCACCTCTCTCCGCGATACCGCAAGGGTTCCACGGAGAGAGGAATCCGCCCGCCGCGACGAGCGCGCCGCGGCCGCGACCCACCGACGACCCGGACAGGATGGGAACAAAAGTAGCCTTCAAGGTGACCTCCCAATCTCCGGGGCGCACCTCCACGACCATCCCCCCATCGTGTGCACCACACAATCATCACCGCGGCGCACACCCAATCGGGGGCTCAACCGGCGCGCGTGGGGGCCGATCCGGTGCGAGGATCCCCTCCACCACGAGGACAGAGTCCCCTTGGCGGCCTCGCTGGTGTGGTCGAGTGGGGCCCACGCCGCGGCGACTACGGCGGCCAGCGCACTCGCGAGCAGCCGCCATTCCCTGCGTGCCGCCGCCCACGCCGGACGGTATCCCGCCGCCCCGTCGCGCTGCGGCGAGTGTCGGTCCAGTGTGGCCGTCTGATTGAGCAGCCTCCCCCGCCCACGCCGCTGCTCGACCTGCCATCCGTACCGCCTCCCTCCCGACCTCCCCCCCCGACCCCCGCCCTTCAATCGACCCCCCCCTCTGCCCATCGCCGCACTCCTCCCGCGCCGCCCCACTCCCGCGCCGTCCTCTCCTCTCTGTTGTTTGTCGCTGCCGGCGCGCCGCGTTCTTCCCCCCCCCCGCGTCGGTGGCCACCATGGCCGCCTTTGTCCCGGCTTCGGCCGCCTCGCCCGCCGCCCTGTCGTCGGCCCGCCGCGCGGCCGTGTGTGGCGAGTCGGTGACAGCCGCGCCCGCGGCCGCCCGCCCCCTTGCGCGCACCACCCCCGTGGCGCTCAACCGGTTGCCCAAGTTCTCCATGCCCGGCAAAAAGGGGGAGGCGGCGGCCAAGGACGCCAAGGGCGCTGCCGCCAAGGCGGGCAAGAAGGTGGCCGTGCAGGTGTCCAAGGCGGGCGCCGCCGCCGCCGAGCCCGCCGCCGTGTCGGTGGGCGGCAAGCGGGTGTCGCCCGTGACCAAGGGGGACGCCAAGGGCATCCCGGCCAACCCCAAGTTTTACAACCCGGCGTCGGCGCGCTACCACTTTGCCCGCGCCGCGGCGGGGCAGTCGTCCTCGCCGTTTGACGTGCGGGTGGCCACGACGGGCGTCAAGAAGCATGCCAACGAGCGGGTTAATGACCAGGGCACCTTTCGCAACATGAACCCCTTCACCGCTGAGACGGTTTGGACGCACGGCGGGATGGACCCGGAGCAAGCGGCCGTTGCTACCCGTGCCGTGTACAAGAATGTGCTCGGTAACGCGCACCTGATGGAGAGCGAGCGGGCGGCACTCGCCTCTTCTGAGTCGTGCTTTACCTCCACGGGCAATGCCAAGGAGTTTGTGCGCGCGGTGGCCCAGTCTGACGCCTTCCGCACGCGCTTTTTCGAGCCGGTCACCCCCATGCGGTTCGTGGAGCTGTCGTACAAGAACATCCTCGGTCGCGCGCCGCGGTCCCAGGCCGAGTATGCGGCCACGATGGCGGTGCTGCAGCAGGAGGGCTACAAGGCGGCCATCAATTCGCTTGTTGACAGCGCCGAGTACGACTCGCTGTACGGCGAGACGCGGGTGCCGGCCGTCAACTTCCGTGGTGGCCACGAGACCAACAACGAGATGAACCGGTTGGCCATCCTGGCCGGCCCGGCATGCTCTTCCGACAAGTCGCTGTCCACCGCCGCGGTGTTCCCGGCTATTGACGAGTCCAGCGGCGTGTCTGCGTCGGCCGTCGCGGCGGGCCTTCCCGACGCGTGGGTAGGCGAGAATGCGGCCCGTGAGGCGGCGGGCCTGGCGCGCTCCCTCCCCCGCGACGCGTTTTGGTCGGGCGCCGCGATGCAGTCTGAGGGCAAGGCCTGGACGGCCAAATACGGCAAGTACTTCCCCAACTATTACGCCGAGTCGAACGTCTTCCAAGACGTGATGAAGGTGCGCCGGACCGTGTCGGATGAGGAGGCCGAGGAAGCGGCAGCGGTTCTCAAGTACGGAACCCTGATGGCCAAGCAGTACACGGGTGGGGCGCGGAAGGTGTGGGACAAGGCGCCAGTCATTGAGCTCAAGCTTCCCAAGAATGGCCAGGGCGGCTACATTCGTGTGTCGCTGGACACCGTGTCCGCACCCGTGCCGTCCAACCTCAGCCAGAAGGTGTAAGGTCAGGCGTCGTAGGGTTCCTTTCCTTCTTTATGATGATGTCGTCTTGTCCCCTGTTTTCCGTCTTCGCGCCAGCGCACCGGCGGTGGCTCTATACGTAGGAGGACGTGCCCACCTGTCGCTACCTCGCTCGCGCTACGGCCACACAGTATTTCCTTTCCATTCCGCTCGACCGTGAGTGTTACGTCTTGGTTGCCATTCTCGAGTCGGACCGCTGTTGTTTGGTGGAGTCCTGTGGCACGCTGATGGGCGCCCGCCAAGGTGGACGCCAAGCCGATTGGCAGGTCGCATTGCGCCCCAATGGTCTCCTGATCCCCCGCGCCCCCTCTGCAGTTTAAGGTCACCCACGCCTGCCCACCTCTCTTGCAAGCAGGCTCCCTCGTCAACGGATCGTTTACTCTGACGTACGTATCTAAATGTCAAAGAAAGTGAAAATTCAGTTGTTCTCGCCACATCTAGCTATCTATCCAGGAATGGAGAAAGTCTTGCTGTGAATTGACATTCAATATATTAAATGGGGCGGGTGACGATAGAAATAACATGGTTCGTTTTTTTCTGACGTAGCTGCAACACTGGATCGAGCTAACCGACTGCAAGCTACAGAGCATGCTTTCTCCTAAGTGCATTGAATCCTAGCAAGCACTCCCCAGCGTAAGATGTCTTTAGACTGTTCCTTTCGAGATCAGCAAAACTGTGCAGACGCTGTAGAGATAGGCAGCGGGCGACTTCGCCCAGATGCCTCCGAGATCCTCGTCTGGGCACCCTGCGCAGTGAGTCCAAGACTGTGTTCCTTAGAAACCTGCAATTTGATGCGAATCGATGTTGTGTATCCGCTCAAGGCCTCCCCTGAGGCCCGTGAAGGCCGACTTTGTCGTACAGAACGTGCTCTTCGTTGCCTGCGAGCTGGGGAAATCGTCGTTCGTCGCTTTTTCTTGACAATGATGACGAGCACGTCAAGGTTGTTCTCCTGATCCAAAAAGTTTGGCTGCCAGTTTTATCCCCAGGAAATATTTTCAACAGGGTTTGACATTTTCTTTGTGACAAAGAACGTATTTGTCAAAATAATGTTCGAGCGTGGCTTGATGCGATGACAAACGTTGTTAGCAAGTTCCTTGCGTGCCTGTGCACTTATTCACAGATCGACTTTCCGCTCATCATACATGACTGTTCCACTCAAGCCAGTGTCCTGCTGGCAGCTAATTTTTTACTCGCCAGAGCGGAAAAAGTGACCAGGTGAACAATTCAAACGCGATTTCTGCACACCGGAACAGCTGATTATGACTTGAATGCTGATTCTTCCTGTAACCGGCTCCGGGATTATTTCCCGTCGGTCGCCACGTCGGCGCCGTGCGTGACGACCAACAACCTGTGGGGGAGAGCCGTCGCTGCGCAACGGCTGCGGTGCCGCTCGCGGTGCACCCCGGTGGGTGCCACGCCCTCTCCTGCTCCCTCTCCCGCGCGCCGCCTCCCCTTCCTGTCAGTCGGGGACCGACGCACCGCCTGTCGGTGCCCGCACGTGGGCGCGGCGGCATGCCGTGCGATTGCGCTGCCCGCGCCCGCTCGCCGCTGCCGCCCCGACCTGCCTTTGTCGGGCGGAGGTGGATGCTGCTTTCGCTCTCCCTCTCGCCGCGGTGCCTCTGCGCGGCAGGCGCCCTCTCGCGCGCCCGCTGCTGCGGCCGCGCGCCCGCTGCCCCGGCCGCGCGCCCGCTACTGCGGCTGCGCGTCCGCTGCTGCGGCTGGGCGCCGGCGGCGTGTGCCTGTGGCCGCCCGAGCCCCTGGCGTGGGGGCGGCGGCCAAGGCGGCGCGACCCGCCGCGGCGGGTACAAGACCGCCGCCGGGCGGGGCTGGCCACCGCCGACACGAGGTCGGCAGCGTCCAGTTCTTCTCGCGCCCCGGTCCCGCCCACCTCAAAAGCTCGAGTATCTGTATTATCATCCCGAGGGACACAGCGCCCTTTGTTCTTCTTTACGAGACGCGCGTGGACTTCCCCGCGGCACCCTGCCGCTCAAGGGGCGTCTTCTCAACCGCTGCACCGCGGCTGCGCCTGCCTTTGGACGTATCAGCGGTGGCAACCAACGCCATCTGCCTGTACGCCCTGGGTACTTGCGGTCGTGGGCACGCGGGCCCGTCACCTGGGCGTCTCGTCTTCCTGTCTCTTTACCTTTATCTGTCTCTTCCCGCAGGACCGACGTGCCGGTCGACTAGTAGCTATGGGGGGTACTAGTTTTTGCCTGCTTGGAAATGATAAATGTCACGTTCCTGGCGTCTCTGTCCCTCTACCTGTGGTTACACGGAAAAATGGATGTGCGCAGCCGATTGCAGGTTTCTAAGGAACACGGTCTTAGACCCACTGCGATGCGTGGAGGTCGTGCGCAGGTCTGTACCTAGCGCACAAAGCGCGAGCCCAGAGACGCCTCCAGGACGGAGCAGATTCTAAATGTTTCTGATGACTGTCCGCTGCTAGTCAGATCTGGAATGTGGCGACTTGTAGCGGTCGTCCAGTGGACCTGCGGGGCTGCCGGTCGGAACGTGCCTTCGAGAGAGGGCATCAGCACATGATCCCGTGAGGTCCACTGCTTTCCGTCACACCAATCAGAATCACTCCTGCCAGTCACAATGCCCCCCAGCCCTTCCCCGACAAAAAAAAACATCCTCCCAGTTAACATAGGAACCGCAATAGTTCCTCAATCTCGTTACCAGCCTCACATACACCTTACATACGCTATATCTCTGTACAACCAAGCATGCGGATCAAGGAGTACGTGGCCTGCGACCCGTGGTGCCTCAAAAGCACAATGCCCGTCGCGAGGGCAAAGCTACTGTTCGCTCATGACAGACAGCCTCGCAGCGTTTTGTTGCCAGGGCGGTTTTGCCGCGCCCCTCATACTTTATTGTTGGCTAATTTTACACAGTTCTGGGGGGGGGGGTTGTCTATCGCAGCTGTCTCAATCTTGGCAGATTCGGACGGGAGCAGAGGTGCCACAAGATTAGGCTGAACCAATAGCGGGCGGGTGAACAGGAAGATCCAATAATGAAGTCCAATGAACGAAGCTGCTGTACGATATGGGCACCCTTAGAGCACCCCTATCGGTGCGCCGAAGATTACCTGGAGAGCGCCATATCGTTTTTCACATCCATTAGGCATGTCTACCGGTCGACCTCCGAACTTTTTTTTTTTTTTTCCCATCATGTGTGAAGCGCAGTCAGTCAAGTAGTGTTTGCCTCCCAGTGGCCGCGCCTGCTTCCAGAAGATTCGCACCGTATCCGTGGATGGGTGTGTCTGCAGGCAGTCCTAGTGATGGGACAAGAACGAGTCGGCGGTTGCGTGCGACTCCAACAAAACACCTTCAAGCGCCATTCCGAGCGGCAAGTATGTACGGGCGGGAGTGATTGGCGCATGCGTTTCCACATGCATATGGCATGAGGCACCCTGATATGGATACTGTTCAGATATAGCTGTCCGAATAGCAATTCCCATCTCCACGTGGCACTTTCCGATAGACATGCGCAATGGAAATGAATATTGCAGCTTTCCGAAATTTGTTCCATGGGGACAAGAGCAAGGCCCAATCGCATGCTGACAGTAGAGATCTCATCAATGGCGTGCTGCAGCACGTCTGTCGAAAAGAGCTGATAATTGGCTCCAGCCACAACAGCGCTCGCGACGAATGCTGGTTGGTGATTACCCTACGGGTTTTTTGTCGGATCTCGCCGGCTCTCCCTCCATCTCAGTTCATCTTTGTCATTAACAGTGCGAAGCGCTCATCCGCTGCCTGTTCTCCCTTCGAAGTGGTGAGGAATCCCCAGAAAATCCCAGATTACACAGTTCGAACATCAACAGACCGTCATGATGCAAACATCGTGATCGTCGCTTCGTTTAGAAGCTGTTTGGGGACTGTTCTAGTTAAAAGCATGTCTATCTGTGGAGCTAGAACCCAAACCCATCGAGCTACTTTCCTTAGCGATAGCTCAGAGCTTGTCTATCGGTGCAGAGTCATATTGTGTCCTTCCCCAGACTTGCGTCGGGCCTTGTAGTCCACTTAGTTCTGGAGCGTGGTGAAGACCCCGGATTGTCGGGCGCTGAGTGGCCAGAGTAGTTTAGGGTTGCTGAAAAGTATGCACCTGTCTAGCGCTACAATCTTTTCTGCACGCGTTAATGCAACCACGAGCTCGCGTGATTGTCCTTGAGCACTGTCTGCAACTCCGCACGTGCGGTTAATGCTGTCTTCTCAGCAATGACGAAAATTTTAGGGATGCTTGTGGCTGGAGGTTGCCACATGGGCGATGCGTGGATCGGCTCGGGACCCATATTCACACAGTGTCAGCCAAAGGCTTCGCAACTGATTTTTTTTGAACTCTGATCGGATACGTTATTGTGTGCGGAAACATCCCTGCCGCTGACGTGCGTGCGCTCTGAACTATTCTGCATCCGCTTCTCGCAGTCAGCAGCCAACGTGATATATATCCACCGCTTGCCCAGAAACTTCGTATCACTCTGCTCGCTGGCTGCACCCTCTCGACGTGACTATTTCAGGCTCTTTTTAGAGCGTCTTCGGTCAAAAGAAGTAGAAAGCACGCATTTGGTGATCTCATTGCCTACTTGGGTCGCACATCTTCCAGTACACCCCGACACTTACTGGAAAGTGCAATTACCCGCAAAGCGGCATGATTTTGCGCACATCCACACTGCTCAACATAGCACCACTAGTCGCAATCACACACACAGCAGAGCAGATTGATGTAATCTAAATGTGGTACTTTAGTCAAGCGAGCGAAAAAGCGAGAGCGATCGGGCCAGCCATTGACTTGCGCAACTAGATGGTGGCGGATGACGATAGAATCCTCACTTTTATTGGCACTTATCAATTTCAGTTCGACATGCCATCGTGACGAGCAGAGCGAGATCTCGTTGATGCCGCTGGAATCGACTCAATTCGACTTCGTGCAAATGACTAGTCATATAAAGAAGAAATGATCAACGTTGCGATGACTTTAGACATCGGCCTCGCAGGGCCCGTAGAGATCGATTCGGATATGACTTCAGAAATGGTACAATCTTCAAAGCCCGCTATCTCTGTTTGAACTTCCTCCAAAAAAAAAGAGGATTCTTTTGACACCCGCCACAGACTATATATTTGTCATTTCGGGACTCCATGTTCGGCCATGCAGGTCACACATGAGGCGGTGTCCCCCAAATTTGCACTTAAAGACGAGTGCCGCTTTGTTCTGAACGATAACCTGTTTGAATGTTGGAGCGAGCGTATACGCCTCCGAAACACACCCGTCAGCTGGTCTCGGTACTAACTCTTTTCCGTATCTTGGAGGTTCCTGCCCCGCTGGCAGGGATGATCCGTGGGGGAGGGGGCCCTCCGGACATGTTCGAGGGTTTTGATTGGCCCGCATCTGGCCCGGTGTGGAGGGTTGCTGGGTGCGGATGAGAGAGGGTAAGAGTGCGCGAGGGGGTGCGCGTTGCTTCCCCCTTCAAAAAAAACAGACTTGCGTGTGCTTGAACACTGTCGTCCTGGTCGCGGATCCCCGCGTGAACCAGCCAGGCGGTCGGCGGTCCGGTATCTCTCCTGTCTCCCCGCGTTCTTAGTGGGTTGCTTCTCTGTGTGTTCTGGGTGCTACGCGCCTAAGGTACGTAAAACCACTGCAGCAAGGTGGTGTGGGCGGGGGGGGGGGGGGGGGGGGGGGGGGGGGGGGGGGGACCGCCATCCCCCGCCACGTGGCCCGCGCAGTCTGCACACTCTGTCCCCGCCGGCGGCCGGATTTCAGCCCGCCGTGTCGCCAGTACGTGGCCCGCACGGGCGCTCAAAGGCGCAAGCGCGTGCGCGTGTGGCGTGGGCCGCACGGCTGCACACCAGCGATCACGGGCACGCTCGCACCCATGCACGCGCTCGCGTACCATGCATGCGTGCTTCTGCTTGCTTCTGCTTGTCCCGCGACGACCTCCTTCGTGGTGTACAATCATTGCTCCCTTCCGCACCCCACCCCTCCGCACCCCACCCCGGGCCGAAAAAGGGGGGGAGGGGGCGTTGCGAAGTTGAGAGGGCGGTAAAGAGCGAATGGTGGACGAGCGGGTGGATGGGGGTTGCTGGGGGGTGGGGAAGGGGGTAGAGGGGCGTGTGTGTGGGGAGAAGCAGACGGGAGTGGGCTTCTGTGTGAGGCACCACCCTCACCCGGGCAGCCCTGAACGTACTGGTGAACGGTTTCAGCTGCCCGCGCGAGCCAATGAGGCTGCGGGGCGTGGGGAAGGTGACGGGCGAGGTGACGGTGATGGGGGTGGGGAAGAAGATGGGCGTGACGTCGGTGAGGGTCGAGGGGGTCGAGGGGTTCGAGGGTAAAGGAGGTCGTTGTGTCTGTGTTTGTTGTTCCCCCCGAGGTCTCCCCGGGTGGCGCCCACACTCACGCATGATATATCCCCGGGGGGGCACCCAGGGTGTTCCAAAGCATGCGATTGCCCGTGCCGCCGGGGGGGCGGCACCAATGGGCTCAAAACAAAGCATAGGCTCTTAGAACAAGTCAAGGTAGGTGTGCGCGCCCCAAGGCGCCCCGCCAGACAGCCCCAAGCGGGGGGGGGGGCGGCGTGCGGCGCTCGTAGCGCCGCGCGGCTGGCCTCACTCGCCGGTCGGCCGGAAAGGCCGCAGAGGCGTGTAAGTCAGACGCCAGTCTTCGGGTCGAAAATCTCCCGTGGGTCAGCAAATCTTGCCGTTCCCATTGGCTCGTGGGGAGATTGTTCCGGCTGGCCGATGAGTCAGAGACGTGACTTGTCTTGTGGTCCGTTAGTCCTCTGATCCGCGGAAGAAAATATCCGTCCGGGGATGAGTCAGGGTACTAACGGGTAGCCGATCCGCGGCTCTCGTGCTGACCGTCCGCGACCCGTAGAATCTCGGCCGGACACCGCGGCATCTCCAGAATACCAGGGAGTTGATGCGTCTTGGAAGGAGTTGGCTAAGAAGGGTAGGGACGGAGAGGCGCCAGTCCTTATTTCCGAAGCTAGAGTCTTGGGGATTAGGGCCATATTCTCACACCTCCCCCCCCTTAGGACGCGCGGCGAAGGAACGCGTCCAAAACCTCAGGTGCGTGCGCAAGGTCTTGCTTGGTCTACCAGGAGTTCTCGCTGACGTCACAGCCTTCCCACATGGCCAGGTACTGTAGTCGTCCTCGGCGCTTTCGTGACCGTATGAAGGAGTCGACTTCGTACTCGACCGAACCGTCGAAAAATGCAACCGGAGGCGGAACGGCAGGAAGTCGGCCGTACAAGTCAGCGCGGTACAGCTTTAGCCAGCTCGAACGGAAGGCGTTGTGGACCTTGCGATCGAGCACCGCTTGGGGAAGATCCAGGCGGGAAGTCACATCATTGATGCTTGCAATGACGCGATAGGGTCCTGAGCACTTGAGCATCAGCTTCCGAGCGCCTTGGAAGGCGTCTGGCATAAGGTGTTTGGTACTTAGAAGCACCAGATCGTCGACCGCAATCTTCCAAGGTCGGCGATGGCGATTTGCGTACGCCGAGCGCGCATCATTTGCACTCTTGATGGCTGATATGGCAGTCTCCTGAGCACGTTGGAGACAGCTTAGCCAGTCAGACACTGCAGGTGTACTTGATTCTGACTTGTCGAGGATGTCCATTGGAACCGTCATGGGTTCACATCCGTAGTTCAGGAGGATGGGTGAGTACGTCGTCACAGCATTTGGCGACCGGTTCAAGGCTACTTCAGCAGCAACCAAGAAGAGGTCCCTATCGCCCTGGTGATGGTTGACGAAATTTCGCAGGATTTCCTCAATATTCTTGTTCATAATCTCAGTCTGTCCGTCAGTTTGCGGGTGGTAGGCTGAAGATGCCTTGATCTTGACCTTGAGGATCTCCGTGAGTGACCGCCAGAAGTTGGAGAAGAAGATGCGGTCCCTGTCGCAGACGACATCAGCAGGGAGTCCGTAATGTCGATAGACATGATCGTGATAGAGCTGTGCTGCAACTTGCGCGGTACAGTCCGGCTTCATAGGGGCGAGGCGAATCAGTTTGGAGAGGCGGTCTACAACGACGTAAATCCCGTTGTGACCTCTTGGAGTCAGAGGAAGAGGCGTGATAAAGTCCATGGAGACACTTGCCCATCGTTGGTTCGGGCGATCTAGAGGCTTGGGGTGATCCAGAGGTGAATGGGTGCTAGCCTTGTTTCGCTGGCACAAATCAAATGTTTGTACGTATCTTTGGATGTCCTTCCGCATTGTTTTCCATTAGTACTTGGAAGAAAAAGCCTTCGTTGTTTTCTTGACTCCCATGTGCCCTTGGCACGGGAAATTGTGGTAGTCGTGGAGTAGTCTTTGGCGTAGAGTACCGACAGGCAGACACGTACGGTCACCTCGCTTTAACAACCTCATGTGCAGCCGGTAGGGAGATACCGGGTCTTTGACTAGGTCGGCAAACTCGGGGTCCGCGTCGTACTCTTGTTCTAAGGTGGCAAGGTCTTGATCACTTTGGTTGATGGTCATGAGGTTGTTGATTTCATTTTTCTTGGGGATGGCTTCGATGGTCTTGGCCAGCACGCGACTAAGGAGGTCTTGATTGGGGGTGTGCTTGTCGGGAGCATCTTGTGACTGCCTGGAAAGGGCATCAGCCACGGGATTTGAAGTGCCCTTGATGGGGACAATCTTGAACTGGAACTGGTTCAGAAGCTCCAGCCATTTGACTTGACGATCGTTGAGCTCTTCTTAGGTTCTTAGGTACCTCAGGGACTCATGGTCGGTGTGGACCTCAAAGGGTCTTCCGTAGAGGTTGCAGCGCCAATGGCGGATGGCTTGTACGACTGCAAGAAGTTCTCGTTAACGAATGCTGTAGCGTTGCTCGTGAATGTTGAGAGATAACGAAAAGTATGCCACTGGACGCCGTCCGCGTCCGTCATCTTGCTCAAGGACTGCGCCAACAGCCAATCCGCTGGCATCGGTAGACACGTAGATTGAGTATCTCTTGTCAAAAGGCCTTAGTAATGGTGCGCTTGTTGTCAGATTCTGCAGCTGCTCGAATGCTTTCTGGGCGTCTGGGGTCCACTCGAAGTCGACATTCCCAGTCAGTCTTGTCAAAGGTGTGGCTACGGCCGCCATTCCCTCGATCATTATGCGGTAAAAGTTGACCATACCGAGGAAGGATTGCGTGTCCTTCTTGCTTCTCGGTGTTGCCCATGTACGAATGGCTTGGACCTTATAGTCTTCCAAGGAGAAGCCTTTCTCGGAGATGACGTAACCGAGGTAGTCCACAGTGGTCCGAGCGAATTGGCATTTGCTCAATTTGGCGTAGAGCTTGTGTTCTTGTAGTTTGTCGAGTGCTAATTTTCGGTGCTTGAGGTGATCGTCATATGTTTCTCTGTAGACTAGGATGTCGTCGAGGTAGACACAGATGAAATCGTACTGGTAGGGTCTGAATACATCGTTCACTAGGTTCATGAAGAGCGCGGGTGCATTCGTAAGACCAAAGGGTACGACCGTAATTTCATAAAATCTGAACTTGGTTCGAAACGCCGTCAGAGGTATTATTTCCGGGTCTAGGTGAGTCTGATGGTAGCCAGAACGGAGGTCGATCTTCGTAAAGTACTTGGCCTTTCGCAGTTGGTCAAAGATGTCGTCGATGCGAGGTAGTGGATACGCGTTCTTGATGGTGGCCTTGTTTAGGGCCCTGTAGTCGATGCACATTCGCCAGCCACCGTCCTTTTTTGCCGCAAAGAGCACGGAAGAGCCCCACGGTGAGGCGCTTGGTTGGATGAATCCCTTCCTTATTAGGACGGCAAGTTGGGTATTGAGTTCTTCGAGCTCCCATTCGGCTAGTCGGTAAATTCCGCTACGACGTGGTTGGGCATCGTCGGTAAGCTTGATGCTAACCTTGTGACTGCGCTCAGGAGGAAGTCCGTCGATGAGCTCGTCTGGAAAGACGTCGGCGTATTCTTTGAGAATCTCTTGAACTTCTCTCTTGTCGAAGGCGTGTCCCATCGTAATGGCGTTAATGTCGAAGTTGGTAGAGGGATCTTCGGACTGCAGGTAGATGGTGAACACCGGGCACCTTAGGACGAGGTCCTGGGCGAGACGTTGCCGACTGATCAGGGGTTCGGGCTTTTTGAGGGAGGCTGTGATAGAGATGTTCTTGTGGTTGAACTTGAAGGAGATCTTGTTTTTATTGTTGTTGATTTTGGCGTCCTTGTCATCGCGCCACTTCTTTCCCAGGATGAGGTCGTAGGCGTTTAAGTCACACACAGCAAATCGTAGTCCTTCTTGGTACGGTCCAATGTGAATCTCAAGGGGTTGAACGGTCTCAGCGAGGACATGAGAGCGGCCATCGGGCATGCTTGCCGCAAAGTCCGTTTCCTTAGTGTTCACGAGCAGGGAGGTCACGAGGCGCCTTCAGACAAAGTTGATGGGAGATCCGTCGTCAAACAGCACCTTAGTTAATTTGCCATTGACAGAAGCAGTAGAAAGCAGAAGCCCGAGTCGCGGTCTTTCAAACGGTGACGACATATTTTCAGGAACCGAAGAAGCGTCTTTCACAAGTGTTGATGACGTTTGCTGCTTCAGTTCCGCTGGCCTTTTGGGCAGTCCTTAGCCAAGTGCCCCTTCTCGCGACAGCGGAGGCGCAGACCCTCGCGCATACAGCGCTGGCGTTCGTCTGGCGTCAGCTTGTCGACCATGATGCTGGAAATGTCCATTGGGATGACACCCGTCGTCGGTGGCTTCCCAGAAGTGCTGCTAACATTGCTGGTAATACAGGACGCTCCAGCCTTGGCCGCTTCGACGCGCAGGGTGTCAGTCATAAGGGACTCAAGATCCGTGTAGGTCTTCAGGCACAGTGCCTGCCAGATGTCTCGCTTAAGGCCTCGGCTATAGCGGGCGATTATTTCGGCTTCGGCGATGTCGGGGATATCCAAGAGGACGCTTAGGAACGTCCTGTTGAACGTCCCGACGTCCTTGAATTGACGCCAGGAGTGCAGGTTGTCCGGCGCCGCCTGCGTCTTGTTCAGTGGGCTGAAGCGACGGATGAGCGCAGCCCGCAGGGCAGTCCAGTCGGGGGCCGCCATGGTACGACTGTAGGTATGCCACCAAGTGAACGCCTCACCGTCCAGGTAGGTGCAGGAAATCCGGCACGCTTTGTCAGGGTCAGTCAGCCGCACATAAGAGTCCATGAGCGAGCACCACGCTTCAATTGTCCCGGGCTTGCCGGAGAACAGTGCGGGCTTGTGCGGCCTCGCAGTCGTTGTGCCAGCACCGGTGGTCTTGGCCTCGGCGTCCGACAGCTGTTTCTTGGCGTCCGCCAGTTCTACATTGTGAGCCTCGAGTTCGGCGCTCATCTGCAAGACGAACGCTGTAAGTTGATTCCATGATTCCGCTGAGGGTGCCGTTGAGGCCGTGCCTGGATTAGTCGGGCTAATACCAGAACGATTGGGGGGATCCATGGTAAAATTCGCAACAATCAAATCAACTAAGCAGATCTACATCGACTTATTCCGGTTGGGCGCCGGGCAGGTCCTTAAAGATGTGCAAGGTAATTTGAACCGTCAAAGTAGTGGTACACGAGCTTCTGGGCGTGTGCGGCGTCGATTCAAAAGATGGACAACACTATTTGATGGTTCACAAGTAATGCGGTGAAACAGAATTCGAAGACTCAAGCATGCAATCGGATTTCGCCGCTGGCGTCCGCGCGCGGGCCCGATTCGGGTCGCGCCGGATTTCCAAGCGGGGGGAAATCCACGTGGCAATTCGCGCCTCTCGCCTAGATCCTGGGGGGTGTTGCGAAGTGTGAGCTGGTGTGGTGCGCCAGCGTACGGTTGCGATCCTTGCCACGCTGGTGGCGCTTGAAGTGTTCCACCGTCTCGCTTTCGCGATCGCAGATGACGCACCGCGGGCGCGTGACTGGACGGTTGACCGTATTGTGGGGGCGCCGCGACCAGCGATGATCGCGCAGCACTGTCAGGCTGTTGCAACGCACGCCACAGGGCATGCACACGTACTTGTCCTTGGGGATGCTCTTAGCGGTCCGGCGCTGCTCCAGCTGCTCCGCCGCGCGCGCCGCCGTGGGTCGGATGTGCCCAATACGTGGGGCGGGCGGCGCAGTGTATCGCCGCGCGGGGTCCAGCGGGGGCTGCAGCAGGCCCCGACTGGCCGAGCCAGCCGAGCCGGGCGTGGCGGGGCCCTTGTCCTTGCGCGAGAGGGGGGGCATGGATGCGGCTGCCGCCGCCGAGTCGGCCGTCGCCGACACAGAGGATGACGTGGATGCCGCCACCGGTGATGCGCGCGCCGCCGGGGTGACGCGTGCCTCCGCTGTCGTGCGCGCCGCCGGGGCGCGCGAAGTCGCCGCCGAGGAAGTCGGGGCGCCCGCCAACGCCGAGGAAGAATATTCGGAACCTGATTTGGCACCCACTGGGCTTCAACAATCCGTTGACCAAAAGAAAAACAAACGTGACAGGGGCCACTAAGGCAGTGTCAGGGAAGTGTTCTTTCGGCGTGATTCGTGGCATTCGTTGCGTTCGTACTACAATGCCCGAGGCACGCCGAACACAGGGGGCAGCACGAGGGCACAAACGCGGGGGGGGCCCAATCGGAAACGGAATCGCAACGTCACCGACAGGAGGAAGTCAAACTATCTGAAGCTACCACATGTGAGGCACCACCCACACCCGGGCAGCCCTCAACGTACTGGTGAACGGTGTCAGCTGCCCGCGCAAGCCAATGAGGCTGCAGGGCGTGGGGAAGGTGACGGGCGAGGTGACGGTGATGGGGGTGGGGAAGAAGATGGGCGTGACGTCGGTGAGGGTCGAGGGGGTCGAGGGGTTCGAAGGTAAAGGAGGTCGTTGTGTCTGTGTTTGTTGTTCCCCCCGGGGTCTCCCCGGGTGGCGCCCGCACTGACGCATGATGTACCCCCGGGGGGCACCCAGGGTGCCCCAAAGCATGCGATTGCCCGTGCCGCCGGGGGGGCGGCACCAATGGGCTCAAAACAAAGCATAGGCTCTTAGAACAAGTCAAGGTAGGTGTGCGCGCCCCAAGGCGCCCCGCCAGACAGCCCCAAGCGGGGGGGGGGGCGGCGTGCGGCGCTCGTAGCGCCGCGCGGCTGGCCTCACTCGCCGGTCGGCCGGAAAGGCCGCAGAGGCGTGTAAGTCAGACGCCAGTCTTCGGGTCGAAAATCTCCTGTAGCACAATAGGTATCCGTCGCACGTCCACTCTCAGGGAACACTCACCAAGGGGGATCGACACCAACGTCACCGGGAGGCCAAGGTTGCTGTCCTTGGAGCGCAAGCCACGGGACCAAGATGGGAGCCCAAATGGGAGGGGTTTGTTGTTCTACCTTGGCCGGCGGTGGATTCGCCGCCGGCCCCCTCGTTATAAACCCTCGGAGACACTACTAACTACCCTCCACCCCAAGATGCAAGTCCCTCTGGTCATACGTAACTTATAGATACCGTGACCAGTACGGACTCCCAAATTGAAAGTTAAGGGTTAGAAGTAGCCCCCCTAACATTAGGGTCACAATACGGACAACCATATTGCTACATATCCCCTCCTTAGATTCGGCCCGTCCTCGGGTCGAGTTGCATTCGGGGTTCTGAATGTAAGTGGGTCGCGTGACCGTTTACCAGTCGGGTGGGGCTTTGCGCCCTGTCGCGACAAACACCCCTTTTCGAGGTTGTCTGAGGGGGGTGCCCCCCTTTGTGTGGTACACACACGATCCGTTTTCGGGACCGTTAATTTCCCGATGCGGGTTTCTGTTCACGACCCCCCTTTCCGAGGGGTGGTGCAAGCGGATCCGCCACCGGGCGTCTGGTGGTAGGGGGGGCCCCTCTCGTGTTACCGAGTGAATGGGGGCGGCCGCTGCCCGCTTTTCGCGGGGGCGCGTTCGGGGTGACCCCCTCGTGGTTGCCCCGTACGGGGGTGTGGCCCAGCCCGCCCAGGTGCTTGGGTGGAGCGCGTTCATAGCCCCGTGGGGCGCGGGTTGACCCGCGCGCTTGCGGCGGTTCTCGTGGCTGTTTGTGGTCATAAGCGCGGGTGCCCGCGCTTCCCTGGCTTGTCCCGGTTGTCACACTGTACCGGGTCGTAGCCGTCGACGGCTTGTGGGCGCGGGGGACTCTGCCACCCGTTATCATGTCCTATCCCCAGGTGCTTGGGGAGGAGGAAGACCTCCTGGTCGGGGAGGAGATGGAGGACGACGCGCCTGTCGGTCCTGCCGCGCGTTACGGGGCGAGCTCGTCGGAAGACGACGAGCCTGTGGAGTCCGTCCGTGTGTCGGCCGGAGGACTGTCGTCCGTGTGCAGCGGCACGACGGTGCCGTCGGTCGGGGGTCAACCCGCCGGACAACCGCGCGTGGCTGCTTCTACCCCTTCCCTTCCGGCTACCCGGATGGAGCCTGGTGCCGATGTCGGCCCGCCGCAGCTACCCCAAGATGGCCCGCCCTACTTCGGAAGTGGCGATTCCCGGCCGACTCCGGCTGGGCAAGGAGGTCCGGGTGTCCGGACGGGGATTCCTCAAGGCGATCCCGACGTTGACGGGGGTGGTAGTGGCGGTGCGACACCCGGTGCGGCGAGACAAGACGGTGCGGGTGTCCGCACGGCCGGTGCTCCGGCTCCGGAGGCTATCCAAGTGCCTTCCCCTTCCGAGGCGGGGGCGACGTCGACGGGTGGTGCTGGCGCCGGTACCCTACCCGCGGTGCCGCGGGCGTCTAGCGGTCAAGACGCTCCTTCCCCCATGGCGGTTGACACCGGGAGCTACTCCGGGCGGGTGCCCGCCCTACTTCTTCCTCCTCGTCCCCGAGCCCCGGCGCCGGTGCACCTACCCGTTGGGCTTCCGCCGGCGCCGGCGCTTCTTCCTGGGCCGGCCCGGGTGGCCCCGTTGGGCGGCCACGTCGGCCTGGTCGGTGGCGGCGTCGCCTCCGCGGGTGGTGGTACAGCTTCCGAGCGGGGCGGTGTCGCCTCTGCGGTGGGACACCCCCCGTTGTCGGTCTCCGAGCTAGTGGCTCGGGTGCGTAGCCTGACGGTGCAGGAAGCCATGGACTCAGGCGGTCGGATGCGGGTGGACTTCCACCCTCCGGGCCGTCGTGGAGGTACCTCCCGTCTGGTTTCGTTGGACCCCTGTTGGGAGCGGGAGCTGGCTCGGCTGGTTGCCCAGCCTGACGCGGTTCGCGTCGAGCATCATTGGGTACTCAGCCAGCCGGACGACCGGCATGCTCAACTCTGGCGCGCCCGGGTCGGGCGGCCTGAGGCTACTCTGCACCCCGATTTTGGGGTGTGCGACTTGGTTGCCCCCGCGCTTCCGCGGGAGGTGGATTACCCTGCGAGTGCCCGCGGGGTGGCTGCTACCCAGACCCCTGTGGCCTTCGGGCAGCTCGTGCCCGGTACTAACCGGTATCCCGGTTTGGACTACTACCCGGGGGATCCCCCGTATCTGTGGCTGACGCCGCCCTTCCCGACCATGGGTGGCTTGAAGTCAGCTTCCAGCTGGCGTCGAAACCATGGTGTCATGGCGGACCCATTCCGCACATATATAACGTGCGCGTTGCAGACCGGTAACGGTCGTGCTCCCGTGTACACTCTGTTGCGCCCGCCTGGGTGGCAAGAAGGGTGGGAGCCCGCCCCGGCTTTCCGGTTTGACACCGGTCCTTGCCTGCGCTCTTTCGGCAGTGTGCTGGCCGCTCGGCCCACGCATGTGCTGCAGGGTGTCTTCACCCTCGAGGTTACCCTCGGGCAGGTCTCTTCCTTCCTGTTGTCGGCCCGCCGACAGGGTCGACTGTTCCATCTTCCGACGGGTGTCCGTCGGCACCTTGGGGAGCTAGGCGTTGACGCCATTGCTACTGGGACGGGGTTAACCCGTGAGCTGACTGCGCTCGTGGCCGTTCACGATGCCGTGAGCTGGTTGGCGGTGGCGACCTTGCCGCCGTTCCGTGACGTGCAACCGGGAACGCTCCCGTTGCCTCGTCACTCGCTACGTATCCGCCGAGATATCTCGGGTGAGGATGGATACCAGGGGTGGGCATCCACCGAGTCGGTACCAGGCCTGGGTATTCCCGTGGTTCTGCCCGACCCCCTCCAGGTGGGAACCCCCTAGTTCGGTAACCCGACTCCTATGGGGATGGGTCGCCGTCGCCGTGAGTGGGACTCCACTGGTGGAGGCCGCGAGACGTATCGTCGTCGTGGGGAGTTCCACCGGGTTCCCGGTGGGCGTTCTGCCCAGGAGTCTGGCCCTCCTTCACGGTCGTACCGTGCTCCTTACCAGCTACCGCCGTCTCCGGCGGTGGCGGTGTCCACTCCTCCGTTGTGGCTCCGGTCCCTCCGGTGGCATCGCCGGCTCCCGTCATGCCCGACGGGGGTCCCCGCTTGTGGTATGAGGGCGTTAACGCCCTTCTCTCTCGTGAGTTGACGGAGGCGCCTCCGGTTAGCTGGGGGGACATCCCCCCAGCTGCTGCGCTGGTCGGTACCGCGCGTTGCCTCGGTTGGGTGCTCAACCGCCTACAGATGGCTCTGGATGCTGTGGAGGCTGGTGACAGCACTCTCGTGCATCTTAGCGCTGAGGTAGCTCAGGCGCTCAACCGGCGTGAGATAGCCGACCGTTGGAGTACGGAAGTGTACGCGACGACGCGTGACTGGCCCCCTTCTGCTGGCGGGGGTAACCCCTTCTGATGGTTGTGAGAGTGAGAGTGAGGGCCCCGGCGACCCTTATGGTGGCCGGGTATTAGTGAGTATAAACTCATCCCCTTTGGGGGCATTGCTTGCCTCTGTTTGCTGCCCTGGAGGGTACCCCTTCTGGCTCAGTGGTGCCTTGCCTCCCGTCCAACTTCTTCCGGTTGGTTCATGCTTGGGGAGGTCATCCTCCCTCACTTTGTGTCTTGGCTTGGGGAGGTCATCCTCCCATGTAAGCCCCCTAGTTACTTCGATATTATCGGAGTTAGCCTTTACCTTTAAGTTAACTTATTAAGGTTCAGGTTTTACTTAGTTACCTAAGCTTGGCTGGACTTAGAAACCTAAGTCTGATTTGACTTAGAAACCTAAGTCTGCCGTAACCATGTCACACTCTACTTAGTAGGACTAAGCCCCACCCCCCTACGTCCGAAGTCGGATCCGGTTGGGTTGTTACAGGAGGCAGCGTCGCCTCATGTAAGGCATGAGTAGTTGGCGGGGTATATTCGCCGCCTGTTCCCAGGTGGGTGAGTCGTAACCGACCCACATTACTTTGACGTACCAGGGTTCTGGTAGATCTGGGTCGGTATGTCCGACGATGCTCTCCACCTGGTATGGGATTCCATCTGGTCCCACCGGGTCATCCGACCGGTGGGTGGTAAGCGCTTCATGTAGCAACCCAGCCGGTACCGGCTGAGGATGTTCTGGCTTCGGCGCTGGTGTGACATCATTCACACTGATGCGTTGGATCTCCGTATCGAAGTGTAAGATAACAGAGCGGTCATCTCTGTGGAGAATCTGGTACGGTCCCTTGACCGGTTGCATGAGCTTGTTCCCCCGGAACTTCTGGTGTCTGATGTAGACCCAGTCACCTTTCATCAGGGTAGCGTTGCGCACCCGTAGCCGGGCGTCGAAGTTCTTCTTGTATCGAAGTTGTGTTCTGTCAAGGGCACCCTTGAGCTTAGGAATCATCCACGATAGCTTGGCCAACCAAGCTAGGTGGATACGTTCGGCCGGTCGGCCTTTCGGTGTATCATACCGAGTGCACCTGCCTGGTGGCAGCGTCAGGTTACCGACGCCTAGTGGCATGACCCACTCCAGCGGAGCGATGTTCGTGCTCCGATGTGGCCTGGCATTGTATGCCAGGGTGAGTACGGACAGAAGCCTGTCCCAAGTGTTCGTGTGCTCGGCCACGTAGCACTGTAGCATCTTGACGATGGTGCGGTTGAACCGCTCCACCTGCCCGTTGGACTGCGGGTGGTAGTCGGATGCCCGACGTGGTTCAATACCGAACATGCCCAGGACCTTAGTGCAGAATGCCGACGTAAGGTTTGCTCCGTTGTCGGAGAGGAGTTGCTTCATGACTCCGTATGCACTGATCCAGTGGTCAACCACTGCGTTCATAATCGTGTATGCCGTATCATTCGGGATGGCTGCCGCTCGTGACAGCTTAGTGAAGCGGTCAGACATGACCAGGATGTACCTGTTCCCTTCTTCCGTTACCGGAAGCGGTCCGAGTATGTCGATAGCGACTTGCTCGTTGGGCCCATCGGGTGGGAATAGCTTCATGGCAGACGCCTGCCTATGTAGACTCATGCGGTTACGTGCACAGGGGTGGCATCCCCTTACGTGGTCGACCACGTCGGCGGCCATTGCTGGCCAGTAGAAGAACCTTCGCATTGCTGCGAACATACGTGAACCCCCCGGGTGTCCGGCTGTAGGGTTCTCGTGTTCTCGTTCCATGACGGCTTGCCGTAAGGACACGGGAACCACGACTTGATGTCGTCCATCGGCGGGTGCCCGCCGGTATATGAGTCCGACTTCATTTTCGGAGAAGATGCCGGCCGTACCGGCCAGGAGGTTAGCGCGATGGCGTCTACAGTCGTCGTCATTGGCCTGTGCCTCGCGGAAGTCCGCGAGGGTCAGTGGGCATGCTCGGTGTGCCATGGTATGGTCAACCATACCTTGGGTAGCGTTACCCACCATGCAGACCGGTACCACCGGGATGTCTTCGTCCACCGGGCAGGTATCCCCGCTCGGGGTGTCGAGGCGAGACAATGCGTCTCCGAGATGGTGGGTTGACCCAGCCTTATACACGGTACGGTAGTCGTGCTCGGCCATCTTCAGCCTCCATCGGGCTAGCCTTCCATGGCTGTCGGAATCCTTGTCACCAAGGTTGAGGAGCCATCGTAGGGGTTCGTGGTCGGACCTCACGATAAACCTGGAGCCCTCCAGGTATGGACGGAGCAGTTGCACTGCCCATATAACTCCGAGGCACTCACGCTCGGTGGCACTATAGTTACGCTCAGCCGGGTTGAGTGTCCGGCTGAAGTATCCTACCGGACGTAGTTCCGGGATAACGTTATCGGAATCGATCAACGTCTCTCCCTGTAACAGGGTGCATCCCACTTGGGTGTCGCACGCATCGACATCGATGACGAAGGTACCCCGTCTGTGCGGTAACGCAAGGACGGGTGGGGACAGTAGGGCTCGCTTCAGCGACTCGAATGCCTCCTCTTCGCTAGGCGAAGGGGGTTGGAGTACCTTGGGTAAGGTACTGCTCGTAAGAACCGTCAACGGTTTAGCTATCCGAGCGAAGTCCTTGACGAACCGTCGGTATACATTGCACGTTCCCAGGAAGCTCTTGAGCTGCGTCTGGGTGTTAGGGAACCGGGCATCCCGGAGTGCCCGGGTATTGGCTTCTAGTACCCCTAGTTTACCAGGGGTTATCTGGTGGCCCAGATACTCGACTGTCTGTTGGAAGAAGGCGCACTTCTTCAGACGCAGGGTTACCCCGGCGTTCCTCAAGAGGGTGAGTACCTCGTCGACATGTTGCACATGGTCATCCATGTTACGCGAGAAGACGATGACATCATCGAGGTACACTAGGCAGTTACGCCACTTCACCCCCGACAGTATAATGTCGATCGCCCGCTGGAATGTAGCGGGGGCGTTGGACAATCCGAAGGGCATCCTTAGGAACTCGTACACTCCACTGTGGCAGACAAACGCCGTCTTGGGGATATCCTCGTCCGCCACTGGGATCTGCCAGTATCCGGCATTGCAATCGATGGTGGTAAACACCGTAGCTTCCCCCAGGGAGTCGATGCATTCATCCATCCTTGGTAAAGGGTATGAGTCTTTCTTGGTAACCAAGTTGAGGCGTCGATAATCGATGCAAAACCGAGGGGTCTGATCCTTCTTCGGTACGATAACGACTGGGGCGCCCCACTCCGACATCGAAGGTCGGATCACCTTAGCTTCGCTCATCCTCTTCACTTCTCCATCAACGATCTCTCGTTGCATAGGTCCCGCTCGGTGCGGTTGTGACCGGGCGGGTCGTGCGCCTGGTACCAGGTCTATACGATGTTGGGTTGCCCCAATGGTACTCAGCGCCCCGCCTGTCCACATGACTTCATGCCTTATTAGCATCCGTCGTACCCCTTCAGCTACCGAAGGGGGAAGGTGGTCGAGGTCAGCCTCGGCCAGGGCCTTCAGTGCTTCTTGGTCCTTCGGCGGAATATCCGCCGAAGGCGCCGATGGGTCAGGCTTCCCGTCATCGGGTTGCTGCCGCTCGGTGACCTCGGTGACCGCCAGCACCTCAAATGGTTCCACTTGACCTTCCTTGTCCGGGGTAAGGATATCTCCTTCGTAGAGCTCGGCAATCCCGAGGATAGTTCTTTTCGGGAGGGTGACTGCCTTGCGGCGATAGTTCGCCATCACTAGGAGGGACGACCCTCCTGCTGGGAGGTCTATGAGACCGTTGGCCATGGTCAACCCATGGCGCTTGTACGTCCGCAGGTTGGACCGGACTCTGCAGATGCCTGCGAGGTCACAGTTAACCGGGAGGACTGTCTCCGACAACGGCTCAAAGCGAGTTCGCTTGGCCAACCGAAGTGTCTTCGGCTCGACGCTTGCGTACACCTCAGCCACGTTAACGTGGCTCCCATGTAGCGTCAGGTCCCTGACGATAGCTGTATGTCCTCGCTTCGTCCCGTCGGCTTCTTGAAGCTCGACGGTCCTCCGGCCTGGCCGGATTGCATCCACGTGAACGTTGATGAAGGTGCACCCCAGTATGCAGGGCACCGATAGGGTCTCACACACCAGGAAGTCAACTTCCGTAGTAAGCTCCCCGATGGTGACCTGCAGCGACATCGTTGCGGTCGTACGAATGAGACGACCATTCGCATCCTTGATCGTGGGTCCCCGAGCAACTCTGACTCGCGGGAGCCACTTGTCCGGGAGGGTATCCTTCCGGATCAAGTTAGGTCCAGCCCCTGTATCCAGTACAGGGTAGTACGATCGTGTCGACTGGGGGTCAACCCCCAGTGTGGCTGATACCTTGAAGTTCTCCAAGGTGAACAGCACATGTCCTACACCGATATCCGGTGTTCCTCGGGCATCCTGGACAGGGCCCTTGGCTGATTCAACGTGACGGGGCATCCCGTCCTCTCCTCCCAACCTTGGAGGTTGGTCATCAATCCCCTGACGCCGTGTCGTCGGGGCCGGAAGGTGTACCCGGGGGTTGATGCGGCGTCGGCTCAACCGCGCTCTCCGTGGGGCCTTCCCCGCGGCCGTCCGGGGTGGCTTGCTAGAGTAACCCCAGCGACCCCGTGTCGTCCTTCCTCTTACTCGTTTCCCGCCCTTGGTAGGGTGCTGTCCGCCGGGACATCCGGCTGAGGAGGTGCCTCCTCGACGGCCAGTACTCCACCTGGAGCTGGCTGCCTACCCGGTGCGGGTCCGGGTGCTCTGGCGGGATACCCCCCAGTGGAAGCCTTGCGCTGCGCCGCTGCCCGCCGAGACTCCTCGGGGATGAGTAGGAAGGAAGACACCCAGTGCTGGGGATCTCCACACAACATACATCCGGACGTGCCGGCCCCCCCTTGGGTACGCATGGGGGTAGCCCCGTAGCTGCGGTTGCCTGCCTCGGGCGCCCGAGTGCCTGCTCCCTGGTAAGCCTTGGGTCCTTGGGTCAACCGGAACATGGACTCCCCCAACCGGTTGGGTCGGCCCGCAATCTGCGGAGGTGCCTCCGTACGTACTGCCCATGTAGGCAGGGGCTGGTGGGGGTTACCCGTAACCGGGGCATACCCCGTAGTCCGCACATACGGGACGCGCCGTCCCGCTCCCTCGTTGACCTGGAACTGGGTCCCAGCCGGGGCGATGTACGCTACCGTACCATGCTCATCAATCACCGGCGTCGCCGGTAGCAACAGGTGGCCCTGTTGGTCGACTAGAGGTTCATCCTCACCCGTAGGGGTATGTTCGTGTGGCAGTATTGACCCCCAGGTAGGGGGGCAACACGTGCCATGCAAGGGGCGGCAGGCCACTAGCCTGATCCGTTCCTCCCCTTGCATTTGGGTCCATATTCCCTAAGTTTGGGATAGTTAGCTTAGTGGTAAATCCAACTTGGATTTGAGGGTTTTCTGCATTTATCGTCTTGAATTTTCGTGTGGCCCGGTGGGCAGGTGCTGGGGTGGGAGATTCTGAGTGGCGAGATTCTGAGTGGACCCTGGGGGGATAAGGGGAGGGACAGCGGGGCTTGGCCCTGCGTCCCCGTCCCGACCAAGAAACTGTTGGACCACACACCATCCTCTTGTTTGTCCGTGGGGGGGTTTGCCCCACAACAGGGACAGAGTGTGTGCGACTTGCACTTCTTCCGGTTCCCCCGACACGGGAGGCAGCCCTAGCACACCGCCCCAACTTGGGTGCCGTGTGTGCTAGTGGTTTTTGCCACATTTGGTGGAGCAGCAGGGGATAGAGGTAAACTTTACCTCCGGGTGCACCCGGGTGTAGGGGGCCCTCTGTCTCAGAGGAACGGTGGTCTTGGACCGTGTCATACGGATCGTCAGCCAACATGGCTAGCTCGGACCCCCCGTCGTCCGGGGAGTACACGGGTGACGCACGTACTTCAGTGCCTTTGAATACTGGTGAGACACAGGTGGGTTTACCTGGGGTCGCAGAGGGACTAGAGGTCCCTCAAGCCAGCAGGACTGGAAGTGCGGGCGGGCAACAGGCCACCCCGACTCAGTCGGGAGTTCACTCGGGTGACACTTCTGATGTGGGTGGGCCGAAGTCTGGCCACCGTGTGGTATACTCAACGGGAACGTCCCAAGGGGTGAGGACTGTCCCCGCGGGTTCCACTCGGGTTGGAGCCAACTTTGGCTTGGAGTCGTCGCCAACTAGGCTTTCGGAGGACGGTGGACCTCCGTTGGTCGGCGATGGGCTCGCGCCCATGCCCCCGGTTGAGACCCCTGAGGAACGTGGTGACCCCTCAGGTGGACTCCCGGAGGCGGACCGAGACTCAACTAGAGTCGTCAATCCACTCCTCGCGGAAACTGTCCGTCGGGAGGCGACCAATGTGTTGCGGCAGACTTTGCCGGACCTGGTGGTCACGATGACGAATACTATTCTGAATCAGATTGTGGCGAGTTTGCCAGATGGCCTTAATGTCCAAACCGGATTGGGGCTTTCGAGCCCGCAGGCGCAGGGGGAATCCCCCCTTACGCCTATCTCTGGTCGCCCGAACTGGGGGCGACACCTGTGACTCCCAACGAGGGAGCCACACCATACTCGGTGGGGCGTACGCCCTTCCCGGGGGAGTTCCCCCCGGAAGCGCCGGCGGCTACACCAAGCGCGCCGCGCCGGACTACAGGCACTGAGAGTGAACTTACCCCAGTGCCACAGCGGCTGTTCCCTCAACGTGAGGTGCCGCCCAAGATCCAGGTAGCCAACCCGGTCTACCAGAGGATCTTTGACTGTGAGACCTACGCCCTCCACAACAAGTCGGTGGCGTATGGTCCTGACCAGGCCCGAGCCATGGGCCGTGCCAAGAAGAATGCACTTCATTCTTTTGGGCACAAAGCGGAGTGGGACGGAACTCCCCCCCTCCGTGTCTTTGAGTTCCTACGTCGTTTCACAAAAGCCTGTGACGACAATGCCATAAGTGAAGGCATGGCTTTTTACATGCTACAGGAGTTTACGAAGGGCGACCTACGGACAGAACTTATGTCCGTCATGCCCAGCTCCTCAAGTGGAGGCGCTGGGGAGGTGACGTCCTATTTGGAGCTCGTCAACTGGTTGTTGAGAGCCATGGTTGATGAGGCAGCGTTGGCTTTTCAAGTCGAGGAGTTTACGCAAGCCCATCAGGAAGAGGCGGAGGACGAGTTGTCCTTTGCGGAGCGAGTCCGTAAGCTCAACAATCTTTGTGGGTTTCTTCATCCACAAGCTGTGGTGAAGAGTCGGTTTGTGGAGGGACTCCATTGGTCAGTCCGGATGGAGACCCGGGAGCATAACACTGCCCGGGCGACCCTGGCCGAGTTGGCCAGGTTCGCCTATCGCAGAGGCGAGGCCTACCGCAAGTTGCGGGAGGAACAACGCCAGGAGCGTCAGGCCGAGTTGGCCAAGGAACGGGAGGAGGCGCGCCAAGCCAGAGAGTTGAGAGAGGCACGCCGAATCCGCAAGGAGAGGGTGGTAGCTGCCGTGGGAACTTCCCAGGGTATCCCTTCGTCTTCCCCAGTTGGGAAGACCCCTCCCGGACCGGACCATCGGTGTTGGAACTGCAACTCCGATGGTCACTGGGCATATGATTGCCCCAAGTTGAGTAAACGCATCCAACAACTTGTTAGGAATGCGAGTAAAAAGTCGGCTACGAACGAAGTACGTTCACGCCGCGAGGGTGGGTCTCGACCGGTCGTTGCGGTCGCCACACCCTCGGCGGAGGAGGCGGACACGTCGTCCTCGGACTCGTCGTCTTCCTCCCCGCCCTCAAATTCGGACGCCATGTCGGCGGGAAAAGAATGACCGTTGGGGCTGGTCGTCCGAAGCTCACAACGGCAGCCTCGGCCAAGTGGGCCAGGAGGACGAACCAACTGTGCCGGATACTGCGGCGACCTAAGGGAGTCCGCCCACCTCGGGTAGGACTCCCGAAGAACGTAAACCCACGTCGGGTCATCGCGGTGCTGACGGGTGAGAACTTCCAGGTGGCTGGACGGGTGCAACTTGCCCCCGGCCGTGCATGCTGTACCCGTATCGTACTTGATACCGGGTCAGGAGCCTCCTTGATACGCAAGTCGCTATTACCAAAGGAGGTGAAGCTCCAACGCTGGAGGTCCAAAGCTGACCATATGATTGACATCAATGGTGGGGTACTTCCCATCGTTGGTGCCGTGACCCTACCAACTAGGTTGGGGACCCATGAGGTCGACGTGACCTATGGCGTAGTTGAGAATATATCGGTACCCCTGCTTCTGGGTACCCCTTATGTTGTTACACAAGTGCCTTTGATTTGTGGCCCTGAGTACTGGGTCAAGTTGATGAATGGGGAGACTATCCCCATCCTTGGTAAGGGAAAGTCTGTGGCTCCTCTGACAGTCTCGCAGTCGAACCCTGTTTGCTCTGTGAGGGAAGGGTTTACTGCTACCCTGCGTCTAGCCCGTAAAGTCACGTTGCCCCCCAACTCGGTGGCGCACGTTGATGTTGTAACTGATTTTACGGGGAACGGGTTGGTGCACCCTCACCCCCGTCTTGCTCGCAAGCACCAAGTGCATGTTGCCCTTGGCACGATGGACTCCAAAGCCGGAGTCCCGTGGAGGATCCAGGTGATGAACCTGAGCCCGACGCCCAAGTACTTCAAGTCGGGAGCGAAGTTCGGCTATATCGACCAACACGAGGGACCGGTAGTAGCGGTCACCCTCAACGCGGGCGCAAGTAGCGACCCGAAGTCCGGGAAGGAGAAGCATCACGCCAAGTCGGCCGCCTCTCCTCGACCCCATGTGAACATGGAGGGTGTCCCCCCCAGGTTGAGGGTTCAAGTTGAACGCCTCTTGGACCAATATCACAAGTTGTGGGATGGTCAATTGGGACTCATGAGAGCCACCCAACACCGGATCGAGTTGAAGCCCGGTGCACCCCCTATACGCCAACAACCGTATAGGGGAGGACCTCGTTCAAGGGCCCTCGTTAAGGAGCAAGTTGCTCGCATGGAGGCCCTCGATGTGATCGAGGCCAGCAACGCCGAGTGGGC
This sequence comes from Pyropia yezoensis, assembly GCA_009829735.1. Taxonomy (NCBI): domain Eukaryota; phylum Rhodophyta; class Bangiophyceae; order Bangiales; family Bangiaceae; genus Pyropia; species Pyropia yezoensis. The sequence goes on from CM020620.1 coordinate 15,398,150, forward strand.
GAGTCCGGTGGTTATCGTCCCCAAAGCTGATGGGACCCCCCGGTTTTGTATCGACTACCGTTAGCTCAACGAGAGCACGGTGAAGGACAGTTATCCCCTACCTAGGATGGACGACTGTCTGGACTCTCTGGGGGAGGCAAACGTGTTCTCTACCCTGGACTGTAACGCGGGGTACTGGCAAATTCCCATTGCCCCGGAGGACAGGCATAAAACTACCTTTACCTGTCACTGTGGTACCTACCAGTGCAAGCGTCTACCGTTTGGTCTGTGTAACGCGCCGGCAACTTTCCAGCGCGCTATGGACATGATTCTGGCCGGAGTACGGTGGCAGATCTGTCTTGTGTACCTAGACGATATCATTGTGTTCTCCCGAAGTCCGGAGGAACACATTGGCCATCTTGGCCAGGTGTTCAAGCTACTTGCTGACGCCGGTGTGTCACTGAAGGCGAGTAAGTGCCACCTCTTCACTCAAGAGGTGGAGTACTTGGGACATGTTGTCCATCCGGGGCGTCTCAGCGTTAACGAGAAGAACTTGAGGGCCATTCGTAAGGCTCAGTACCCCCGGACCCAGACCCAGATGAGGAGCTTCCTCGGGATGTGTAACGTGTACCGACGTTTCACCAAGGGCTTCGCCAAGGTGGCGAAGCCGTTGAATGAGCTAGTGAGCTCAACGCTACCGAAGAACCTGCCTCCCCCAAGTCGGGTGGAGCAGGAATCCTTTGAGACTCTTCGGGACCTTCTGCTGAAGCCCCCCATCTTGGCTATTCCCAGGTTGGGAGGCCACTACATCCTGGATGTGGACGCTAGCTACGACCAACTTGGTTGTGTGTTGCTTCAGCAGCAGCCGGACAAGGAGTACTTGCCGGTGGGATACTTTAGTAAGGGGCTGAACTCGGCCGAGAAGAACTACGGAGTCACCGAGTTGGAAGGACTCGCAGTGGTGTGGGCGGTGACGTCACTTCGTCACTACCTGGAGGGTGAGAAGTTCCTCATCCGCTGTGACCACCGCGCGTTGCAGTTCATCTTTAAGACGGACTGTACGAACACTCGTCTCAACCGGTGGAGGGTGCGACTGGCACCCTTCAACTTTGACATTGAATACCGACCTGGCAGGCAACATGCCCTTGCCGACGGCCTCTCTCGGGTACCTACCGAGGGGCTGGACACTAACCCAGTCGATGAGGACATCCCCATCGTGGGGGTAGTCACGCGCTCGGGTCAGGCGTTGAACCCCGAGGCGCCAGGGAACAAGAAGTACTTGCCCCTGTCCCTGGACGAGGTGGTGAAGGCCCAGGCCGAGGATCCCTTCTGCAAGTCGCAGAAGGATATACTGGATACAGTGGTAGAGACGCGATTCTCTCTGGGAGACGATGGCCTCCTCATGAGGAGGGGGGTATTCCAGGGGACCGAACAACTTGTCGTCCCCGCATCCCTCAAGGACAGTATCCTTGAGAGGGAGCACAACGCTCCCACGGGTGGACACCTGGGGTCTAGTAAACTGTACCAGACCCTGAGGACCAGGTACTACTGGCCGTCCATGGTGGTGGACATCTACAGTTGGGTGGCTGCCTGCACAAGTTGTGCACAGAATCGTCTGATGGAACGGCGGCCTACTACGGCTATGCTATTGTTCCCGGCCAAGGAGCCCTTCGCCGCGTTGGCGATGGACATCCTTGGGCCACTGCCCGTGACCGAGGAGGGCAACCAGTACCTCCTGGTCATCTGTGACCGCTTCACGAAACTTACGCGAGCGATCCCACTGGCAGAGATCACGGCCATGTCGGTCGTGTCAGCCTTCCTAGATCACTGAGTTGCCGCGTATGGCATCCCAGATAGTGCACTATCGGACAATGGACCGCAATTTGCGTCTGTACTGTTTCAGGGAGTGCTGGATATGTTGGGGGTTAAGGCAAACTATGCCACCCCCTACCACCCACAAACTAATGGGCAGGTGGAGCGCTTCAACAAAACTATTGTTAGGCAGCTGCGCCACTATGTGAGTGAGCACGTGAAGACATGGGACCAATACATTTCTATCCTTACTACTGCCTACAATTCGCAGGTTCACTCATCTACGGGGGAAGAACCCCTCGCTTTTGTGACCCCCCGTCGCGTGCGGTCTATTGCCGTGCGGCGGTCGCTCCCAACTAGGGAGGATGGTGGCAGTACGCCTACTCCTACTGAGAGTAAGGCGGAGCTCGTCGCTAGGCTTGAAAACCTCATCCCTAAAGTCAGGGCTGAGATGGACAAAGCACAAAAGCGCTACAAGCGTACCTTTGACAAAAAGGTGCGCAATGCTAAACATGTCCCCGAGCAGGGTGACTGGGTGCTGGTACACTCGCACACCCCAACTGGGGGTAAGCTGGTATTCTAGACGAAGGGACCGTACCAGGTCCTTCGTACTGATGGGAGGCGCTTCACCATCGAAAGTGACGAGGGGGTCCGTACAGTGAACGGACAGGACGTGGTCAAAGTTGCACCACCGCCTGCAGGCGACCCAGCTTGGGCGCGTGCTTTGGAAGCGTGGCGCCTCCCCTCACTGCCTGCGGCCAAACAGGGCCCGCAGGAGTACGTGTTCGATAAGTTCATCGACCACGGATGGGATGACGACACTGACCGCCTCATGTTGAGGGTGCGTTGGTTTGGCTACAAAGCCAAGGATGATACGTGGGAGTATGTGGAGGACCTTCCCGCTGAGAAGGTCCGGGCGTACTGTGCCCGGAATGAGATAGACCCTAACAGCCCTCCCTCAACGTGAGGGAAGGCCGAGCAACAGTGCCAAGAGAGTGCTTCAAGTCGAAGTGGTACGCAGAGTGGCTTTTAACTACAGCCCAAACCCTCACACTCTCACAACAAAGGCAGCTACCGACTAGGCACGCATGCTAGACTCTCCCACTCCACGGCCCTCGCCCTCACGTGGAGGCGAGCGGCGAGACCCACGCCGATAACGGTCTCCACTTGTTGGAGGGGGCGGCGGCTCCAAGTCGGAACCGTCGTGCCCCTCACGGTCGCGCAAGTGGCGCCGACCGTGGCCACTCTTCTGCCTGGTCTTGCGCGCAAGTTTGCGACGCAGACGCTGGACAGACTCCGTCTCCGACGGGGTAGAGGACTCCGAAACGGAGTAAGACAACTCGTCTTCCGATACGGAAGGAGAGCGCCGCGAGTGTCGGCGACGACGGCGAGGAGGCGAGTATGCCCGGCTCGCGCGACGTTTGCCACGCCCAAGTGGGGCTGGCTGGGGCATAATAGCCCCAATGCGAGCCAACTCGGCTGTCATAAACTCCGCCACCGACTCGCAACTCGCGGTCGCCACTGCAGTACGAACGCGCTCCTCAAGTTGAGGAGTCTCGGAATTCTGTAGGGTTGCGGTCGACGCGGCCAACCAGGAAATGGTGCGCACCAGCGTGGTGATCATCATCTCTGAGGTTAGAGGCGTGGGCGGCAACACCAACTTGGGGTATACCGTCAGGAGGGCGGCCCCCAAGTTGGGGGACACCGGGGTGGAAGACTCCACGGCCACGCTGATCGGGATGTTCCCGTGAGGTTGGAAAGAAACAGGAGGAAGCGGAGGGGCCCGCCGAGGTGGCGGTACCCGGGTGTAACTGCGACCCCGACTTGGGGCCCCCGCAGTGGGTTGAGTCATATGGTCATCATAGGACGGCACGGCCATAACTATGGGCTTGTCCGGGGGTGGCGCAGTGTGGCGATCCACCCCCGGGGCATACGGGTAGTCCCCGATGCCCAACCCCTCTCGTAGGACCACACGGCCGTCGTGAAGTTCACGAGCGACCCACACGAACTGGCGAAGTGCGCCATCGTCCTTGGGCCCACGAGTGGGGCGGCGCAACTTGTGCTCAATGCTCTCCCACTCGATAAACTTATGGAGCCGGAGCATCTCCTCAAGTAGAGTGAGTTGTCCTGATGAGCACCCCTCAGCAACTAGCTGAGGGGTGAGCTGTTCCAAACCTTGGAGGAGCCGGAGGGGGAGATGCCAGAGCATCCCCCGCCGCTGAACACAGGACACCCAGGTCGACATGACCTCGAGGAGCCACTGGGTGGCCAACATGGCCCACACCAGGTGATCAGGGGCAGCCGTCAACATGACGGAGCCGAAGTGGTCAAGCAACCGTGGCAACAACGCCGGGAACCCGAAGGGGACCTCAACTTGAGGCCACCACTCGGGCTTCTTCGGATAGTACTGCTCCTTACTGGCAGCAGACTGTTGAGGAAACTCAAGTTGAGCCGAGGTCACCAAGTAGAGACCTCGCCGGAAGTCTTTCTCCATCCGGACATCAAAGTGATGAGTGTGCGGATCGGCCTCGTGGAGGTACGGTGGGCGAGTTGCCACAGCGTCCCACGTGAAGGTCGGCAAGTCGCCGGGACCCGGGATAGTTCCCCCGCGGTCCACCATGGCCTTGGCACGCTGAACGTCCTCAACCTCCTCATCGTCCAGGAAGGCAAACTGGTCCGTCCTGAAGCCGGCAGGGAACCCGACCCTACGGGGATACTTCTCCCGTAGGCGGTCCCATACCCGGCCCATCGCTGCGCCAAGTCGGCCACAGCGAAGAACAGTCAGCCCCTCCTCATAGAGAGGCCAAGCGGGGTAAAACCACCGACCCAAGGCCTCACGCGGGACAACTTGTCCCGCCTCCGGGGGAGACCCCGCCGTCAACCCAAAGCTGGGCGACGCGGGAGTCCCGTCCCCCGGAGCGATCGCGGAGCCCCCGCCGGAAGACCCGGCGGGTGCTGCCCCGTAGGAGGTGTCCTCCATGCGCTCGTCAAGAGAGTCCGTCTCCACTCCCGGAGTCGCCATGGCTCTCCCCAAGTTGGGGAGAGACGCTCTGGCTATCGCAGCACGAGACCCGCCTCGAGTTGAGGGGGACTCGGATCGTGGGTATACGGGTGGCCTCCCCAGCGTGGGGCGGCCCAGTGGAAGGTGGAGGGGAGGTGGTGGTGATGGTGAAGTGTGAACTGAGGAGAGCAAGCTGCCGAGTGGGCAAGCTTGAGGAGAGGGGCGGTCAACGTGACCGCCTCCACGTCCGTGTTACGTACTCGATGGGGGACAGCAAGTCGCGCCCCCAACGCCGAGACGTGCGTTTACGCACCCCCTCACAGGGCCGACCGGGTCGGTCGGAACTGAGGAGAGGAGAGTGTGGCAGTATTGACCCCCAGGTAGGGGGGCAACACGTGCCATGCAAGGGGCGGCAGGCCACTAGCCTGATCCGTTCCTCCCCCTGCATTTGGGTCCATATTCCCTAAGTTTGGGATAGTTAGCTTAGTGGTAAATCCAACTTGGATTTGAGGGTTTTCTGCATTTATCGTCTTGAATTTTCGTGTGGCCCGGTGGGCAGGTGCTGGGGTGGGAGATTCTGAGTGGCGAGATTCTGAGTGGACCCTGGGGGGATAAGGGGAGGGACAGCGGGGCTTGGCCCTGCGTCCCCGTCCCGACCAAGAAACTGTTGGACCACGCACCATCCTCTTGTTTGTCCGTGGGGGGTTTGCCCCACAACAGGGACAGAGTGTGTGCGACTTGCACTTCTTCCGGTTCCCCCGACACGGGAGGCAGCCCTAGCACACCGCCCCAACTTGGGTGCCGTGTGTGCTAGTGGTTTTTGCCACAGTTCGGTCGCCACCAGTACTGGTGCAGCCTTACGCTCCACCTTCTCTTGCCTCGGTACCGGGGTAAGATGGTGCTTGCCTCCCTCACCCTTGGGCTTTGGGGCCAAGGCGCATTCCGGGTGTAGCACTCGGTAGGCGTCCCCTAGGGACTTGCACATGTGCATCAGTCGACTGAAGTTGGTCCGAGCCGTATTGGCTCCCCGTGCGGATATCCGCACGTAGTTGGGTACTCCTGCGAACAGGATGGCCCGTAGTTCCCCTTCACCGAGGAGCTTCCCCAGCTCGTAGTCGAGCTCTTGGATCCGGCGTCCAAACATCTCCTCATCCTCCCAGCTCTGCGCGGTGGCAGTGCGCAGGGCCCGGTAGTGGTCCTCGCACTTGTCCTCACTGAGGTAACTGCTCAGCAGCTCCTTGAGAATCCCACGGTAATCCATGGGGGTGGCCAGGACCCTCATTCCCGGCATCGGGGATGCCTGGCGGAGGATGCCTCGGACCCGTTCGTCAACAAAGAACGGGAGGATCTCCAGTGCCAGCCCCTCGTTGACGAGCGCCTTGTCCGCGGCTGCCTTGAAGCTAGTCAAGAAGCCGATGACTGCCAACGGGCGTCCGTTGGGGCCCCCGAACATAGGGACTCCCTTCATAAGGGTCTGCATAGAGCGAATCGCTCGGTGCGAAGTCCTACGCATCGATTCCGATACGGCAGTGGATCGGTCCTCCGAACGATAACGTTCGGGAGTCAGTACCGACCTGAAGACTTCGTTGACAATCTCCGTGTCCGCGTCCTGGATATCCAGTCGCTTCGCCAGTTGATGAGTGAACTCATCGGATTCCAACCGCTTCAGTAAGCTCGCAGTAACCTGCGCTGTCATCGCTTGCATCAGTGACGCTGGAACTTCCGGCGTCGGCGCCTCGGGTACCCGAGTTGCCTGGCTTCCGTCGTCAAGGGAGTAATGCGAGGCGGTACCGCCTCCCCCCATCGCCGATGCTGTTCCGGCGTAAGTATCCGCCGGACCATGTCCGCGGAGCCCGCTCTGGGTGCTCCGAGCGTAGCGCTCCGTATGGCTACGTTCCAACTCCGCCGACGAGTCGGATCCATACCCCATTGTGTGCGGGGGTTGTCCAGGAGTAGCAACACCAGGGTTGACCCTGGTGGACTCCGAAAGTAGTCCGGCCAGTTCAAACCGTACCGGTGTGGGAGGAGCACGACGGGGTCCCGTCGTGTGGCGTGTTGACATCAACACTGCCATTGCGTCCTCCGTCCGCTCTTGACGGGCGTCGAGTCCGGAAAATCGGGCCTCGATGCGGGCCAATGATGCCATCAGGGAATCCCCTGGTGAAGGAGGCGGCGGAGTGAGGTCGGTCGATGACAGTTGAGGCGGGCCCCCGCCTCCTGCCGTCCGAGCCGTGCCAAACGTCGATCCGGCACCGGAAAGCATTGGCGTCTCAATGTTGTCGATCGGGTTTCCGATCTCGGTTCCCGTAGTCACCTCCGGGGTCGGCGTCGACGCCGATCCGTCATCTTGAACGTTCCCCGTCTCTTGGGTAGACATAGTAACAATCAGTCAACCGACGTAACAATCACCACGAATAAGAGAGCGAGGGGGTAGATTGGAGAGAGTAACAGTAGATCACAGTCAAAGGTAAAAACTCAACACAATCGATCAGGTCGCAACACCACGAGTACAAGAAAAGGACTGGATCCCTATCCGTGTGCCAGGGCCGAAGCGGCGTCACCACAAGGGTGACGGAAACCCGTCCCCTGCTGCTCCACCAATGTAGCACAATAGGTATCCGTTGCACGTACACTCTCAGGGAACACTCACCAAGGGGGATCGACACCAACGTCACCGGGAGGCCAAGGTTGCTGTCCTTGGAGCGCAAGCCACGGGACCAAGATGGGAGCCCAAATGGGAGGGGTTTGTTGTTCAGCCTTGGCCGGCGGTGGATTCGCCGCCGGCCCCCTCGTTATAAACCCTCGGAGACACTACTAACTACCCTCCACCCCCAAGATGCAAGTCCCTCTGGTCATACGTAACTTATGGATACCGTGACCAGTACGGACTATCAAATTGAAAGCCAAGAGTTAGAAGTAGCCCCCCTAACATTAAGGTCACAATACGGCCAACCATATTGCTACATCTCCCGTGGGTCAGCAAATCTTGCCGTTCCCATTGGCTCGTGGGGAGATTGTTCCGGCTGGCCGATGAGTCAGAGACGTGACTTGTCTTGTGGTCCGTTAGTCCTCTGATCCGCGGAGAGAAAATATCCGTCCGGGGATGAGTCAGGGTACTAACGGGTAGCCGATCCGCGGCTCTCGTGCTGACCGTCCGCGACCCGTAGAATCTCGGCCGGACACCGCGGCATCTCCAGAATACCAGGGAGTTGATGCGTCTTGGAAGGAGTTGGCTAAGAAGGGTAGGCAAGGAGAGGCGCCAGTCCTTATCCCCAAAGCTAGAGGCTCGGGGATTTAGGGGGCATATCTTTACATTCTGGCCGCTGACCGCCTTTCGCGAAGCCCAGTTTACCGCTCGTCTGCTTTGCCCCCACCCACCGCTCTTGCCCATTTCCCTCACTCATCCATCCCGCTCCTCGCACCCTCCTCATCCCTCACCCCCCCCCCCCTTCCGCACCTCTCCCCGCCCCTCTTTCGCCTCTCCGTTCTTTCCGCCTCCTTCGGCCGCGCCGCTCGATCGCGGAGGTCCACCAGCCGCCCCCCCAGGTGACGTTGGGCGTCGGCCGAGAACGCGTGGTGGGCCTCGCACGGCTTCGTGCTCCTCATCTCGGCGGGTATCCACCAAGGCGCTGCGGCGGTTCATCGGCGTCCTGGAGCCGAGCTCGTTGGTCAAAGACCGCATCGGGCGGGCCAGTATGATGGACGCCGAGGCCGAGGGCACCATCACCCCCGTCAACTTGGTGCTGGTGGAGCCAGCGTTTGGCAATACGGGGATCGCACGGGTTTTCATTCATCGCTGCGCAGAGGAGCGTGGTGAACCGGTCACACCTCACGGGTGTGGTAGCCGATGTGGTGGTGGGACGTTCGTGAGCACGAGAAAACAACTGTGGACTTGGACATATGGCTTGAGCGCCGCGCCGGGCGAGATTTGAGGCACCCACTGGCGCCCACACTGCGTTTGCGTGCGCTCCAGCGAAGCCAGACACGCGGTGAACACGGCTCCCCCTCAGTCGGATAAGATCATCGTTGTTCAGGCCGTTGCCCACCTCCGCTCTCGGAAAGAGCCAGCAGCATCTACGGCCACTGCCTGCCTTTCGGCGACATCCCCACCTCCCCCGCCCGGCCCGGTGGCCGCCCAGTCCATCCGGAACGATCATTGCTCATGTCAGCAATTTATAGCCTTCTTCGACGAATCAACGTGAGTTCCTCGGATATGATCATACGGACTATGGTCGGAACTATCGAGAGTCCTGCAAAGGAGATGTATGCTCAAATGGAATCTTCCCAATTTGTCCTATATGGTCAATAGCAAGAACAAACTGTATCTGACCAATGATATGCCTCAGACTGTGCCTCTCTGGCCAATGAGTAATCTCCAAGATGAGAGTCTGGTGTTGTACGAGCAGTGACAGTGACACATCCACCGCAGGCACATACGCTTGTGTGGAAAAACGGCTATTCAAGCGGGTGGCTCAGAGCTTCGCGCATTGTATTGCCCAAGGCCAGCTCCACAAAGCCAGCTCCTCTTAATTAGTGTGAATATTCGCTGACAGTAGATCATATTTGCGAAGGGCGCGTTAGTACCGAGACCAGCTGACGGGTGTGTTTCGGAGGCGTATACGCTCGCTCCAACATTCAAACAGGTTATCGTTCAGAACAAAGCGGCACTCGTCTTTAAGTGCAAATTTGGGGGACACCGCCTCATGTGTGACCTGCATGGCCGAACATGGAGTCCCGAAATGACAAATATATAGTCTGTGGCGGGTGTCAAAAGAATCCTCTTTTTTTTTTGGAGGAAGTTCAAACAGAGATAGCGGGCTTTGAAGATTGTACCATTTCTGAAGTCATATCCGAATCGATCTCTACGGGCCCTGCGAGGCCGATGTCTAAAGTCATCGCAACGTTGATCATTTCTTCTTTATATGACTAGTCATTTGCACGAAGTCGAATTGAGTCGATTCCAGCGGCATCAACGAGATCTCGCTCTGCTCGTCACGATGGCATGTCGAACTGAAATTGATAAGTGCCAATAAAAGTGAGGATTCTATCGTCATCCGCCACCATCTAGTTGCGCAAGTCAATGGCTGGCCCGATCGCTCTCGCTTTTTCGCTCGCTTGACTAAAGTACCACATTTCGATCACATCAATCTGCTCTGCTGTGTGTGTGATTGCGACTAGTGGTGCTATGTTCAGCACCGTGGATGTGCGCATAATCATGACGCTTTGCGGGCAATTGCACTCTCCAGTGAGTGTCGGGGTGTACTGGGAGGTGTGCGAACCAAGTAGGCACTGGGATCGCCAAATGCGTGCCTTCTACTTTCTTTGACCGAAAGACGCTCTAAAAAGAGCCTGAAATAGTCACGTCGAGAGGGTGCAGCCAGCGAGCAGAGTGATACGAAGTTGCTGGGCAAGCGGTGGATATATATCACGTTGGCTGCTGACTGCGAGAACCGGATGAAGACTAGTTCAGAGCGCACGCACGTCAGCGGCAGGGATGTTTCCGCTCACAACAACGTATCCGATCAGAGTTCAAAAAAACATCAGTTGCGAAGCCTTTGGGTGACACTGTATGAATATGGGTCCCAAGCCAATCCACGCATCGCCCATGTGGCAACCTCCAGTCACAATCATCCCTAGGATTTCGTCATTGCTGAGAAGACAGCATTAACCGCACGTGCGGAGTTGCAGACAGTGCTCAAGGACAATCACGCGAGCTCGTGGTTGCATTAACGCGTGCAGAAAAGATTGTAGCGCTAGACAGGTGCATACTGTGCAGCAACCCTTAACAACTCTGGCCACTCAGCGCCCGACAATCCGGGGTCTTCACCACGCTCCAGAACTAAGTGGACTACAATGCCCCACGCAAGTCTGGGGAAGGACACAATATGACTCTGCACCGATAGACAAGCTCCGAGCTATCGCTAAGAAAAGTAGCTGGATGGGTTTGGGTTCTAGCTCCATGCATAGACATGCTTTTATGGCGATGTTCTGAAGAATGATGAGACCTGAGAAAAGCTCACAGCAGGTCACAGCAGAAGTCCCGCAATTGTCAGCGCTGTAAATTTCACGCGCGCGTTTTTATTGGCTACTCAGATGATGTTGCCACAGACGGCTGCAACGAATCGGTCTGAGGTGCAAAGAGAGGCGTATCGACGCACAAAGTGAAGGACGTCTGACAAGGCGCTGGCCACGTGGGCCAGAAACCCGGATCTGCACCCTCCGTCCAGTTCGTTCGGATCTGTTGTGAACTGCCCAGACCTGCTGTGACATGCTCACAGCAAAAACCCAGAACAATGGAGGCGATCACGCTTCTCTGATTGGTCCCTGAGCTCGGACCGGGATCCTCTTCTGCTCCGGGCAGCTGCCCGGATTGCTGTGAAGGGCTCACAGCAGCCACAGCAGCAGTATTGCAATGATGAAGTCCTTCCCACGTGGGCACAGCAGCACAGCACAGATCGAGTGACGTGGCAAAGGTGCCCTCCGCCCTTCTTTCCACTTCATCTCCCCTGCTTGGTCTCTGCCTTCCCGCACTGACGTCTTCCTTGCGACCGCCCCCCGCATGTGCACAGAGCAGATGAGAAAGGACAGGCCGGGTCTGTCGCCAGGCTACCGCTAACCGCCTCCTCTCCGGGAGCTTATGTCGCCAGCCCAGCGCGGGCTGGACGCCTCTCCACGCTCGCGGGATGGAGAGACAACCCCCACTTGGCACGATCGCTGCCGGCTGCCCTGGCTGCGATTAATGGTCCAACGGGCCGTAGGAAAGAGGACAGCTTGTCGCCAGAGGTGCAACCAGTTCTGGAGCTCTAAAACATGACAAAACGCCTCTCTTGATGTCTCCACGGACTGCTACTGATACGGCTGCTGTTGCTGCGAGGGTTCTAAGCAAATAAACACCAGTCTGGCCGCAGGCCCCTGTGCGACAGGCGGTGGAGCCCTTACGGCTCTGTTTTGCTCTTTCACGGCAGCCCTGCACAGGCCCGCAACCGTGAGGGCCGAACCCTACAGTTCTGAATCCTACGTGCCGCACCGCGAGGCTGGTACCGGTGGGAGCGCCCCGCCCTTTCCCCAGGTCCCTGCCCGGCGTGCCGGGCAGGATCGCGAGTGAGGGACACCCAGTACCTCGCGGTACACAGCGCTCGGGCAGTCCCGTCCCGCCTTTGCCTCCGCTCGTGTCCCGGGAGGCGGCCGGCGGGATACGAGGCCAACCAAGGGGGGCGCCGCGAAGCGTTTTGGCGCTGCGACTGACGCAGCACTGCCGTTCAGGGGCACTCGGCCGCCGCCCCCCCCCGCCCCGGTACTTTCGTGTTTTTGGAGCCTTTTGAGTGCTTTTTTGAAGTGTCTCAGGTGAAAGCACAACGAAGGCTCCGATCTTTTCAAAGCGCGATGCGCGTCAGCCCTCATTGTCAAAAAGAACGATCAGCGTCCCCAACGCTTTTCCCAACGCTGGTCTTGGGCACTCACAGAGAGCCAGGTCCCAGATTCTCCAAAGCGACCTGACTTGGAGCAGAACGCCGGCGCCAAACGTTCGCCGGCCCTGGAAAAGTGGAGCACACTTTTCATGCCGCGGGGCGTAGTCTGCTACGTACCGACTGAGCTCGCCCGACAGCGTGCGGGCCTAAAAAAGCACGGGAGAAAAGGGTGTACGCCCCACGCAATGAGGCCTTGGCTGCGCTACGTTGCAGGATGTTCCCCCTGGTTTTTTTGCGTCACCAAAACCCCCTCGCTCTCCAGCTCCCTGCTCCCGGTCACCGCCCGTACCCCCCCACCGCCGTCGGCATCCCGTCGCCTGCGGCCACTGCCACCCCACCGTCGTACGCGCCATCGTTGCCGCGCGCTTCCATCGCCCCGCCCCATCCTCCGCAGCGGCACCCGCCCCCGTCCCCGCGACTCTCGGCGGCAAGAAAGCGGCAGCGGCAGCAAGGTCGGCGACGCGGCGGCGACACGGCGGCGGTGCTGTTGTGGGGGGTGGCGGGGCTGTGTGGGGGGGGAGCTGCAGGAGAGGCTGCGAGGGGGGGGTGCTGTGGCGGGTGGTGGTGGGGGGGCTGCTGGCGGTGCGCGGCGGTGCGGTGGTCCTCTTCCCGCCTGGGAGCTGGTGCTCGTGGTGGTGGGGGGGGGCCGCCGCTTTTTTTTTTTGCCGCCGCCGCCACCCCCGCCGCCGCCGCAGCGACCACCACGCCGGTGGCGCGGTGGGGCGTGGCTGCCGGCCGTGGCGGTTGCGGGGGAGGGACAACCCCCGCGGTGGGGGCGGCAAGGCAGCGGCAGCAGAATCAAGATCGTCGTCGCGTCGGCGTCACGGCAGCGGTGCTGTTGTGGGGGGGGGCGGGGGTGTGGGGGGGGGTAATTGGGGGGATGCTGTGGGGGGGTGTGCTGTGCGGGGTGCCGGTGGGGGGGCCATTGGAGGTGTGCGACGGTGTGATGGTCCTCTTTCTGGCTGGGTGCCGGCGCTCGTGGTTGTTGGGGGGGGCGATGGCAGCTTTTTTTTGCCACGGCCGCCACCGCCGCCGCCGCCATCCCCACCGCCACGCCGGTCGCGCGGTGGGGCGTGGCTGCCGGCCGCGGAGGTCGTGGGGGGTGACGACCCCCGCGGCGGCCGCGGCACGGAGGCGGCAACGGCGGCAAGGCCGGCGTCGCCCAGTTACCCCTATCCGCCCACGCCAAGCCCATGGCGTCTGCCTGCCGCGTCGCCAGACGTCGCGTGCTACCTGCCAGTGTGTCTCCTGTGGTGCGCTTGACTGTCCTCCTGTCTCATAGCTGGTGTGAGCGCCGCGGCTGCCGACGTTTTTTGATTCTTTGTGTTTCCTTTCTTGATTCTTTGCATCAGCCCGTCGTTTTTCATGACCCCTCACTTTTCTACGTGCATTGTTTTGTGCTCTTTTCCTTGGCATTGTTTTTCTCTGTCCCATTGTTGAACATTGAAGGGCCTGTGAAGAACTTTCCAATGCCCGCGTCCGCTGCTGCGCTCCACCCGCGTCGACCTCGCATGCTCATCGACACTTGCTTGTTGCGCCGACGCGGTCAACCACCCGGCGCAGTTGCAGGAAAGGAAAGAGCGCGTCGCCCAGCTGCACCGCACGCACGCGGGGGGAGCTTGTGCCGCACGTCACAGAGGACCTTCCCCCTGATTGCCGATTGGCCAACTTTTGACGGAGGCGACGGAGCACGACCTGCATCGCCACTCTGCGATGGTCGGTACAGGGATCCAAACCATCCAGTGGCGGCAGCGCCGCTTTTGAGTGGCGTGAGAACGCGGCGGGTCGGCAGCAGAAGCGGTACTGGATGGGAACTCGCCTCGTGACTTGTGAGTGTGTGTATCGGGGGACGGTTGTTTACTTGCTTTCGGTTGCACTGGTATAGGCGATTCATGGCGGGCGGGGTGTGACGGGTTCGATACTCCGCAGACGTAGCATTGGAGCTTAGTGTACCTGCAGGCCTGCATGCATGCCTTCGCGCTCCGTACCGTTGACGATCGGTATCCAGCTTTTATCGGCAGCTTGTGCTGGGGCGACCCACATTGGCAATCGTGCTGCGCGCCGTGCTGTACTCTGAAGCGCGCATGGGCACGGCCGCTTGTATATGCTGGAGGGAAGTGAAGAGCGCGAGAGACTGCCTCTAGAATTGTCTCGGACAGACTGCTGCATGACTAAGCGGTTGTGCGAAGGTGGGGTTCACCAGACAAGTGAGGGCAATAAGTGAACAGAGTAGGGCGCGGTGATGTGGCAGGGAAACGCACGGGGGAGAGGCCGGCGAGGTGTTGGCGAGCGGGGCAATGCGCAAGCGAGCGCGCGCGGACATAGGACGGTCCGAGGGCCATCGTGATGTGACGAAAGCGGCTGCAAAAGTTTGGAGGTGGCGAAATATCTGACATGAAAGGCAAAATGCCATAACCCGCGAGGGGAAAATCCATGAAAAGCACAAGACCCTCAAGAGCGCCCAGAGCGGCAACGACGGAAGAACGACTCGAGGGCCTTCCTTTGACCAAAGGACCACTGGTCGGCGCTCGTCATGGCGGGGCGAAAAAGATCGACCAGCTCGTGGACGGTAGTACCCTCCCCCACAACGACCATCCCAGACAGCCGTTCATTGATCATTACCTTCTTGACCAGGTCCAAGTACGCCACGTCTGTCTTCGGCTGGTAGTCCTCCTCGAATACGGTGAACACACCAGCCCCATCCATGTCCACAACCCGCCCATACCTCGACACAGGCAAGTCGGGCGCAGCACCTGCGGCTGCGGCACCATCCTCAACAATCCCAAGTGTATCAACAACACCATTGGCCCCCAGCCGCCCACCGTCACGGCTGCTCGGCCCGCGCAGCTGCATCGGCGAGGACCCCAGAACCATCGCACGCGTGGCTGATCGAGAGGCCGCCTGGGCAGATAAGCAGCGCTGGATCTGCCGCAGGGGGTCTCCCCCGGCGACCAGTGCACCGCGTCCACCCTCTGCATCGGCGTCTGGAGGGGGGGCAGGCAGGTCTCCAGACTGGTCGGCGGCCGCCAGTAGCTTTGCTGCAACGGGAGACTTCCCAGCAACGCGTCGCTGGTAAGCGGCGCGCAGGACCGCCATGTTGTCCTTGTGCGTCGTCGACGAGCTCTTTCCGCTTCTGCTGGCAATCTCCGCCAGGTTGTCCAGGTCAACAGACATGCATTCAACCTCTGAAAGCGCCTTTCGACGGGACGGCACGGCGGCAGCAGGCCCACCGCCCCTCCCCCCCTCCTCAACAGAGCTGCTGCTGCTGGTCCCCCCCGCCTCGTGCGCAGTGTGGAGGCGTGCCTTCGTGGCTGCGAGCTTGCGCGCAGCGGCAGCATGCACAGCGTAACGCGTCTGGCTCGCCACGCGCGCCAGCTGGATGTACTCGGCGGTCAAGCTGGGCGCGTTGCACACCATGACTGCCGGCGTCAAACGAAAAGCTCGCTTCCGCCGTACGACGTTGCGGTCTTTCACCACAGCCTGGAGGGCACGTGAATGACTCGCGTGAATAAAAAAAAAACAGGATGGGTTGTTGAAAGCTCACAAAACGTCGAGACGAAAGTCAGACTACGTGCCAACGAAAAAGGGAGTGGGAAGTACCATTGACACGCTCTGCATACGGCACCATGATGGGACGTGTGCCACATGGGGAGTTCGCCTCGTCCCCTCCCCCCCCCCCCCCCCCTGGCTGATCCTGCCACCGCCCCCGCCGCAGCGTGCTCCCCCGCACCACGTTTGAGGTACTGTACCACCAGCTCCCTTCTCTTCTGGAACCTCTCGCTCGTGCACGCCACTGCTTGCGCCAGGCGATAACGTACCGTCTCATAAATTGCCCCATAACGGATGGTCATCGGCTCGTGACCATCTTGAAGACAGAGGGCGCAGCGCAACTGCTTCTTGGACGAGTCGCTGCGTGGGCACGACTTAGAGTCACAGCCCGCAGGGCCCAAGAGAAGCGCATCTCCCGGCTGCAGGTTGCAGCGACACTCCACAGTCGCCATGTCGCAGTTGCGAGCGTCATGCTTGGGCGTTCCCTCCGCCGCCTGAAAACCGCAAAACCCGCACGTGGGATGGCCGCGCCGGCGTGCGGCCATCGGAGGGAGTCTCCAAGGGTCCCCACACAAGCAGGAAGTGCCGCCGAGCACGGAAGCGCGAAGGAGGTGAGAGGAAGCGCGGCGAGAGGCTCGCCAGACCTGAGGCGTCAGGCAGCGGACTCGTGGGGAAGCGACGGTGGGGTTGTGGGGGCGCGGCCCCAGGAGCGCGTTGTGGACAGTGGCACAAGGTGGGGACGGCGGGTGGGGACGCGCCGTGCGCGGCAAGCTGCGTTAGGGGCAGAGGGGGGGCCCCGTCGAGGCAGTGCGAGGCCCCCTGGGGTGTGGGGTGGCGCGGTGCAGCCTGACTGGGAAGGACGAGGAGAATGTCAGGCAAAAACATGGTCGATGCCCTTCAGGCCATCCCTGAACGTAGACGTTTTTTTTGCTTATGGCAACTCACCCTGAGGCACCGCCCCGCCGGAGAAGGGACCTCTGGACCTTCCAGAAGGGCAGTGGACACAGAAGCAGCTCGACTGGGAAGGACATGCGTGGGAGCGCAAACTGATCTGATTGACCAATGGACGACCGGCACAGTGTTTTTGAAGTTTGACAGGGCTTCTCCCAGAGAAATCCCACAGCGCCAAAACGTAGGTCGATTCTTTGCTCGCATGCATGGGTGCCAGACTTCCCGGACCTGTCAGTCGGTGTTCTCGTCACTTTTCACTTTTTACAATCGCCCTTTCACTTCTCGTGGCGAGCGCCTGGCGGCAGCACGGGAAGCACTCACGCGGTTGCTGGGTGCTGCCTGACGCCCAGGCCAGGCCCTCTGTCTCAGCGCTCGCTTTTCCACTCTCGTGCGCAACACCCACTTGCCTGCATTTTCCCCTTACCTTTCCCGTTCCCAGCCGGCTAGGCAGCCGCACAGCCCCTTCACAAACCCTCATTCCACCACTGCGTCTACCCCTGGCTCCGCTCCGTGCCGACGAGCTCGCGTTGCCCTGCCGCGTCCAAGACGGCTTTTTTTCTCAGACGCTATGACGTTTCCGGAGGACCGCCGCGTCCTGGTCCTCTCCTGGCTCATTGCCGGAGAAATGTCGCAGCCTGAAGCAGCGCGCCTGGGTGGTGTCGGCTCGGCTACCGTGTGGCGCTGGCTCGATGTCTACAAAAAGACGGGATCGTTCTGGCCTGACGACTCCCTGGGCCAGCGGCACTTTGACTGTGCCGTTTTCAACCCCAACTTTTTGCAGGCCGTGACGGCGCTGATCGTCGACTCTCCCGAGGCCTTCCTCGGAGAGATCTCAGTGACCTTGAGGCACCTGTCTGGGCTGCCTGGGTGGGGAGGGGCTCCCTCACTCGCCGTCCACTGTGCTGCGCGTACTCTCTGCCGTGGGCTACACGCACCACAAAAGATCATCACGCACTT
>CM020620.1:15416367-15589362 GCA_009829735.1 Pyropia yezoensis
CGGCAAGGCCGGCGTCGCCCAGTTACCCCTATCCGCCCACGCCAAGCCCATGGCGTCTGCCTGCCGCGTCGCCAGACGTCGCGTGCTACCTGCCAGTGTGTCTCCTGTGGTGCGCTTGACTGTCCTCCTGTCTCATAGCTGGTGTGAGCGCCGCGGCTGCCGACGTTTTTTGATTCTTTGTGTTTCCTTTCTTGATTCTTTGCATCAGCCCGTCGTTTTTCATGACCCCTCACTTTTCTACGTGCATTGTTTTGTGCTCTTTTCCTTGCATTGTTTTTCTCTGTCCCATTGTTGAACATTGAAGGGCCTGTGAAGAACTTTCCAATGCCCGCGTCCGCTGCTGCGCTCCACCCGCGTCGACCTCGCATGCTCATCGACACTTGCTTGTTGCGCCGACGCGGTCAACCACCCGGCGCAGTTGCAGGAAAGGAAAGAGCGCGTCGCCCAGCTGCACCGCACGCACGCGGGGGGAGCTTGTGCCGCACGTCACAGAGGACCTTCCCCCTGATTGCCGATTGGCCAACTTTTGACGGAGGCGACGGAGCACGACCTGCATCGCCACTCTGCGATGGTCGGTACAGGGATCCAAACCATCCAGTGGCGGCAGCGCCGCTTTTTGAGTGGCGTGAGAACGCGGCGGGTCGGCAGCAGAAGCGGTACTGGATGGGAACTCGCCTCGTGACTTGTGAGTGTGTGTATCGGGGGACGGTTGTTTACTTGCTTTCGGTTGCACTGGTATAGGCGATTCATGGCGGGCGGGGTGTGACGGGTTCGATACTCCGCAGACGTAGCATTGGAGCTTAGTGTACCTGCAGGCCTGCATGCATGCCTTCGCGCTCCGTACCGTTGACGATCGTATCCAGCTTTTATCGGCAGCTTGTGCTGGGGCGACCCACATTGGCAATCGTGCTGCGCGCCGTGCTGTACTCTGAAGCGCGCATGGCACGGCCGCTTGTATATGCTGGAGGGAAGTGAAGAGCGCGAGAGACTGCCTCTAGAATTGTCTCGGACAGACTGCTGCATGACTAAGCGGTTGTGCGAAGGTGGGGTTCACCAGACAAGTGAGGGCAATAAGTGAACAGAGTAGGGCGCGGTGATGTGGCAGGGAAACGCACGGGGGAGAGGCCGGCGAGGTGTTGGCGAGCGGGGCAATGCGCAAGCGAGCGCGCGCGGACATAGGACGGTCCGAGGGCCATCGTGATGTGACGAAAGCGGCTGCAAAAGTTTGGAGGTGGCGAAATATCTGACATGAAAGGCAAAATGCCATAACCCGCGAGGGGAAAATCCATGAAAAGCACAAGACCCTCAAGAGCGCCCAGAGCGGCAACGACGGAAGAACGACTCGAGGGCCTTCCTTTGACCAAAGGACCACTGGTCGGCGCTCGTCATGGCGGGGCGAAAAAGATCGACCAGCTCGTGGACGGTAGTACCCTCCCCCACAACGACCATCCCAGACAGCCGTTCATTGATCATTACCTTCTTGACCAGGTCCAAGTACGCCACGTCTGTCTTCGGCTGGTAGTCCTCCTCGAATACGGTGAACACACCAGCCCCATCCATGTCCACAACCCGCCCATACCTCGACACAGGCAAGTCGGGCGCAGCACCTGCGGCTGCGGCACCATCCTCAACAATCCCAAGTGTATCAACAACACCATTGGCCCCCCAGCCGCCCACCGTCACGGCTGCTCGGCCCGCGCAGCTGCATCGGCGAGGACCCCAGAACCATCGCACGCGTGGCTGATCGAGAGGCCGCCTGGGCAGATAAGCAGCGCTGGATCTGCCGCAGGGGGTCTCCCCCGGCGACCAGTGCACCGCGTCCACCCTCTGCATCGGCGTCTGGAGGGGGGGCAGGCAGGCCTCCAGACTGGTCGGCGGCCGCCAGTAGCTTTGCTGCAACGGGAGACTTCCCAGCAACGCGTCGCTGGTAAGCGGCGCGCAGGACCGCCATGTTGTCCTTGTGCGTCGTCGACGAGCTCTTTCCGCTTCTGCTGGCAATCTCCGCCAGGTTGTCCAGGTCAACAGACATGCATTCAACCTCTGAAAGCGCCTTTCGACGGGACGGCACGGCGGCAGCAGGCCCACCGCCCCTCCCCCCCTCCTCAACAGAGCTGCTGCTGCTGGTCCCCCCCGCCTCGTGCGCAGTGTGGAGGCGTGCCTTCGTGGCTGCGAGCTTGCGCGCAGCGGCAGCATGCACAGCGTAACGCGTCTGGCTCGCCACGCGCGCCAGCTGGATGTACTCGGCGGTCAAGCTGGGCGCGTTGCACACCATGACTGCCGGCGTCAAACGAAAAGCTCGCTTCCGCCGTACGACGTTGCGGTCTTTCACCACAGCCTGGAGGGCACGTGAATGACTCGCGTGAATAAAAAAAAAACAGGATGGGTTGTTGAAAGCTCACAAAACGTCGAGACGAAAGTCAGACTACGTGCCAACGAAAAAGGGAGTGGGAAGTACCATTGACACGCTCTGCATACGGCACCATGATGGGACGTGTGCCACATGGGGAGTTCGCCTCGTCCCCTCCCCCCCCCCCCCCCCCCTGGCTGATCCTGCCACCGCCCCCGCCGCAGCGTGCTCCCCCGCACCACGTTTGAGGTACTGTACCACCAGCTCCCTTCTCTTCTGGAACCTCTCGCTCGTGCACGCCACTGCTTGCGCCAGGCGATAACGTACCGTCTCATAAATTGCCCCATAACGGATGGTCATCGGCTCGTGACCATCTTGAAGACAGAGGGCGCAGCGCAACTGCTTCTTGGACGAGTCGCTGCGTGGGCACGACTTAGAGTCACAGCCCGCAGGGCCCAAGAGAAGCGCATCTCCCGGCTGCAGGTTGCAGCGACACTCCACAGTCGCCATGTCGCAGTTGCGAGCGTCATGCTTGGGCGTTCCCTCCGCCGCCTGAAAACCGCAAAACCCGCACGTGGGATGGCCGCGCCGGCGTGCGGCCATCGGAGGGAGTCTCCAAGGGTCCCCACACAAGCAGGAAGTGCCGCCGAGCACGGAAGCGCGAAGGAGGTGAGAGGAAGCGCGGCGAGAGGCTCGCCAGACCTGAGGCGTCAGGCAGCGGACTCGTGGGGAAGCGACGGTGGGGTTGTGGGGGCGCGGCCCCAGGAGCGCGTTGTGGACAGTGGCACAAGGTGGGGACGGCGGGTGGGGACGCGCCGTGCGCGGCAAGCTGCGTTAGGGGCAGAGGGGGGGCCCCGTCGAGGCAGTGCGAGGCCCCCTGGGGTGTGGGGTGGCGCGGTGCAGCCTGACTGGGAAGGACGAGGAGAATGTCAGGCAAAACATGGTCGATGCCCTTCAGGCCATCCCTGAACGTAGACGTTTTTTTTGCTTATGGCAACTCACCCTGAGGCACCGCCCCGCCGGAGAAGGGACCTCTGGACCTTCCAGAAGGGCAGTGGACACAGAAGCAGCTCGACTGGGAAGGACATGCGTGGGAGCGCAAACTGATCTGATTGACCAATGGACGACCGGCACAGTGTTTTTGAAGTTTGACAGGGCTTCTCCCAGAGAAATCCCACAGCGCCAAAACGTAGGTCGATTCTTTGCTCGCATGCATGGGTGCCAGACTTCCCGGACCTGTCAGTCGGTGTTCTCGTCACTTTTCACTTTTTACAATCGCCCTTTCACTTCTCGTGGCGAGCGCCTGGCGGCAGCACGGGAAGCACTCACGCGGTTGCTGGGTGCTGCCTGACGCCCAGGCCAGGCCCTCTGTCTCAGCGCTCGCTTTTCCACTCTCGTGCGCAACACCCACTTGCCTGCATTTCCCCTTACCTTTCCCGTTCCCAGCCGGCTAGGCAGCCGCACAGCCCCTTCACAAACCCTCATTCCACCACTGCGTCTACCCCTGGCTCCGCTCCGTGCCGACGAGCTCGCGTTGCCCTGCCGCGTCCAAGACGGCTTTTTTTCTCAGACGCTATGACGTTTCCGGAGGACCGCCGCGTCCTGGTCCTCTCCTGGCTCATTG
This sequence comes from Pyropia yezoensis, assembly GCA_009829735.1. Classification (NCBI taxonomy): domain Eukaryota; phylum Rhodophyta; class Bangiophyceae; order Bangiales; family Bangiaceae; genus Pyropia; species Pyropia yezoensis. Next base: position 15,420,339 of record CM020620.1, read on the forward strand.
CCGGAGAAATGTCGCAGCCTGAAGCAGCGCGCCTGGGTGGTGTCGGCTCGGCTACCGTGTGGCGCTGGCTCGATGTCTACAAAAAGACGGGATCGTTCTGGCCTGACGACTCCCTGGGCCAGCGGCACTTTGACTGTGCCGTTTTCAACCCCAACTTTTTGCAGGCCGTGACGGCGCTGATCGTCGACTCTCCCGAGGCCTTCCTCGGAGAGATCTCAGTGACCTTGAGGCACCTGTCTGGGCTGCCTGGGTGGGAGGGGCTCCCTCACTCGCCGTCCACTGTGCTGCGCGTACTCTCTGCCGTGGGCTACACGCACAAAAAGATCATCACGCACTTCCGAGAGCGCGACGTCCAGCGCCGCCGCGCGTTCGGCCGCGCCATCAGGCGCGTGCCCATCAAGTGCATCGTGAGCGCTGATGAGGTCCACAAGGACGGGTCTACCGACTACCGGCGGTACGGGTGGGCGCTTCGCGGGAGACGCGATGAGGCTCTCATTGCGGACCCTCGCCAAACCCCCCGCTTTTCTACCATGGCGGCTGTGTCTATTGACGGCGTGGTTGAGACGCTGACGTGCGCAGTGCCTCCGGCCTACTGCTCCCTGGACTGGGCCTTTTTTATCCACCGCCTGGCTCCCAGTATGGGCATGTCGAACCCAGACCTGCCGGCTAATCGATGGACCGAGCAGGAGCCGAGGTCGGTGCTGCTCATCGACAATGCGGCTATCCACTCCGACGAGTGCGACGATCTTGCTCGAGAATACGGCATCCTCGTCCTGCGCCTGCCCCCCTACTCTCCCGACTTTGCGCCGGTTGAGGGGGTCTTCTCCAATTTGAAGGCGTGGCTCTCGGCGGAGTCGGCGGATGACCGGCTGGGCGGCGTGACCACGCCTGACGGTTCCTTGATGGGGAAAAATGTCCGGTTGATGATGGAGGTGGGCCTCGCGAGCATTTCCAGAGAGCAATGCGCGGGTCAGTTTGGTCGCGTGTATCGCGAATGGCTGCGACAGGATTTACACGTTGACGGGTTGATGGGAGGGCCTGACGTTATCGCAGAGATGTGAAATTGCATTCTTGATGAACACTCACTGGCGGCGCGCACGGATGGGAGTAACCCGGGGCCCATCATAGAAGGGACGATGGGAAAGCGCCCATGGAGCGCATCCGCCGGCCGCAGAGGAAAGCACACACGTGTCGGTCGTTGCTACCACCACCGACGACTCTCCACCACCAACCCCCTCGCTCGGCGCGCCCCACTTGCCCTCAAATGAACCCCCCGCGGAAAAAAACAACTGCCGTCGCCCCCCCCTACCACCACGAGGACCAGCGCCCAGCCGGAAGGAGGACCACCGCTCCGCCACGCACCACCACCAGGACCCCCACCAGCACCGCCCCACTCTACCCCCCCCCAGAGCAACCCCCCGATCACCCCCGCCCAAATCTCGGCCCCCCCCGACCACAGCGCGGGTGCCATGACGCAGGCAGGACTCCGGCGTTGCTGCCGCTACCGCCTCCTTGCCGCAGCCACGGCGGGGGTTGTCAATCCCCCGCGACATCCATGGCCTCCCGCCATGCCTCACGGCGCGACCGGCGTGGACACAGCGGTGGCGGCGGCGTCTGCGAGGGTGGAGTTCGCGGCGAAGGGTGTGCCGGCGGCAGAACAAAAAAGGACCATCTGTCCCCCACACCACCTCGAGCCCCAGCCCCCAGGCGGTAAACGAACCACCGCACCGCCACACACCGCCAGCAGGCCCCCAACCAGCACCCACCACGGTACACCCACAGCATCCCCCGGATCACCCTCCCCCACAGCCCCGCCGCCCCCCACAACAGCACTGCCACCGTGACGCCGCCGCGACGCCCACCTTGCCACTGCTGCCGCTTCCTTGCCGCCACCACCGCGGGGGTCGTCTCTCTCCCGCAACCGCCACGGCCGGCAGCCACGCCCCACCGCGCCACCGGCGTGGTGGTCGCTGCGGCGGCGGCGGGGGTGGCGGCGGCGGCGGCAGCAAAAAGAGGCCGCGGCCCCCCCCCACCACCACGAGCACCAGCTCCCAGCGGGAAGAGGACCACCGCACCGCCGCGCACCGCCAGGAGCCCAACCACCAGCACCCCCCACAGCACCCCCCCCCGGAGCCTCTCCCGCAGCACCCCCCCCCACAGCCCCGCCACCCCCCACAACAGCACCGCCGCCGTGTCGCCGCCGCGTCGCCGACCTTGCTGCCGCTGCCGCTTTCTTGCCGCCGAGAGGCGCGGGAACGGGGGCGGCGCAGGGGCAGGCGCGGGCATTGGAAAGTTCTTCACAGGCCCTTCAATGTTCAACAATGGGACAGAGAAAAACAATGCCAAGGAAAAGAGCACAAAACAATGCACGTAGAAAAGTGAGGGGTCATGAAAAACGACGGGCTGATGCAAAGAATCAAGAAAGGAAACACAAAGAATCAAAAAACGTCGGCAGCCGCGGCGCTCACACCAGCTATGAGACAGGAGGACAGTCAAGCGCACCACAGGAGACACACTGGCAGGTAGCACGCGACGTCTGGCGACGCGGCAGGCAGACGCCATGGGCTTGGCGTGGGCGGATGGGGGTAACTGGGCGACGCCGGCCTTGCCGCCGCTGCCGCCTCCGTGCCGCGGCCGCCGCGGGGGTCGTCACCCCCCCACGACCTCCGCGGCCGGCAGCCACGCCCCACCGCGCGACCGGCGTGGCGGTGGGGATGGCGGCGGCGGCGGGGGCGGCCGTGGCAAAAAAAAGCTGCCATCGCCCCCCCCAACAACCACGAGCGCCGGCACCCAGCCAGAAAGAGGACCATCACACCGTCGCACACCTCCAATGGCCCCCCCACCGGCACCCCGCACAGCACACCCCCCCACAGCATCCCCCCAATTACCCCCCCCCACACCCCCGCCCCCCCCCACAACAGCACCGCTGCCGTGACGCCGACGCGACGACGATCTTGATTCTGCTGCCGCTGCCTTGCCGCCCCCACCGCGGGGGTTGTCCCTCCCCCGCAACCGCCACGGCCGGCAGCCACGCCCCACCGCGCCACCGGCGTGGTGGTCGCTGCGGCGGCGGCGGGGGTGGCGGCGGCGGCAAAAAAAAAAAGCGGCGGCCCCCCCCCACCACCACGAGCACCAGCTCCCAGGCGGGAAGAGGACCACCGCACCGCCGCGCACCGCCAGCAGCCCCCCCACCACCACCCGCCACAGCACCCCCCCCTCGCAGCCTCTCCTGCAGCTCCCCCCCCACACAGCCCCGCCACCCCCCACAACAGCACCGCCGCCGTGTCGCCGCCGCGTCGCCGACCTTGCTGCCGCTGCCGCTTTCTTGCCGCCGAGAGTCGCGGGGACGGGGGCGGGTGCCGCTGCGGAGGATGGGGCGGGGCGATGGAAGCGCGCGGCAACGATGGCGCGTACGACGGTGGGGTGGCAGTGGCCGCAGGCGACGGGATGCCGACGGCGGTGGGGGGGTACGGGCGGTGACCGGGAGCAGGGAGCTGGAGAGCGAGGGGGTTTTGGTGACGCAAAAAAACCAGGGGGAACATCCTGCAACGTAGCGCAGCCAAGGCCTCATTGCGTGGGGCGTACACCCTTTTCTCCCGTGCTTTTTTAGGCCCGCACGCTGTCGGGCGAGCTCAGTCGGTACGTAGCAGACTACGCCCCGCGGCATGAAAAGTGTGCTCCACTTTTCCAGGGCCGGCGAACGTTTGGCGCCGGCGTTCTGCTCCAAGTCAGGGCGCTTTGGAAAATCTGGGACCTGGCTCTCTGTGAGTGCCCAAGACCAGCGTTGGGAAAAGCGTTGGGGACGCTGATCGTTCTTTTTGACAATGAGGGCTGACGCGCATCGCGCTTTGAAAAGATCAGAGCCTTCGTTGTGCTTTCACCTGAGACACTTCAAAAAAGCACTCAGGAGGCTCCAAAAACACAAAAGTACCGGGGCGGGGGGGGGCGGCGGCCGAGTGCCCCTGAACGGCAGTGCTGCGTCAGTCGCAGCGCCATGCCCTCGCCTCGCCCCTTTCCCCCTTCCCCCTTCCCCTCTTTCTCCCATCCAGCCCACCGTCATGGAGAATTCAAGGGGTAGCAGCGGAGGTACGAGGCTGCTCGTGACCAGTAACAGTGTGCGCCGCCCACTCCAGTGATCACCTGCGACCTGGTGGCCGCGGGGCGCCGGGCGCAGCATACAGAGTCCGCTGGTGCCGTCTCCGCGTGGCCGCTCCGAGGGCTAATGCCGCTGCCAGTTTAGTATGGTTGTACGCCCGCTCTGGATGTAGCATGGGGGGGGGGGTGTCTAATTCTACCGGCGCCACGAGGCAGCAGCACAGAGTCGCCTGGTCAGGCGGCGTGCTCTCATCGCCCGGCATTCCCAGACAATCCCTTCGTCACGTGGTCGTCCAGGTGGAAGAAATCAGCGAAGGCAGGCCCTGTCGTGAGGAGCGGGCAAGCTGTGTCACCGTCAAAAGGGGGGAGGGGAGGACGGAAAGCGGCCGCCAGTCGGCAGCATCTGGCTTTAGGCAGTGGGGGGAGGGGCACAGAGGACCGCAGGGGAGAGCGTTCATTGCCCTCACCACTCTTGATACTCACAGCGACGGGAGGCGGGGCGGCTTCTCCCGCAGGACCTGCTGGACTGAGGAATGGAGGCGGTGCGCCGCATCGAGGCGAGGTTTTTCGGGGTCCCCACAGCCAGTTCCAGTAACTTTGATCAACTTTGTCCACCTAGGGGACTCCAGGGGTAAACGGAGAGAGCGGGAAGAGTTTTTTGTGGGGGCAGGTGGTGAGACGTTGGGAAAAGGGGAAGGGAGGAAGCAAAGCGAAGTGAGCAAAGCGAAGCATCACTGTGTGGAGCTCGCCGTGAAGGCGGCGATGGCGGCAGCCGTGTAAAAAAGGCTGTTGGTGTTGCTGGCGGGGTGGAGCACGTGGCAGCGGCGGCGGAGCTGAGGTCGGGCATTGGGTGGCCAGCAACGTCGGCGGTGTGCGTGGCGGCCGTAGCGATGGGGAGGCGACCCCTGCGGCATCCCCAGGAACAGCCGTGCCGCGGTGACTGAGATGGAAGCGCAATGCTGCAACGTATCAAGCGCAGGCTGAGGCGGGGAGCGCCGAGGAGCGAGGGATGCCACTCGAGGCTGGGATTGGCTGGCAAGAAAACTGCATTTTCTGTAAGCAATGTGCTGTGACCTGCTGTGAGCTTTTCCCAGCACTCATCATTCTTCAGCAATCGGCCATAACTAGAACAGGCCCCCAACAGCTTCTAAACGAAGCGACGATCACGATGTTCGCACCATAACGGTCTGTTGTTGTTCGAACAGTGTGATTTGGGATTTTCTGGGGATGCCTGACCACTTCGAGGGGAAAACAGGCACCGGATGAGCGCTTCGCGCTGTTAATGACAGAGATGAACTGAGATGGAGGGAGAGCCGCCACCAGTCACGTCCGTGGTCGCCGCCGCGCCACAGGCTGCCGACGTCGCCGTGACGTCGATCATCGCCGGCAACACGTCCACCTCTGCCACAGGCCCGGCGCCCACCCCTTCGTCAGCTGCAGCGGCGGGCGCCGCCGCCGCCACTTCCCGGAGATTGCTGGGGGGCGCGCCGGCCGCCGCCGTCTCGCCAGGGGCAGCCCCCATGGCCATCGTGCCGCCCGCCACGCTGACCATACCCGCTGTCTTGTCCGCCGCCACCAACGCCGTCAAGGTGACGCGGCCAGCTACGCGGCCAGCGCCTGTTCCCGCCCCCCCGCCGACATCCGGTGCCAATTCGGGTGGGGACGTGCGCCTTGCCCCCGCCGGGCGCGCATACCGGCGACTCCTCCCCCCCCCCCCCCCCCCGCCACCACCACCGCCACCGCCACCACCACCACTGTCGCCGGCGCCGGCACTCCCACCGCCGTCGCCGCGGCTACCTCTGCTGCGCCTCCCTATTCTGCCGCCCTCTCGGGCCGCACCCCGCGGTACCAGGCCATATGACGGGGAAAGGACGGTGCACCTGTGCCCTCCATCCACGCTGCGTCCAGCTTCTGAAGTCCCCATTCGGAGATGGGCGGTCGATTTGCTTTGGCCCGGAGTAGGCGACAGTACAGTGCCACCTCCTCTCTTGACGATGCCGCCCGACAGGAAGGAGCGCGTTTGTGCTTCCGCACAAACGCAATCGCTTCCGCTACAATCTCACGCTGCCTCTGATGGGCCAACCGCTCCACCCCCGCTGCAAGCGACAGCCGCCAGTCAAAGCCCCATGCAGTGAGCTTGGACTTTTCCGCTTCGTCTTGTAGGAAGTGGGACGGGTTCGTGCGCAAGCGATGAACCGCTGCGCCAAAAGAGCGGCCCGGGCCAAACGCCTCGTCGTGGGCTTGGCCGGGTACGATAACGTCGCCGAACTTCATCGAAAACCGTTCCAGCGCGCCGCACAGGTCTACTCCATGCGCACGTACCGCCGATGATGCATGCAGCACAGTCCGCAAGCGTGGCCGAACGGCGTTCTTCAACTCAGATAGGGGTGCACGGGCACTGTAGAGCACGTCCTCAAGGGCGTCTTCCACCGCACCGAGCTGCTAAAAGCCAAGCGCATCCCCGCTGCCGTCGAGGACGGGCAGGCACCGCCACGTGCACGCCTGTCGCGCTTCCTCCTCCTGCAGAAGCTTTTCAAAGCCGAAGGGGGCATGACAGCAGCAGTGCTGATGAAGCCTCTGGAAGATGCCGGTGGTCGCTGGCACGCAGCGGACGACTTGTCCGACGTATACCCCTGGACCAGGTACGCGCACAATGAGGTAGATCCCGACGTGGTAGCCGACGGCTGCTTGTCGATCTCTTGTGCAGGCGGCGTTCGGGTCCTCTCCAGGAGCAGTTGCGCGCGCGCGCAGCGCCGCCAGCGCTCCGGCCGCAATCCCTCTCTTCCAGCCGCCAATGTCGCCCAGGATGTTGTGCGCCGAGGCGACTGCAGTCACGACGGGCGGCTCAGCGTGTGGCTCCCCGTTCAGCAACTGAAGAGTCACCCTAGGGTCGCAATCGGCTGGTGCGTGAGAGTGTAGTGATGGGGATGGGGGGCAAGGGTTGAGGCGACGCCGCTTGGACGCCTCTTCCCCTGACTCGGGAGAGTCTGGTGCCGGGTGTCCCGTCTCGTCACATGAGTGGCCCACAAGACGGCGCAGCGCCGGCGCAGCCCGGCACTCGTGAGTCTCGTCGCCGTTGTGCTGGAGCAGAGTCGCTGCCAGCGCCTTCCTCCTCCGCCGCACCCGGCGAGTCTCGCCACTCTCAGCCTGCGCCAACACCAGGGTCCACCGGTCCCAGACGGCGCATGTGGGCACGCCAGCGTCGACCAGAGCGCAGGCGAGTGCCGCGTCCATCCAGGGCCGGTCCCCGTCCCGCTGCAGCACAGTGGCGAACAGTCGCTTCGGTTTCAATGAGCCAGGCAGCACCGAACACTGTTGCCGCGTATCCGGTTCGCACCAGTGAATTACAATCGCCCCACCAAGGTGCCTTCTGGCATTTTATTCAGAGAAAAAAACATATGCGCGAGGTCGTGGGCATGCTGCGATGTCACCCGTTTTTTCCTCTTCAAAAACGGACCACTCCTTCCATTTCTATAAAACAGATCTCGTTGGGGGGGGTGCACCAGTAAGACACACTTTTTCGTATGTAGCCTGGCTCTGCAGCCACAGTCCGGGAAGAAATTGTTCTCCGCTGGAACAGAAGCTCCTGAATTTTTCGCGCTCATCGCGCTCCCTTTGGTCGCTGCATCTCGCAGAGCCATGCACCCCGCTTGTACTCTTCGCTCATGTCCACGCAGCACACCTTCCTGCTCCACCGCACCACCTTCGCACTTACCGCCCCGCCTCCTTCGCGCTCCCCCCCCCCCTCCCCATCATCATCTCCCGCTATTGCTCCTTCCCACCACTACTATCGCTCCCCTCAATGCTCTACATACGCAGCAGTCCCGATCGACCGCCAAGCTGTGGCCTTCTCCTCTCCCCCCTTGCTCCACCCCCCACCGTGAACGATTCCCCCCCTCTTCAGCTGCCCCCCCCCTTCCATCTTTCCTTCCCCTGTCTAGATGCGAATCCGCGTGGTATCTTTCATTGCCAGACGCCCACCCATGCTCGACAGCTCCGTACCCCCCCTTCCCCTCCGCGCACACCCCCCCCCCCCCCCCCCCCGTCAATTTCGGGGCCAGTGGGGTCGCGCTGCGCGTCCGTTGGCGGCTTCAGACGCGCTCTGGGTCATAGTTGTGCGTAGAAGACCCAATGGACAGAGAGAGAGCGGTCTGGAGTCCCTGAAAGGGGCATGGTGATCGTGGGAGAGCGACAAAAGTCGGAAGGGACACGAGGAGTGCGTTGGAGACGACATCCCGTTCGGCAAGAGGTCGGAGGCGATCCGGATCATATCAAACCGAGTTATTGGGGCGGCAATTGATCGATTTGACCACCTCCGCGTGCAGGCTCGAATATGCTGCGCACAGCGCATCGACTGCCCCAGTGGGGCGTTCCCTATTTTCTTGGCACCGAAAAAGAGCTGTTGAGATGGTGCGTCTAGCCATGCGTCCTGTGTATGGCGTTGACGCCATCTTGGTGTCCGAAGATTAGCTCAAAGCTCGCCAGAGTGGTCGATTCGGGCGGTCAATGCTCAGATCTTGTGTGTAAACACTGCGGGGATTGTCGATTTCCGGATTTGTGATCTACTGGTGCACTGGTGGCTTTCTGGTGCGGGACGGATATCTATCACAACAACCCACTGCCACAGCTTCACGACCTCAAGCGCGGACAGCCGCAGCGGTGGCAGGTCTCCAACAGGCTCCCCCCCTCGCCCCCTCCCCCCCCCCCCCCCGCGCGCGGATACAACTGAGCCTTGAGTAATCGGATGACATCTGTGCTGCAGCGTGCAGACAGGCGGCGCCTTTCTAGAGTTTTTTAAGTTCTGGGGTGCGGGATTTGCGCTTTGCACACTGTAATGCATTACTCTCAGGGGGGCTACATTAGAATTCCTTGTCCGCACAGTCAGGTGCTTACAATCGTAATTCAATATCTACCTCCACGGCAGGAAGTGTCTCGACGAGCATGTTGTTTCAACAGGATTCATGCACATCGTCTTGAGCATGCTGTACATTGTTTTTCGTGCGGAGGGACATGTAAATACCGCCTGCAGGAACCGCTGCGAGGGACCCTCTCTATACATGACAGTCACGCGGTTACCGTCACTGGCTGACGCCAGATCTGCTCTGCGCTCCTCGCCCCTGGTTCCATCCCTTGTCTGCCCCCCCCCGCCCACCGCCACTGTCGCGCCCTCCCCATTTCTCTGAGCCGTGCGCAAAGGAAGCGTGTCTGGAGAAAAGACTGGACGAGCGCCCTCCACGACCCGCTCAAGCCTGATTGCGCCCCTCTGCACGGGCCTGTGCGCTCAGACACACGTCGTCTGTCGGCTGGTACCCTCGTTGGCAGACGGAGGGTAGGCGAGGCGGCCCCTTCCCCCCCCGGCCCCCCCCCCCCCCCCCCCCCGCCCGCTGCCCTCATTGGAGAATCTACTCGGCGGCGAGCCGTGTCACAAGCGACGATATTTTAAGGCATGCGACCCGCAGTCCCCTGTTTCTGCGGTCCGCCGGCGTCGGCCACCCTGGCGTGTGCCCCACCCCCAACCTGCCGCCCGCCCCCCCCCCGAAAAAAGGTGCCCACGTATGTATATAAGGCAACCCGGCTGGGTGGTGGTGGTCGACACGCGAGGTGCCCCCCTCCGTCTGGTGCGCCGGGCCTGGCAAAGCTATGAATTGAGCGGGCGGCCGCAAAACGTCTTGGACGCGGCGCCCGCCGTCGGGTCTAGACGTGGCATCGAGACTGGTCACCCAGACCCCCCCCACAAGGATTGTCGTTGGGCCTGCTCCCTAGACACACTCGTTGGTGGGCTGCCCACGCCTCCACTTTTTTTCTCTTTTGCGTGCGCCCGCGCGTGCGCCCACCCGCGCGGCGAGAGCCTGCGCAGGTGTGTAGCTACTGTGTTTCCTGTAAAACGTGGATGTTGAAGGGACGTGAGAGGTGGGATCCATTGGTCCAGACAGCGATTTTCATCACCTTACTACTAGCACGACTACATATAGTGCTTCCTGTAAAAAATGGATGTTGACGGCACGTGAAGTATGTAGCTGCCGACTGGGAGGTGTGGGCGAGGGGGGGGCGCGGGGGGGTGGGGGTATATAGATAGAGGTCTGCGGTGGCGGACCTCCCACGGGACCATCATGGTCCCCTGGTGGGGGCCGCAGCCACCCCCCCCCCCCCCCCCGCCGCCGAGCGCCGCCATTCTTTGAACCCCTCGACGCCGGCGAGTCAACCTCCCTGGCAAGCACACCCCAACACTACCACCCTCCCCGCGCCGTCGGCGTCGGCCCCCTGCCGGCAGCCGTTTCCGAGCCAAGGGGAGGGGCGACCATAGGTCCACTCGGCGCCAGCCGTCTTCGCGCCCTTCCTAGCTATACTAGCAGTAAAGAGGCTGCCGGGCGGCGGCGGCGGGGGCGCGCCACCGCAGGTGACCTCCCTCTCTCCCAGTCACAGGGGGGGAGGCCCCCCGCCCCCCCCGCTTCCGCCCCCACACGCCCCACACCCGCCCAGGGTCCTCCCGGCGTGGCACGCCGATGACGCTGGCTGCAGGCCGTGGTGGCACCCCCCCCCCCCCCCAACCCCCATCGCTTTGCCCCTTTCGTCGGGAAAGTGTGCACCCGGCATGAAGCTCACGTTCATGCCGATTTCCGATCAGAGGCGATCCTCGGCATCACCGTAGGGTCATTCCCAGTTGGTCCAGGCATGAGAATGGCCCACATACGAGACTTTTCCCCGTTCACTTCCTGTTCATTGGGAATAAGAAACGTGCCTTGCCTGATGATCTTGCATAGAGTTGGGTCAGAATATTCGATTCCGTCAGGTTTTATAGGATATCCTAAACAGCGGCAAGAAGCGCACCCGGCGCCACGACACCGGTGGCTCCCAGCACCCGGCCGTCCCGCGGCACTTGGCCACCATCACGCCGGGCAGCCTCCCGGCACCCCCCCTCCCCCCTCTGTCACCCCCCACCATGCCGCCTCAAGTCCGAAGCCACGCCTGTCAACCATCAACAGCACAGCCACTGCCCAAACCCGTCATCCCCAGCACCCCCCGGTCCACCGATCCGCCGGCGGCAGCCCACGCGTCAACACCCACCCGACCTGCCACCGCGCCGGGCATCCGTAGCGCACAAAACCCGCGAGCACCGCCTCCTCCAGAAACACACCACCCCCACGGGCAGCACACACCCACCAGCGCTCACCTACGTGTCGTCGCCCAAAGCACCGGCCGCCGGCAACCCACTCACCAGCAGCTCACCCGCCGGCATCGACACCCCAAAGAGAAGGAACCACACCCATCCACGCCACACCGCGTCGACTGCCGGCACTGCGCTCGCCGGCAACCGACCGGCCCGTCCTGACGCCGGCCACACGGCAAGTCGCCCGCCCACGCCAGCCTACTCGTTGGACGAGTAGAGACGGCGAAAGCCAACCCGCTCATCGTCCCATCCTAGGCGACGTCCCCCCACCTGGGGCAGCCGCCGGCGGGGTAAGACTTGGAAGCAAGGGAGGTGGGTGGAGAAGAGGGGGGGGGGGGAGGGGTGAGAGCGAGAGCGGGGGTGGAGGTGAGGCGGGAGTAGAGACGAGGGCGAGTGGCGCGAAGAGAGGGGGGGGTGAGGGCAAATCAGGAACGGCGCTGCTGCAGCTGCAGCGGGCGTCCCCCGCAACGGCGGGGAGGTGCCTGCCTCGCAACGCAACGCGTCGGCAGGGCTGCAGCCCAGCTGGGTGGTCGCGTTCGGCGGGGAGGGTGTGCCGTGGGTGCCGCCGCCCCGCTCTGCTTGGCGGCGTGTTGGGTTTCCCACCCCCCGAGTGGGACCTGCAGTCAAAACCTCGATCCGGTTTTGAGAGTCCCACACCCCAGCACGTGCCCATGAGGAGCGACTGCAGTGCCACCACCGGATTTCTGCTATCGGATTGCCCATTGGCCCAACATTCTCTGCTGACCGAGAACCCTTTCGATGCGAGAGGCTACTAGCCTCTCTCTGCTCTTGGAAGCACCATCAAACCAGATCCTACTTTCTACCGGGGGATGCTTCTCAGCATGACTCTCTCTCTACATGCACACACACACACCCACATGGCACTTTTGGGCTCGGCATAGGTGTGGCGGCTCTCACCCCGCCATGTGGTTTTTGGCTGGCGCACCGCTCCCTCCCAACGTTTACGGCGGCCGCGCGCCCCACCGACGGGAGACGCGGCTGGCACCCGGCCGCCGCCGCCGCCGGCGGGCTCTCCCTGCCGCCGCAGCTCAGCAGCAGGCGCATCTGTGGGCGCCCGCGGCCGTTTGGCTGGCGCCGCAAGCACCGCGTCTGGCGGCGAGGCCACAGCCCGTCTGCCGGGATGGGATGGGGGATGGGATGGGATGGGATGGGGGGGGGGGGGCGGGGGGTGGCCAACGGCGGTTTCCCCCCCCCCCCCCCCCCCCCCCCCCCCCCCCCCCCCCCCCCCCCCCCCCCCCCCCCCCCCCCGACCCTTCCACCTTCCCCCAGAGCTGCTAGTAGTGTCACCCGCCGCTCCTGCGCGGCGAGCGGTCCCCCACCCTCACGGCAGGGCGGGAGGGCGGGTAGGTAGAGGGGGGGGTGGTGGCGCCCCCACCGGCTGGGGGGGTTGCCCACCAGTGGCTCCCCACCCCGTGGCCCGCAGCGGCAACGACCCCCCGCCCCCCCCCCACCCACCCACCCACCCACCCACCCACCCACCCACCCACCCACCCACCCACCCACCCACCCACCCACCCACCCCCGTTCCTCCCATTCCCCCCCCCACCCCCTTCCCTCCCACCCGTATCTACCCCCGGCCTAGGCGGCACGCACGTTGCGGCCGGTGGCCACAGCGGCGGCAGCAGCGGCGGCCGGCGCGGCTGTCATCCCCACCACCGCCCCCCCTCCCCCTCCCCCCCCCCCTCCCCTCCCCCCCACCCCCCCCTTCCTCCCCTCCCCTCCCCCTCCACCCTCCCCTCCCCACCCCCCCGCTCCCCCCCCCCGCCCCCCCCGCTCGCCCCCCCCCCCCCCGCCAGCAACCCTCTGTGGTCATCACACACCTCCCCGCTGGCCGCGCGACACACACACACGCCCCAACCCCCCCAGCACCCGCGGCGGCGGCGGCCTCGCCGTGCTCGCTTCCCACTCCCCGGCCCCCCCCCCCCCCCCCCCCCCCCCCCCCCACCACCACCACACCACCACCACTGGCGCGCGGCGCATCGGCCCGCGTGGCCCGCCGGTGGTGTCGGCTCGCCACACTGCCGCGCCACGGGCCGGGCCGGCCGGCCGACCGCCGGGGGGGGGGCGGGGGGGGGGGGGGGGGGGGGGGAGTGGGTGCGAGCGGTGGGGTGGCAAAAAGGCCCCAGTGGGCGGGGGTGGTAAGTGGTGGTGGTGGTGGTGGTGGTGGGGGGGGGGGGGGCCAGCCGCCGCCGCCGCCCGCCGCGCGCGCCGCCGCTGCTGCCGCCGCCGCCGCCGTCGCCGTTGCCGTCGTTGCCGCCGAGTGGCCCGCACCTCCCCCCCCCCCCCCCACCCGCACTGCCGCCGCGGCTCACCGCCCGCGTCTGTGCGGGGCGGCCGTCGGTGCGCGCGGAGGAGGGGGGGGGGGGTGGGCCCGGCCGGTTGCCTTTGCGTGGCCGACCGTGTGCGCCGCCGCTCGAGGTTGACCACTGGGGGGGGGGGGGGGGGGGGGTGTGAGGGGAGGGGAGCAGAGGGGAAGGGGAGGGGAGGGGAGCAGAGGGGAGGGGAGGGGAGGGGAGGGGAGGGGAGGGGAGGGGAGGGGAGGAGAGAGAGCAGAGGAAAGGGAACGGGAGAGAGGTGGGGGGGGGGGGGGGGGGGGGGGTGGCGCTCGCCGCGGCCGCGCACGCTGACGGGGTTGGTGGCTGGTGGTGTGTGGGAGACGACGCGGCGTTGCGACGGCGGCCGCCACAGCGGTCGCGGCGGCTCCGCGGCCGCCGCGCGCGCGCGCGCGCGCGCGTACGCGCACACCCCCCAACGGCCGCCGTGTACTTTGTGCCGCCCCCGCGACGCGGCGCGCCCACCCCCCCGCCGCCGCACCCGCCCGCGCGGTCGCCGCCGCTGTCACCGCCGGCCGCGCCGCGTGGCACCCGGCACGTCATCTGGGGAGGTGCCGCGGCGTGGCTGGCCCCCCCCCCCCCCCGCCCCCCCCCCCCCCGTTGCTTCCCCCGCTTGCGGCCTTACCCGCCCTTGGTGCGTCGCCGCGCCGCCGCCCCGACGCCGCCGGCGTGCCACACCTACCTCTGTCTGCCATCCGCGTCTGACCCCGGACAACACGCCCTTCCCTTCCGCCCCCCCCCCCCCCCCCCCCCCCGCCTTCTCTCTCTCCCCCCCCCCCCCCCCTTGCCACCATAATGGCTTGGTGGAGTAACACCTCCTCGCGGTACGTGGAGGTCAAGGTGGCGGCGTTTGGCCTCCGCGGCCGGCTGCTCGACCCGTTTGCGGCGCTCCTCACCCCCTCCTCCCCCGGCCACTGGGAGGAAGTAGCGCGGACGGAGATTGTCTACCACGACGCCAACCCCGCGTGGGTCACCTCCTTTGAGCTCCCCCTCCGCGACGCGTCGGACGCGACGCGCGCGTACAAGGTGGCCGTTGCGTCGTACGATGGCCGCAAGGGCGCGGAGCTGTCCAAGCACCCCCGCCTCGGCGGCGCGGACTTTACGCTGGACCGCATACTGGACAAGCGGGACGGCGTCATTGAGCGGGTGCTCCGGGATAAGACGGGCAAGGTGGATGAGCGCCTCGGCTGCCTCATCCTGTGTGGGGAGGTCATTACGCGCACGTCCCCGCCCCACATGTTTAACATTACGCTGGGCATTACGGCCGACGCGGACGCGGCGGGGCCGACGGGCCTCCACGGACCCGAGGTGACGGAGCCCCCGCCGCCGCGGCCACGCAAGAGCCGCCGCGCCAGCCTGCCCGTCGGCGCTGCGGCGGCGGGCAGGGGAGGGCGGGGGGGGGAGCCCCCCGGCCGCCCCTCCCGCCGCGCGTCGAAACGCATTTCGCGCGGCTCCATGGGCGCCCCCGCCGCGGTGGACGCCAAGGCCGCCTCGGCCGCGGCGGTCGCGTGCCTCCCCCCCGGCCGCAAGGTCTTTTACGTCCTCTACCGCGCGATTGTCAATGGGGTGGCCGACGAGGACTGGACGCCCGTCTACCGGTCCGAGGTGATTTCGTGTGCGGCCCGCGACGGCCTGTCGGCCACCAGCTGGGAATGCGCGTCGCTGTCGGCCGAGCGGCTGTATGGGAACAATGAGAACCGGGGGCTCCGGTTTGAGTTTTTCCACTATGGCGACGTGGCGACGGGCGGGCACGTGCCGCTGGGCTTTGTCCAAACGTCCGCGTCGGCTTTCAAGTTTGCGCGCCCAGGCGGCAAGCTCTTTATGGTGCCCGTCCCGTTGAGCGGCCTCAAGCGCGGCGTCGTGTCGCTGGATACGCTCAAGCTGGGGCTGGCCAGCCGCAAGGGCGGCCTCAGCTCTGTGTTTATCCTCCACGCGAGCAGCTTTGTGTGGGGCCGCCGCTCTGCGTTTGGCGGGGTGGACCCGGTGTGGATGGACAACTGGGTGGATCGCGACGCGTACGGTCGGAAGCGTGTCATTGGGATGGAGGAGGAGGAGGATATGGCGGCGGGCAGCGGCGACGATGAGGATGGGGAGGACCCACCAGGCGGCAGCGACGGCGAGGGCGCCGACGGCAAGGAGAACCAAAAGACGCCCAAGGATATGCCCAAGGTGATGCCCCGGGGCATTAGCTACATGGGCAGCCGCGCCAAGCGCCTTGAGTCTGCGCGCGACGTGACCGCCGTCGCGGACCAAGGCAAGAAGACCCCTTGAGAGGGGTCGTCTTGCCTCTTGAACGAATAAATTAAAACCACCTCTGCCGCTCCCCCCGACCCTCGCGCGCCGGTGGGGCATCCCCCGCTTACAAGCTTGACGCACGCCCCAGACCACAGCCGCCGCCGCCGCCGACGTTGGCGCAACGGCCGCTACCGCGGTGCTCGGTGACCATGATGGCGGGGGGGGGGGGGGGGGGGGGGGGGGGATGTGGTGGCCAACAGCGGGGGCCCTGCGCCCATCCGTCGCGGAGCGCAGCAGGCGTTTCGCAGTTGGAGGTGAATAAACAAAGCTAGAGCCCTCCTCCCGACCGCCGCTGGTCCGGGAGGAGTCCCCGCGGGCACCCCTGGCCACCCGGCGTATGTGCCAACCGGGCTGGTGTACCACTGGGAGGCGGGGGCGCCGGGCGGATCGGTTGTTGTCCAGGGAGGCAGCTAACAGGCGCATGCGCGCCAGCGGCGCGAGGATCGTGCCGCCCCGGCGTTTCCCAGGCCGGAGGGGGGAGGGGGTGACGCGAGCCTGCCGCGGGCGCCGGCTGGCCAGCCGGGCAACCGGCGGGTCGAGTCATCCCCGGGCGACGCCCCCCCATCTACCGTGGGCATCAGGGTGGTGCGGCCGACGGCGGCGCCCCTTGGGCGCCGCGACCCATGTTGTGGATTGGGGCGGAGCAGGCCCAAGTACTTGGCCTACCCTACCCCGTCCACGGGGCACGTGGCAGTGGACCGGCGGGGTGGACCAGCAACGGTGGGTGGTCCGCAGGGGGGTGGGTGTCGGGCGGACGTGGGTGTGGCGGGCAGGTGTTGGGCCCCCCATTGGGGGCTTGCAAGCCGAGTGTGCGGGGGGCCCACACTGTACCCATGTGTGGGGTGACGAGTGCAAGGCCGGCGAGGGTGATGAGCGTGGCAGGGCGTACGCCCTGCTCACGTCACGCTGGGGGCGACTTTCGGGCGAGAGTGAGGCCCGGCGAGAGAGCGCGTGAGGACCGGCAATTCGAGTGTCTTTGCGGGGGAGCCCCACGAGGGGGGCCCCAGGAGAGTTGCGGGGGGGTGCCGCACGGCTAGCTGCCTGGACCGTACGGACGGGGCAGCAACTCCCGCTCCGCCCGGGGCGGGGAGGGGGGCGCCACGATGCGGGAGGCGCACGGTGCACTGCCTGCTGAGGGCGGGCGCTCCCTGAAGGGTTGCTCAAGTGTGAGGCACGGGGGGGTCGCCCTGGAGTCCTAAGAAAGGCGAACGATTTGCGTTGACCACGGTTCCTCTCGCAGCGGTCAAGGAGGGGCGCGCGGTGCACGCGGCACGCACGCAGGTGGGCAGCTGGCCCACCTTCCCCCACTTTCCACAACAACCCAGGTCTGGGTGTGGAAAGTAGAGAGAGAGGTGTTAGGATCGGGTGTGCTAAAAGGGCAGTACGGAACGGCCGCAGGCGTTTGTAGCTGGTGAGTGGGCATGGACGGGTGTGAGACAGCATAGTATCTTTGTCTTTTTTTTCTTGGCCATGACAACGGGCGCGGGCGACTCTCACGGGTCTGGCAAAACAGAATACAAGCGGCTCCGCCCAGGTGCCCCACTGCAGTGGGGCGACGGCCGTGGGCGCGGAGCGCGATGCTGCGCGCACGCGGGGCGCTCACGCCGCCGCCGCCGCCGCCGCCGCCACCGTGACAGCGGCGGCGGCGGTGGCAGACGTCCAGGGGGCGGCGGCAACTTGCCTTTGAACGCCGCGGCGCCCCCCCCCCCCCCCCAGCAGGCACCCGCGCGCGCATGCCCACCGCCGCCACGTCGGCGGCGTCGGCTCCCCACACTCCCCCCTCCCCCCCCGCCCCCACCACCTCGACCACCGTCACCCCGCTTGGATAGGCACTGCCGCACACCGCATTCACTGTGCCGCCGCCGGAGGTGCCGCCGGGGGAGAGCAGCAGCAGCCCGTTCCGCCATCCCCCCCCGCTGCCCGGTCGCCGCCGCGGTCGTCACCGCCGCCACCGCAAAGGGCGGGTGAGGCCGTCGGGCCGGGCCGCCCACTGAAGGCGGGTGACCCCCCGGGCACACCCCCAGCGCAGCACTGCTTATCGCCTGTCAAAATTTTCTTGCTTTTTTGGGAAATGTTCGAGCAAAAACCTGCATAAAACCTGCATCGACCCCCGCTCAAGGCATCATAGACACCGCTTTTACTCCCGTTTCTCGCTTTCTGCCCATAACAGCTCGGGCGATTGGTGGTCGCCACCTCCCTTGGTATGACCGGAAGCGCTCGGGGCAGGAGAGCACTCTCGTGAAGCGCAAAGAAGCGACCGACCATCGCTACGCTTGTGAGCAATGTTTAAACAAACGCGTTTAAAAATCGCGCAATCTCTCGTACTGGTTAAGCAAAAACCTGCGCGACGACAGCTTTCGAGGGTCTGCACGGAAAAATCTCTCCGCCTTGCTCGACATCTACAACGTGAATTCTGACCAATGGAACGCTCCGTCCAGCAAACAGCAGCGCCACGGCTGTTGTCATTAGTTGACAGAACACCGACAGCGGCCGTCATCCTGGGGGAGATTCTTTGGCCTCAGCCCATCCCCTCGATCAGAAAAGCAAAGTTCTGCTCGAGCCGTTCATTTTCGTGCTCGAGCAGAGCAAGAATTTGCACAACGAAGCAAGATCTGGCCAAAATCGGGCTTGTATCTTGACAGGGGATAAGCACTGCTGCGCAGTGGCGGCCGGTTGCGGTCGACGTGGCCCGGGGCGGTGGCAAGGACCGGCCGCGGCGACCCTACAAAAAAAAAACACCTCGATATCCAGGTTTTACGACCTCGATATCTAAGTTTCGTCCTTGATAGCGAGGTTTGTGGATCGCGCCACGAGTCTGCTCGTTGCGAAGTCTCGGAGGCAGGCTACATATAGACTCCCCAGGCCGGGATCTGTCCGAGCTGGTGTCGAAACGTGGCCCATTCAGGCCAGCAAGGGTCATGGACTGAGCGTGGGACTTCCTGGACGCTTCCGGGAGCCTCCAGCGCTGCTCCAAGCGTTGTGGCTCTCCGACCTCACGTCTGGCACGTGTCTGTCGGACAGATGTCTCGGACTTCAAAATATATTTGGGGAACTTGGGAAGTAGCCGTGACTGCTCGTTGTTGGAGAACGGGAACAACGTGTTCCAGCGCTCCGCATGCGCCACGACGGCGTCATCTGGCTTTCCTGCACGCACATGTGAACGCTCTTTCCAACGTGCTTCCTTTTGTGCCGAGCACACCACCGTCATGGCTCGAGTCAAGCGGTCGTCCACCAGTGAGCGGCAACCACAGACACGTACGTTATCACCTGCACTGGGGGACACGGCGGGCAGGCTTGCACACATTTAGGCGCGTTGCGACGCGGCGTGCCCTTTGTCATGCTCCTCTCCGACGTCCCTGTCCCGGCCAGTACTGACCTCCCCTACCAGCATTCTACGCCACTTCTTGCTCTGCGTGCCTTTGACGGTTGCATGTCTAGACGCGAGCGCCATCCGCGCGGCCGCCACGGTCGCTGCCAGACTGCCTGCCGGCAATGCAGGCTCGGCACCTCCCCCATCCCCCCCCCCCCTCCCCCCGCTCAACTGCATACCTGCCCCTTTGCTTGTCAAGCAAATGGCTCGGAGCTTGTGCTCGACGCTGCAACGGACGAGGCCGTGCCCATTGACCCCCACGCGACCGTTCTTCAACGGCAGGCCGAGATGCCACGCCAGATTGGGGGGCGCGGCGGGGACGCCGTCTGTTACTGCTCCCGAAAGGAATGCCGGTTCAAGTGTGCTAAGCTTTACAGACCGTGAGCCATGAACAGGCTGAGGGCATTGCGTCCACCTTTTTGAACTTCTTCGCCGCTTGTCGCGTGCCCTTTGCTCTGGCTGAGCACCCTGCGATCAATGACTTTCTTAAGGAACTGCGACCTGCATATGTCTTGCAGAAGCCCAATCTACACGGAATCACCTCCCAGGCCCTCTCCTGGACAGACAGTACGCGCACATCAGAGCTTGCGTCTTGCGGTGCCGTGTCTGAAGGAGTGCATCTCGAGAGAAGCCGCTGTTTCTTCTCATGTACGCCAGCATCTGCGGCTGCTGGCAGCTTGCACGCGGGAGCAGGTCACGTACGACGAAACCCTGGATCTCCAGGCCGCTGCGTAACAGCGCACGGCGATAGCCTACATGTCGTCCAGCACGACAAGACTCCTCTGCTCGGAAATGGCTAATTATATGCGCCCGCAACCAGCCCGCTTCGAGGAATCTGCTCGAGCGCGACAATGGGACGGAGCTGTCAGGCCTGGTAAAGACGCAGGACCAGGCAGCCCGTGATGAGCTGGCTACCATTCTACGCGCGGCCGAGTCCACTGCCGTCGCCCGCGACTGGGCGACGGCGAGCCGCATCCTCAACCCTGTCGGTGTCTACCGCCGCCTCTTTGACTGCAAGCGCCGCCGGCTGTCGCTGGTGCTCGCCGACACGCGCAGGGCGAAGGCCAGCATGGTGGCCATGGAGAGCACATCTCGATTGTGCGGGAGAGCGGGCACGGCGTCCTCCGTGGTGCTTGCGCAGCTCTGTTCCGCCGTACGAAATCGCATGTCTGGGCCGTCAGACCGCAGGCTGCGCGTTCTTCTCCGGGCAGACATCCCCTACCTGCATGCGTTGTTGGACCCAAAGGTATACGACTCCCGCGCCGTCCCTAAGGCCGACCAGGTGTAACGCGCCTTTCAAGCCATTCGCACCAACTTTTTAAGCTCCCTGGACGTGTTTTCCGCCGCCCAGCTGGTCCAAATCTCCGAGAACGAGCCCATGCATCTCTTGCGGGAGCAACGACCCCTCAGGCGACCTCCCAGGCGCCCTCCCTGGCGGCCCCGCCCAACGGGTCAAATGTCAGCATGCACCCGGCCTATACCGGGGCGCCCCATGGCAACCGCGCCAACGATAATCCCTCGAAAGGAAAGCGAGCGAAAGCCCAGCACGCACAGATACAATCGGCGCGAGAAACCAAGTAGGTGAAAACGGGTGAAAAGCACACAAACACGCAAGGTAAGCGGAAAAGAGACAAATCCATGGAGAAACAGTCAAGTACAAAGCCAACAAGTCCAGCGTGTGCAACCGCCTCCCGTGGTCGATGCGCCACCGGCAGGTACTCAGGCCCGACCCTCCTCAACGGCCGACCAGTGTCCCATTGCCACCGCGACGTTGGCTCACGGCTCTCCGCGCGCGGCAACGATGGTCACGAACGCAGTGGGAAACCAGGTCGCCCCGTGGGCAACGAGCACCTCAAACGCGACACCCATCACAAGGTCATTACAAACAGGCTGCTGACAGTTGTCCATTCACTCATGAAGCCTTAAAACAGCAGGTCTCAACCGCATCGACTGCGCCCATGAGCCCTGGTATGTCGCACCTAATTGGCAGAAGGCACTTGTTCCTTAACCTCTACGCCTTGAAGAGTCCAACACAGGATGTGGACATGTACACTTTCTTGGGAAGGCGAAGTCGATAATGACTCGCTTTTTCAAGTAGGAATTCGCAGTTCTTGCGATTGATGCACGAGGAAGCTCGTCAGCCATCCGGCAAGCACCCTGTCACGTGAGCGGCCATGAGAGGCATCACAGCACTCTCTCTCGTGCACATTGGGCACACGCAACATTTGCTACATCCGCCAGCAGCCCAACCCTTGCGGCCACGGTGTAGCTGTGACACACACAGGCGACAAGTCGCCAATGTGTGCTGTTGGCCAAGCTCAAGCTTGTAACGCGCTGCTTGCTGCTTTGCCGCCTCTTTGCATTTGCTTGGACGGCCTCTCCGTCGGCTGCAGCGCGCTCGGCCTCGATCCGGGCTCGGTCTGCTTCCAGCAGGTCAGTTGCGCTGAACAGACGACGCTTCTTCGCGGCAGCGTGACCTCCGACGGTTTGCCAGTGCGCATCATGCTCATCGTAGGTGGGCCGTATCACCGCAGCAGGTGCCGCTCGCGCGCTCTCTGACGCGCAGTTGGAAGGCAGGATCAGCTCCTGGTTGACGCGGGCTAGGTGTAGCACCCGCTCCCAGTCCCACGGCACAAGGCCAATAGACGAGGCAGGAATTGCACAAAACAGCTTCCGCCGAAATTCTGGGGAGAGCTAGCTGAGGAAACTGCAAGGGGGGGGGGGGGGGGGTGCGCAGGGCGGGGGGAGGGGGGGTGGGGGGGGGGGCATGTGGGGGACAGTCTGCGCACCGCTTGTGCCGATGAGATTCTGGCCATTTCTAGCATGATTTCACCCGTGCTGGCACCATGCGGCATCGCAGAGATTAGCGTGCAGTCTCTTGAGGAGCACTCTCGTGTTTGATGCGGCGTTGGTTAGGGTTAGGGGTTAGGGTTAGGGTTAGTATTAGGGTTAGCGCTATATGCGCTATGCGGCGGGTTGATACGATCTGCCGTGGTCCGCGCGGGGACGAACTGTCGAGAATGCAGGCAGCTTCTACCTTGGTCTCCCACTTCGCCCTCTTCGCGCATCCGACCGGCATGGGCCTCCTTTGGGTGGGGCGCGCTGGCACGGTGTGGTGGCTTCTGAGGGTAAAATGCTGAAGCCATAGTTGCGGGGGTTGCTGGCGCAGTTACAGGTGCAAGGGGGGGGAGGGCAGCTGTCGGAAACATGGGCGTGGGCGCCTGGAGGCCGCTCATCACCAGTACGAGGTGCACCAGGAGGTGTCGGGGGGCTATGTACCTGGTGTGAGGTCCGCTTGGTGTCGCCGCGGGACAGCAGGTTGGGGAGGGCGCAGCTGGAGAAAATGTGCGGGCATTGTAGGGATGGAGAGGGTTCAGTGGGTGGGGAAGGCGCTGGTGGATTGGACTTGGCTACAGACACTGGGGAAGGGCTGAGTGGTGAGTGGAGGACGTTCCTTTTGTTGGTCGATGATCGTGGGGACACCGTTCGATTCTGGTGTGAGCTGCATTGAAAGCTTCTCAGATGGAGAGACGTCGCTGGCCTATGATCACCTGAAAGGTTGCCTCGGCGCGGCGTCTGACGCTGGTGCTTTCGCATAGAGAGAGCAGGGGTGGACATGGATGACGGCGGGTGGGAACAATTCGGATGTCATACAAATCAGACAAGAATACGACCAAGGCTCGTCTGTAAAGTGCCGCTGAGGAGCACGGCCGCTGTCCAAAGACAGCGCTTCTGCTGCCGCGACCATGGCATGCGAACTGGACGTGGCGGAGCGTAATGGGACGGCAACCACGAAGGAGAACGGCGTGAGGTGTCGCGGGGATGAAAAGGACTGCAGCATAGGTGGCCTCCGGCGCGCTCTTGTCGACAGTGCTGGGGACGGTGCGGCGTGATGAAGACGGCGTCACAGGAGTGCAGGGAAGCCCGCCACAACAAGGACGAAGGTAATGTCATCACAGACGGGTGGCTGGGACCTGGAAGGAACCGTTTCGAGGCACAGGAGCTATGTAGCCATCCCCCAGCACCCCACCGGAAGCGACGGAGGCCCCCAGAGCGCCCCGGGGGGGGGGGGGGGGGGGCGACCCCTGCGGGCGAGCCATATTTTCGGTAATTTCATCCGCCGTCGGACAATATTTCACGCTCGGGAGGGCGCTTTTTTCGGGCGCGAATCTGAGCGCCCCCCCTGGGGGGCGGGGGGGGGGGGCAGCCCAGATCGGCCAGGCAAACTCTTCAACATTTTGAGTGACTCTCGATTGCAGGAAATTGCATTTTAGTGCTTGCGGTTTGTTCGTAGTGTTGTCATTGGCCGGCCGATCGAAACGGCACGGCCTGTAGCACCTTTTGCACAGATCTTGTGGCTGCTAGTAGCCGGTGGCTGACTCTGAGGTGCACTGGTCACCTGGTATGCGCAGCTTGCCGCCCATCCATTGGCCGGCTTTTCACTCGATTAGGTACCCGCACTCAAGAGGCGTACTCGAGAGAAGCTTGCTTTCTCTTGCGTGTTCAGACACTGCAGGATGGGGGCTGTTGGATGCGTCTGGCACTCGTGTCCGTTGCATGTGTCTGGGGGCGAAGACATCCAGCACAGCCTCTCCGTCGGTGACCGCCGCGACCATGTCCTGGAGCATCTCCATTGTCGTTGGCGGGGACTCCATGTAGGCGACTGTACGGCGGGCGAAGATGGAGCGGGACGACACCACAATGGAATATACTTTTGAAATTACTTCCCGAAGCAGCGTATTACTTCCCCTCAACTCAATCTATTGAAACGGAGTGCGAAGCATTGAGTGTGGAACATGCCCGGCGTCCGCGAGTAGGGGGGACCACTCTGTCAAGGTGCCATTATGGCTGCCGAACTGTGTCTTGTGGTTGGTGGACAGGGGTCGTCAATTGATCAGCGGAAGTGCTCCCACCGCGCGGCGAGGAGGGCGAGAGCTGGAGTCGACCTCGGTTCTCTCGGCTGCAACCCCTGCGCCTTGTCCTGTCCCCCCCCGTCTCTGCCCGTTCGACGGACCCCCTCACCAGCGGCGCTTCGTTCTCCGAGCTGCCCCGCCCCGTTGTCCCCCCCTGAGCCCTCACGTCCCCGCTTCTGCGTGAACTGGATTGTGCTCGGTTGCGGCCGTATCCTCCGGGCCCTCAAAGATGAGGCTGACCCACCCCGCGACGGCGGCCGCGTTTGCGGCTGCCCCCGGCGCTCTCCCCCCCCGGACCCGGCCGGTCCGCCGTTGCGGTGCGGGCCCGGCGTCAGCGGCGGCCGCTGGTCCGGCGTGGCGGTCTGCTTGGACGCCCGCTCGCCGTCGGTACGCGCAGGATTGGTCGTCGGCCGGCGGCAGCCTGCGGCGGGCGACAGGCGGCGGCGGCGGTGGTGGTGGCGGCGACGGCGGCAGCAGAGGTGCGCCACCGCCGCCGCCCTCCCGTTCCGCGTCGCCGGCCATGGCTACCGCGAGCACCGCAGGTGCGGCGGCCACCCCCGCCACCGAGGCGGCCACGGAGCTGCTAGCCGCCACTGTCGCCGCGGGCGGCACCGCCTCCCCCGCCCTGACCGTGGCGCCGTCCGTCATCGCCCCTGGCCGGGCGGCGCTGGTCGCCTCGTCTGCGGTGGGTGGCGCCGGCCGCACGGCGCTGCTGCAGCTGCCGCTGTCCCTGCTGTGGACGCCCGAGACGGCGGCCGCGGCGCTGCCGCCGCTGCCCGCCTCGCCCCTCCTCGACGACTACGCGCTGCTGTCGTTGGCGCTCATCCACGCGCGCGCCCACCCGGGGGCGGTGGACCCCGTCGCGGCGGCGTACGTGGCGGGCCTCCCCGACGCGGCCGCCCTGGACGTGCCGCTGCTGTGGGCCGACGCGGAGCTGGACCGCCTGGCGGGGTCGGCGCTGGGCGGCGCCGCCGCGCGCATGAAGGCCGAGGTGGCGGCCGAGTGGGCCGCCTTGGACGCCGAGGTGCTGGCCCCCGCCCGCGACGCGTTCCCCGCCGACGTGTACACGGCCGACGCGTACGCGTGGTCGGCGGCGGTGGTGGTGGAGCGGGGGCTGTCCCTGCCAGACTACCCGCTGGTGTTGGCGCCTGCCATTGACCTTGCGACGGGGGTGGTGGCGGCGGGGGACGGCGGCGGCGGCGCCGCCGCCGCCGCCGCCTCCCCCCCTGCCGTGACCGGGTCGGTGGAGATTGTGGGCACGGGTCTGTTTGGTCGGAACAAGGTGCTGCAGCTGACCGCGCCCGCCAGTGGCGTGCCCGTTGGCGCGATTGTTGCGGGGGTGACGGCGGCGGCCGCATCCGAGGGGCGCTCCTTCCGCGACTACTTTCTCGAGGCGGGGGCGGTGGTGGCTGCCGCGCCCGCCACCGACGCCGACGGGGGGGGCGTGGTTGGCCTCTCCTTTGGGCTGTCCCCCGAAGACAGCCAGTACGACGACAAGCTGGACATCCTCGAGACGTACGCCTACCCGGGGGAGTCGGCGGACGGCGATGAGGACGAGGATGGGGAGGTGCGCGTCTTTCCGCTGGCCGCCGCCCCCGCGGGTGCGGGCAGTGACAGCGACGCCGACGCCGACGACGACGACGCCGACGACGACGGCGATGGGTCGGCGTCGTGGACGCGCGACAGCTGGACGCCCCCGCCGGACCTGATGCCCTTTTTGCGTCTGGTCATGCTGGGTGGCGGCGACGTGTTCCTTCTGGAAGCGGTCTTCCGCCCCGAGGTGTGGGGCTTTATGGCCTACCCCGTCAGCGAGGAGAACGAGGCCGCGGCCATTGACGCCATCCTGGCCGCCTGTGCCACCGCCCTCGACGGCTACACCGTGCCGCCCGGCGCCGCCGACGGCGACGGGGCGGGCGGGCCCGCCACCGCCCGGCGGGCGGCGCTGGCGCGGCGGCTGGTGGGGGTGGAGACCGCCGCCCTGCGGGCGTGCGTGGCCTACTTTACGCGCGAGCGCGCGACGCTCGACTCGCTCGAGTATTACCAGGAGCGGCGGCTGCGGGAGCTCAACCTGCTCCGCCCGGTAGACCCATCCGAGATTGTGGATAGTGAGTCGGGGGGGCGGGCGGCGGCAGCTTTCGACGAGTACTATTAGATAGTGACGCGGGCGCGAAAGGGGAAGGGATGATTGGGGGAGTGCGGGGGGGGTTGCGGGCAGGTGAGGATCCAAGACGGGCGGGGAAGGGTGAAGCGGGGCATGAGGGAATGGGTGAAGCTATCATGGGCGAAGTCAAGGGGATAAGGCAACGCCGCCGCCAGACGAAGTAAGAAAGTCGGGGCGTGAGATGACACCAAGCATTCAGTACGGCAGCGGGACACATGTTCAATGGCCACAGCACCCGCTGCATGCGGGCGCGGGCAGTTGAGCACGACCGGGCGCGGCACACCAGCTCCCCTCCATCTCCAAAACTGCGACGAACCATGAGTCGCCGTTGTCCCCCCACCACCGCCAACCCATCAGCTAGCAGCGGCGCCCCCCCCTCCACCATCGGCTACCAGCGGCGACCCCCCCCCGGGAGCCCCGCGCCTTCCCCCCGCCGTCAACCACCTGCCCACGCTCCCCTCGCGCGAAAGCGGCGAGGCCCACCTCCCACGCGTGGGCGGTCAGCCCGTGCGGCGCGTACACGGCCAGCGCGCCCGTGCCCGCCACGTCCACGCAGTTGCGGCGCTCATTGTCAAAAAAGAGCATCCCCCCGGCGGGCACCCCCGTCGCGCCCACAATCGCCGCCATGTGGGCGGTCTTGCGCCCCGGGTAGATCTCCGCCACGGCGGCCACGTCGGCCATGGCCACCCCCGGCGCGACAGGGAGGGCGGCGAGCGCCGCGTGCGCGTACGCGGGCTCGGTCGTCCGCGACGCGTACGCGACGGCCGTGGCGGCCCAGTCGGCGGCGGAGTGGAGCGCCGACAGGATGGCGGCGGTGTCGCCGAGCAGCTCAATGCGGTCGCCAGTCGCGTCTGTGACAGCGTGGGGGGGGGTGCGGGACCGTCGTGGCGTGCCCTGCAGCATGTACATTTCGGGCCACCTGCACGGCCGAAAGCCGGGGGGGGGGGGGGGGGGGGGGGGCGCGACCCGCCCATCCCAGTGGCGACAGGGGTCAACGCGCGTCGGTTACATGCGGCAGGAGCGTTGGAGACAGGGGAGGGGTGCAGGAAACGACCCGTGGCTACCGCCCTGGGCGCCGCCGATGACCGACGACGAGACACGGCCAGACCAAGGGTGCACAACACAAGTCAGTCAAGGAATGCATGGGGAGGGGGTGGGGGAACGCAAGAGGGCGGCGCGACACTAGGTCAACGATCAAGGCGGAGAGCACGCAGCACACGAGTCAGCAGCTGCGCAGTGCAGGCGTCCCGCTTTCGCACACAAAAACCTGAACACCGCACCGTGCCCGGCCAGGGCCGACAAGGCCGTCCACCCACACCAGTTCGCCGACCGCCCACCCCCCCCTCCCCCCTCCCCACCAACCCCCCTTGCCGCCGCCCTCCCCGCTCTTTGCAGCCAGCGCATGCACGCACCAACACAGGCCGTCAAGGTCAAGGACCACCACCTGCGGCCGCTCCATCGGGCACCCTGCCCCCCGCCCGCGCCCACGCACGGCAGTCGCGGCGGCCGGGGCGGTGGAAGCAGCGACACACGGTTGGTTCCCCGTAGGTATGTATGTAGAGGGGGGAGGGGGGGGGGGCTGGGGTGGAGCGCTGAAGCTTCCAAGGGCGGGGTGTCGGGTAGGCTGGGGTGTGTCGCCGGGACAAGGCCAGCGCAGGCGGCGATCAAGGTGGGGCCGCGGCGATGGGCCCGCCCGAGCACGCAATGACAACGCCACCCCTTCCAACGCAAAAAAAAACCAAAAAAAGACTCCAGAAACGGTGCCTGTGAGGTGGCTGTTTTGTTGTTGGTGGTGTTTGTCACAGTGGTGGATGATCATCATCGCGAGCGACATGATGTCGCTTTTTTTTTTTTTGCATAGCTGGGAACGGCCGCGCCTCAGACCGCCGTTGTTTGGGGCGGGTGGTGGTGGGGAACAGAGTAGGGGAGGAGCGTGGTTGGAGGTGGCGTGGAGGGAGGGGGGCAGGCATGGCCGGCAGTGGTGGGTGGCCACCACACCCCCGCAGCGGCGTGCGGCCCGCGGGCGTCGACGATTCCAAAATGGAACCCCCCCCGCCGGGGCCCCCGGCGCCTCTCCACTGGCCAATCCCATCGTCTGAGGCGCACCCCACCCGCACGAATTCTGGGGGCCACTTGACGGGGGACCCCCCCCCCCGCCTCCCCCGGGGGCCCCCCTCCCCCCGCGCCGCGTCGCGCTCCACGTGGCCAGCCAGCAACGGCAGCGCCTTCGCTACGCGCGCGACCCTGCTGGCGTAGGGCGGTCGCCCCTGCCCCCCACAGCTTGCGGCTGCGGCGCACCCCTCCCGACGGTGCATCTTCACCCCCCCCCCCCTTACCCGGCGCCCCCGTCGGTCTTCGTCGTTGTCGTTGTGCGCCGTGACGGGGGACGCGCCGGCGACGGTGTGGTCTTCCTTGTGCGCGCCGCCGCGGGGTGGTGGTCGGTCTGGGCAACGGCGCGCCCGCGGGACCCCCTCTTTTTCGCGTCGCCTCCCCCCCAATCCCCCCGCTTCCCCACCCCCTCCCCCTCTCCCCCCTTGCCGTCGCCCCCCTTTCCCCCTCCGCGCGTCCCTGCGTTGCCCGCCCCACCGCTCCTGGTCACCCCTCGCCTTTACTCGCGGCCGCCGGGGGGAGGGGGGGGGGAGGGGGGGGGGAGTGGGGGGGGACATTGCGCCCCGCCCCGCTTGTCAGGAACACCCGCCCCCCGGGCGTTGGCGCGGCTCACTATGTACGCCCCTACGGCGGGGCGGCCACCGCCGCCGCCGCCGCCGCCGCGACCACCACCGTCATCACCGCCGCCGCCGCCGCCGCCGCCGCCGATGCCGCCGCCGCCGATGCCGCCGATGCCGCCGATGCAGCAGCGTTGGGACCCCCCCGCGGGTCGTCACCCCGGGATGGTGATGTCTTTGGTGCGCAGCGGCGGTGGCGGCGGCGGCGGCGGCGGGGCGCCCGCAGACTACCCCCGTTCAGGCATGTTTGCCGCGACGCCGCCGCTGTGGCTGCAGCAGCAGCAACAGCAGCACCAGCAGCACCAGCAGCACGAGCAGCGACAGCAGCAGCAGCAGTGGCAGCAGCAACAGCAGCAACAGCAGCAACAGCAGCAACAGCAGCAACAGCAGCAGCAGCAGTGGCAGCAGCAGTGGCAGCAGCAGCAGCAGCAGCCGCAGCAGCAGCAGCAGCAGCGGTGGGGAATGGACCCTGCGGCCTACCGTCACGCAAATATGGTGGCGGCGGCGGCAAGCGGTGGAAATGGGCCCGATTGCGGGTCGCCCGGCGGTGGCCGTGAGTGGACGGCCGGCCTGCCGCCGCCGCCGCCCCGACGCCCGCGTCCGCTGCCGTCGCGGCCGCTTTCGCGTGGTGGTGGGCGGGGGCTGAGGCCCAACGGGCCGACCCCGCCGCCGCAGCAGCCACCGTCACGTGGTGATGGAGGGCCCCGGGGGTCCAACGAGCTGACCCCGATGCCGCCGCCCCCACCGCCGCGTGGTGCTGGGGGACAGTGGGGGGCGATCGGGTCGACCCGGCCGCCCCCGCAGCCTCCGTTGCGCACTAATGGGCGGGGGGTGGTGCCCAACGGGCGTCCGCATCCGCTGCCCCGCGTGATGCCGCGGCAGTTGCCCCTGTCGCCCCCGCTGCCGCTGCCGGCATCACGAGACGGGGGCGTGGGCGTTTCTACTCCCGGCTGGCCGACGCCGTCGCCCCACCTGCAGCAGCCGCCGCCGCCTTTATCTCGACCGCCGCCGCCTCCGCCGCCTCCGCCGCCGCCGCCTCCGCCGCCGCCGCCTTTGCCGTCGTCTCCACCGCCGCCGCCCCCGCCGTCGTCGCCACTGCCGCTGCTGTCGCGCGTCAATGCCCCCCCCCCCCCCGCGCCCCGCCATCCAACGGTGGGCCTTCCACCTCACCCGCTCTTCTGCTGCCGCCACGGCGGCAGTTGCCTCTGCCGCTGTCGCAGTCGCGGTCTCGAGCGGGCGCGGGCTCCCCGCTGTTGCTGCCGCGGCCGGCGCCGGTGCAGGTGCCTCACGGGATGCTGCCGCCGTCGGCTGCTCCCCCCCACGGCCCGTGCCAGCTGTTACCGCCGCCGGCGGTGACTCCATCGCGACCGAGCGAGTGGTCCGCGCGGCCGTCCTTACCTGCCGGGCGTTCGGCCTGGGGCGGCGCGGTGGTGGCGATGTCCCCGGCAGCGGCGGCCGCGACGGCGCGGACGTTTGGGTTGCCGCCGCCGCCGCCGCCGCAGTCGCCGCCGTTCCATCCGCAGCAGCCGTCTCCGTCGCACCTGCCGATGCCGACGCCGCAGCCGCCGCAGCCGCTGGTGCAGCTGCCACCGCCGGCGTCGTCGCAGCTGCTGACGTCGACGCCACAGCCGCCGCCGCCGCGATCGCAGCTTCCGATGACGACGCTGCAGCCGCCGGTGGCGAAGCTGCTGGCGATGACGCCGCAACGGCCACCGCCGCCGCAGGTGCAGCTATCACAGCCGCCGGCACCCCAGCTGCCGATCCAGACGTCCCAGCCGCCGCAGCTGTCGCCGTCGCAGCAGCCGACGTCGACGCCGCCGCCGCCGCCGCCGCCGCGACCGCCGGTGGATCTGCCACAGCCGTCGTCGTCGCAGCTGCCGACGTCGACGCCACGGCCGCCGCCGCCGCCATCACAGCTTCCGACGACGACGCTGCAGCCACCGCCGCCGCGGCACCAGATTCCGCCGCCGCCACCAACGCAGCCGACTCTGCCACTGCCGCCGCCGCGTAAGAAGTCCGCGCCGGCTCCGCCGCCTCGTCGTTTGCGGGCGCCTGGTCTGGCGGCGCCGCCTCCGCCGCCCGCGTCGGTGAAGGCAAGGGCGTCCACGCCGGTCGCACCGGGGGCAGGGGCTTGCGCCCGCGCGCCAGCGCCGCCTCCGCCGCCCGCGTCAGTGAAGTCAAGAGCGTCCACGCCGGTCGCAGCGGGGGCGGGGGCTCGCGCCCGCGCGCCGGCGCCGCCTCCGCCGCCCGCGTCGGTGAAGGCAAGGGCGTCCGCGCCGGTCGCAGCGGGGGCGGGGGCTCGCGCCCGCGCGCCGGCGCCGCCTCCGCCGCCCGCGTCGGTGAAGGCAAGGGCGTCCGCGCCGGTCGCAGGGGGGGCGGGGGCTCGCGCCCGCGCGCCCCGCCCCCGTCCTCCTCGCTCCCGCGCCGGGGCGCGCGCCTCGGCCCGTCCTCCGTCAGTGCCAGGGGTGGCGGGGGCAGGTGGACGAGGGGGAGCGGCGGGTGCCGCGCCCCCCCCTCGTCCTCTCGCGTCGACCCCTTGCTCGGTGGTGGGTGAGGTACTCCCCGCTTCCTCGGCGGCGAGCTGGGCGCCCGCGCCGGCCTCGGTGGCGAGCGGGGCTTCCTTCCCTTCCTCCGTCGCGGGCCAAGTACCCCAACCCCCCCCTCCCATGGTGCGCGCGGCGGCGCTGCCTGCGTTGCCCACCCTCCACCCGACACCTGCGGACATGGCCATGTTCCCCCTCTACCTCTACAAACAGGGTGCGCTGCTGGCCACCTATGGCGGTGCTGTGGTGGTGCCGCCACCCGGGTGGTCGGCGCCGCCCGCGGACCTGCAGCCCAAGTCGGCGTTCCGGCCGCGGCAGCAGATGTTTCCGCAGCCGGCCCTCTTCCGCCCGCTGCTGGCGGCGGTTGCGGCGGCAGAGGCGGGGGCGTCGACGGCGATGGCGGCAAAGAGCGATGTGGCAGGTGCTGGGCTTTCGGCTGCGGGGGGTACACCGGCGGTGGCAGCTGCGGGGGCGGGTGTGGCGCCGCGCCCGTCCCAAGTCAGCGGGGAGGGGTGTGGGGAGAAGGGGGGTACGGCCGCAATGACGTTGCCGTCCACGCCCGATGCGGTGGGACGGGCGGCACTCCAGCGGAGGGACGGCCCCGTGTCGTCGGCGGGTGGGCTCGCACCCGTTGCCGTCGTGGGCGTGCCGGTCGAGGCGGCGGTTGAGGCTGGCCCATCTCCGGACGGGCGACAGGCGCCCGCGCGGCCAGCAGTGCCAGTCGACGTTGGCGACCCTGTCGGCACCAGCCACAGCAGGCCTGCGCTTGTGGCGCCCCTCCGATCTCGGTCCCCCGTGGCAGGGCCACTGGCGGCGGCGCCGTCGCCGCGGACTTTGAACCGCAGCGGTGGAACCGCCGCCGACGGGGACACGCGAATGGTGGACGACTCCGGTCCCGATGGAGTGGCTGTCGGAGGCAGTGCCGCTGCCGACGCGTCAGAGGCGGACGAGTCAGAGGAGGAGATGCCGCTGGACCGATTCGAACGCTTTCAGGCTTCGCTCAAGCGGGACGCGTCGGGCCAGCTGATTGTGTGCTCGGCCGATGCGATGGACGCGGCCCCCGACGGCGGCAACGCCGGCCACAACACGGGTCGCGGTGGCGGCCGCGATGACCCGACAGCGGTGGGCGGCCTGGTGGGTGGCCATGGAGCTCGGGAGGTGGGGCCACCAATGACGGGTAGCCCCGGCGATGCTGGGTTGCAAGCGATTGTCGCCGGTGGCGTGTCGCCGTCTGTGGGCGTCGGCGGCAGCGTGTCTGCGCCTGTTGGCGCTGGGTCTGCGCTAGTAGACGACGTGGCAGCGACGGCCGTGGCCGTGGCGGCTGCGTCGAAGGCGGCATCCGCTGCTGCGACCACGTTGGCAGCAGCTGCCGCCGCTTCGTTGGCCTCCGCTGGCTTCTGTAACCGAGCCTCAAGGAGTCCCACCCCCGACGCGTCGTCCAGCGGGTCCCCGGTTGAGGTACGGCGGTCGTCTGTCCCGGTGCGACGCAAGCGACGGCTGCCGTCCCACGCGCGGGACGGGCGCAGCTCGTCTGATGTCACCGTCGAGCCACTGACGCTGGACCTCACCGCGATTCACCCTGTCGCGTCGACGGCGCCCGCCAGCGTGGCGGTTGAGGCCGCTGTCGATGCGACGGCCGCTGGGCGCGTAGCGTTTGCGGGCGTGGGCGCGGCCGATGCCGGCCCAGAGGGCACCGACGCCAATGACGCGGATGCTGAGGATGCGGATCGAGACGGCGGGCCGTCTTCCGTGGGCGTCACGTCGGTGGCTGTCGCCTCGTCGGTTGGGGGTGGCGCGACGCCTATGGTGGAGGCGACGGGCGAGGGGCCCTACCCGTTTGGTCTACCGCGACCCATCTTGGTGCGCACGAAGGCGGGCGAAATCCTCAAGCCGTCGCGCGCACCCATGTGTCTGCCGTATTGTGACGTCAAGTTTGGGCGGGTGCGCCCGGGGGTGCCCCTTCACGTGTCTGCTGTACTCTCCATGGCCCGTGTGGGGCTGCGGCTGGAAGGCGGTAAGGTCGTCTCCATAACGGCCCCCGACACTCCCGCCGATGACCCGGTGGTGGCTTCGGCACTGGCGGGCAAACGGGTAGCTACACGGGCGGCCGCACGGGGACCGGCAGGCGCTCGTATGCGGCCATTGACAGGCGGCCGCCCGCGGCCAACGACAGGCGGTCGTACTCGGGCATCCTCTTTGTCAGCACCGCCGGCAGGCCCCTTGGGTGCACCGCCGGCCGAGCTTTTGGTGGGACCAGTAACAGGATACTCTGCGGCTTCGCCGCCAGGGGCAGCGCGGGTCGCGTCACGAGCGCCTGCACATCCGGCAGTGCCGATTAGTTCGCGGGCGGCAAATCTGGCTGTCTCTCCGTGTGCATCATCGTCCCCTGCGGCTGCGGCAACATCGTCGGCATCGCTGGGGGCGACGGCGGCACCAGCGCGAGCCCTGCGTCCCAGACGGGCGACCAGGGAGGCGTGCGCGCTGAAAGTCTCACCTGCTGCCAAGGTCACGAAGCCCGGCGCGCGGGTCGCCCCGCTGGACATGGCCATCCAGGCTGCGGTCAAGATCTTCAGCCCCGCCCCGCCGCGGCCGCCCACGCCGCCGCCCACGCAGCTGTCTACCGCGGTGCCGACTGTGGCTGTTGAGCCCGACGCGGGCAATGACGGCAGTCCCGCCGTGCCGCTGCTGTCGTCGATACCAGCGCTGCCGTCGCCGTCGCTGCCGCCGCCACCGCCGCCGTCGTCGTCGCCGCTGTCGCAAGCACTGCCGCCACGACGGAGCAACAACCGCAAGCGCTCCGTGACGGCGTCCCCAGCACCGTCGGCGGGCCCTCTGGCGCTGGCAACCCTCGACGGTGACGCCGGCGGTGCGCAGCGGCGGGCCAGCGGCGGCGCGACTGCCAAGCGGCCGCGTGTTTCTGCGACGCCCGCCCCGCCGGCAGGCCGGCGCGTCCGATCTCAATCGGCGTCCCCCACCCCCGCCCCCGCGGCGCGCCGCCCCGCCGCCGCCGCACTCTCCCAGCGGGCGCGCCAGCGGGAGCGCCATTTTGCCGCGCAGATGGCGGCGGCCAAGATCCCCAGCTTTGAGATCTCGTCCTCCTCGGTCACCCTCTTTCGCTTTGAACGCCGCGTGCGGGCGTCGGCGGCGCAGCTGCGGCGGCGGCTGCCACCCGACGCGGACCTGGAGGAGTGGTTTTGGGACCTCCTTCACGGGGGGGCGCCGCCGCTGCCGCCGTACCCGGTGGTGGCCGGCGGTGCTGGCGGCCCGCCGACGGGAGCGGCGTCGGCGTCGGCGTCAGCGTCGGGGGGGACGCAGCAGGCGCCCTACTTTGGGCCCGGCGCGGGGGCGGACCCGCGGGTGCCGCGGCCCAGCCGGGAGCGCTCCTACCTGGCGCTCTATGGTGTGGACGTGGAGGTGAGCCCCAACTGCCGCCGCCGCGCGCCGCCGCCGTGTGTGCCCGCCGGGGGGGCGACGGCGCGGGCCAAGGCGGCGGCGCTCGAGTCGCGCTCCCGCTCCCGTGCTTTTTCCGACGATGAGGACGAGCGGGGCGACCGGCCGGCCGAAACGGTGGCGGGAGATCGCAACTTCCAAGACGTATGGGCCGACTCGCCCACCCCGTCGGCACTCAACGGGGCCGCCGCTGTTGTGGATGTTGGTGACGTGGCGGTGACGCGCAGCTGGCACGCCGGCAATGTCAATGTCGGCTCGGCACTGCGCCACACGTCGGTTATGCCTGGTATTTCGTCCTCTATGTTTTACGTAGGCAGCCTGTACTCCCGCTTCTGCTGGCACGTTGAGGACTCTCTGCTCAACTCTCTCTCCTACCTCCACAGCGGGGAGCCCAAGATTTGGTACATTGTCCCCCCGCACCAGCGGCGGCGGCTGGAGGCGGCGCTCGCGGAGGTGATTGCGCCACGGGTGCTGGAGGAGGATGGGGACTCGGCGGCGGCGGTACTTCGCCACAAGACCATCATGGCGGACGTGCGGTGGGTGGCGAGCCAGGCGGGCATTGAGGTGCGCCGCGCAGAGCACCGGCCGGGGACGTTTGTGGCGCTCGCGCCGGGTTCCTACCACTCGGGCTTTAACATGGGGGTGAACAAGGCCGAGGCGGTCAACTTTGCGGCGCCCGACTGGTTCCGCGTCGGCGTCGAGTCGGCCGAGGAAGCGCGAGGCTCCCAGGTGTCGTTTGCCTTTCCCGTCGAGTGTGTCATTATTGCTGAAGCCGAGTCGCTGGCCTACGGCGCCGGTTCCCCCGGCACCGTACCACAGATGCGCGCCGCGGCGGGCGCTGCCCGCTTTGCCACTGACGTTGGCTTTATCGGCGACACAGTCGCGGCGATTGCGAAGGAGGTGCGTGACTTCCTCTCCCCCTCCCCAACGACGACGTCGTCGACGCGCGGCGGAGCGACCACCCACCCCGCCGTCGCGCCCGGCCGGGTGCTCCTCGCCGAGGCGCCGCGCAAGGTAGTGGACTTTTTGGCCACCGCGGGCATCCCCGGCGGCCGCGCGCGCGACGGCGCCGTCTGCCACACCTGCGGCTATGTCACGTGGGCGGCGGTGGTGGTGTGCGCGGGGTGCGTTGACCAGCTCGCCGATGAGGTGTGTGGGGTGCGCTGCCTGCGGTGTGCCTCCGACGTGTGCGCGGCGGGCGCTTGGGGAGCAGGTGGCGTTGGGGGGGGCGGGGGGCGGGCAGAGGCTCCCGCCGACGGCGCCGCTGCCGCGGCCGCCGCCGCCGCCGCTGCCGCCATCTTCCGGAACTCCGCGGGCGGGTTGGACGGGGACGGGTCCTCGGATGGCGAGTCTGAGACGCTTGGCGAGGGCGACGCCTCCGTGCCGACGTTGGCTGCGCAAGGGGGGGCGCCGGTGGGGGCGTCGGCCGATGGCAAGGCGGCGGCCGCGTCGGTCGCCATGGTAGTCGAGCTCCCCCCCAGTCGGGAAGGGGGCGGCGTCGACACCGGCAGCGGCTCCGGCGGTGGCTGTGGCGGTGGCGCTGTCACCGCCGCTGTCACCGCTCCAGGCCCTCATGGTGCGGCGGGCGCCGCCGGGGCAGCGGCCCGTGCGGGCGCCGCGCCCGTTCGTCGCGGCTCTGCAGACGTCGAATCGGACTGCGAGGTGCTTTTTGAGGGCGACGCCGACTGCCCGGGCGGGCTGACGGCCATGCACGCCGCCGCGTCCCCGCCCGTGTTGCCGCCGCCTCTGCCCCTCGTGCCCGCTTCGAGCCCGCCCATGCGGGCTGCGGGTCCCGGCCGGGCGGTCCAGGCGGCCGCCGCGGGCCGCGGGGGCGGCGACGGCAACGGCGGCGCCATTGCGACGGCCGCCATGCCATCGCCGCTGCCGCCGCCGCCGCCGTCGGATGCACCGGCGGGCGGCTCGGGTGACGAGTCCGAGACGCTCTGTGAGGGGCGTGTGTCGCGCTCCCAGTCGGCCGGCGTCGGAGTGGCTGTGGCCCCGCCGCCGCCGCATGCCGCCGGCCTCGCCGCCGCCGCCGCTGCCGCAGCCGCGACAACGTTGGCAGCGGGCGCCGCGGGCGGCGGCGGGTCGGGCGATGAGTCTGAGACGCTCTGCGAGGGTCTCGTCTCTTTGCCGGCGGGCGGTGCCGGTGCCGGCGGCCGCGGCCGCAGTCGCAGCGATGGTGGTACTGGTGGCGGAGGCGCCAGTGGCGGTGGTGCCAGCGGCGCGGCCGCCGCCGCTGCCCCCAGACCCGTCCCCGCGGCGCGTGCCGGTGGGCGCTCCCGCCCCCCCCCGGGGGGGATCCGGCGGCCCAAGGCGGTGCCACACGCGCCGCTGGTGGTCCTCCGCGAGCCCGTCGAGTGGCTCACCCACATTGCCGCGGCGGTACGGGCGGTGGCTGCGGGGGGCGCGCCGCTGGCGGGCGCCGCGGCCGAGCCGGGCGCTACGGGTGGTGGGGGCGTTGCCGAGGCGGTGCCGGTGCCGGCGTCGGCGGGCGACGGCCGCCGCGACGCGGCCACCGCCGCCGACGCTGCTGGCGCGGCGGCAGCGCCGCCAGTGCTGGCGACCGCCTGTGTCCTGCCGCTGGGCGGGGGCGGCGGCGTGCCCGCCAGTGGCAGCGGCGCCCCGCGTGGCACCGCCACCGCGCCCCACGCAAGCCCTGCGGCCCGGGTCGGCCCGTGACGACTTCCTTCCCCCCCCCCCCTCTTGCTCTTTTCCTTTTTTTTTCGTCTGGACGTGTTCCCTCTGTGGTTACACCACTTTGTGTGTCTGGTTGCCTTTTCAGGCTGTGCCTGTTGATGGCTGCCACGCGGTATCCGCGTTTGTCTTTTTTACGATTCAACGGCTATGCCGTTTGCGGTCGCCCCTCGCTGCTGGGGGCGCAGTGCGAGTGTCAAAAGGCGCACGGCGCCGTGCGAGAGTGGAGGCGCACTGCGCCACGCGAGAGTACAGTACAGACGCAATACTGCGCCGCGCCGCCCTAATTTTAGGCCCCCCCACGCCCCCTACCAGGCGCGGGGGGGGGTTGGCAGGTACACACCTGCCAAGGGGAAGGTGGCAGGTACAGTACATACCTGCCACATGGGTGTGGCAGGTGTATACCTGTGGTGGCAGGTGTATACCTGCCACCCCCCAGTTGTGTCACCAGGTGTATACAGTACCTGCCACCCCCCCCCCCACCCCCAGTCCTTCTTACAGCAGGGACGACGCTTCGCCCCCCCCCCCCCGCAAGCGGAGCAGGTGTGCCACCACCGCCGCGGCTACTGCCTCCGCGTCAGGCACGACCAGCGCCTGCGACCGCGCGCACGAGCGCGTCGCAAACGTGCTCGTCGGCTCGCGGGGGTTTTCCAGCGCCAGTGGCTCGCGGCCGCCCGCCGCCCGCCACGCCGTGACGGCCGCGTCGTAGCGGGCCACCCCCGCCGCCGTCGCCGCGGCGCTGCCGCCACCGCCAACCCCGCCGCCGCTGCCGCCGCGGCCGCGCATGCACGCGTGGAAGGCGCGCTCGTCAGGGGCGGCGCCGACAGCCTCGTGGTCCACGCCCACCGCGGCGGCCACCTCGGCAAAGAGCGTAGGCCGAAAGCCAAACGGAAACACCTCGACGAGCGCCCCCCCCGGGCGCATCCACGCCACATTTGTCAGCCCCGCCCCGTGAGCGCCCACCAGCACGTCGGTCGCGGCGAGTGCCGCCCGCTGCGCGGCGGGCGCCGGTGACGGGTCATCAAAGTTGGTGACGTCGACGGCCACGGCGCCGACGCGCGGCCCGGCCGCGGCGGCCTGGTCGCGGATGGCCGCCGCGAGCGCCGGCGCGTTGACGAGCGCCCGCCCCCCGTGGGTGCGGGTGAGGAGCGTGACGACCAGCGACCCCCCCCGCTGCGGCGGCGGCGCGTCCGGGTCGCTGTCGGCAGCCGCCGCGGCTGCGGCGTCGGGCGCGGTGGGCGCGGCGGCGGGGGTGCGCGCCACCCCCGCGGCGGCAAAGTAGGCATTGCCGTCAGCGTACACCTCGGGCGGCACGTGGCGGTAGACGGGCGCAGACGCCACGACGGAGCGGAAGCAGGTGGCAGTCACCCCGCCGCCGCTGCCACCGCCACGGCCGCCGCCGAGCAGCTCCCCGTACGACAGCAGCGTGACGGGGCCGTACGCCCGCTCGTAAATGGCCCACGCATCAGCTGCCCAGCCGCCCTTGGCGCCAAGCGCCGCGGCCGACGGCAGCATCATGGCTGGTCGCAGTACCGTCCGCAACGGCGGGGCGGGCCCATCCGCCGCCCTCCCCCCCCCCCCTCCCCCCCTCCCCCACAAGCCCGCCCCTGCCACATCCCCCTCCTCCTCAGCGGCAGCGCCCTGCGTGCATCGCTCCGTGCCGGCCCCCACCCCCGCCACGGGCGTCACGCACAGCCGCGTGGGCGCCAGTCCCGCCCGGCGGGCGCCTAGCTCTGCAAAGAACACGCCCTTCATGACCACCTCTGGGAAAAAGTGGGCCATGTGCGCCGGCGGCGGACGGGTGTGTGTGTGGAGGTAGTCGGCGATGGCGTGCGTGGTGGTGACGGTGCCAACGCCCGCGGCGGCGCGCGGGTCCCCGGCCGCGTAGCGAAGGGGAAAGCCCAGCCCGCAGCGGGAGAGGGTGGGGTGTGACCGCGACAGAGCAGCGGGCAGCAGCCACGTACTGTTGGAGAGCAGACACGCTGATGGCACGCGGCAGACGGAGCGGGTG
This sequence comes from Pyropia yezoensis, assembly GCA_009829735.1. NCBI lineage: Eukaryota > Rhodophyta > Bangiophyceae > Bangiales > Bangiaceae > Pyropia > Pyropia yezoensis. The sequence goes on from CM020620.1 coordinate 15,460,122, forward strand.
CCGTCGACAAAGTCGTTGCGAAAGTAGGCGGTCAGGGCGGGGATCCACCCATCGACACCACCACGTGGCGGGGAGGCGGCCTTGGCGGCGCTGGCCGCCCCCCCCGCTGCCGCACCAGCGGCGGCGGCGGCCGGTGCGGTCACGCCAGGGGCAGCCGCGCCTGGCGCCGCAGCGTCTGGGGCGTCCGCGCCCGCGACCACAGCGTCGGGTGCGGCTGCCCCCCCCCCCACCGGCACCTCGACATCCATCGCCGTCCGGGTCACGGGGGTATGCGACCCAGCCCCCACGCCCACCCCTTCCCCCTTCCCCCCCCCCCGGCCCCTGCCGGCCGCGGCCATCAGCGGGTCATCCCCCCCCCCTTCTGGTGCCACCGCCAGCACGTACAGCAGCGTCGCGCAGGCGGCGGTGAGCACGGCGAGCGCCGCCACCCCCCGCCGCACCGCCCGCGCCTCCTTGAGCGCCCACTTGCGGGGGCCCCCGCCGCTCCCGCCGCCAACGACTGGGATGCCCCGCCCGTCAGCCCCATCGGTTGGGCTGGCCACCCCGCCCCCCCTCCCTGCCACGCCGCCGACGCCACCGGCGCCACTGGAAGACGGCCGTGGCGGCGGGCGGGCGGCAGTCATCCACCGGTTGGGCCGCCGTGGGGAGCCCAGCCGGGCCGTGACGGGCAGGGCGGTCTTCTTGGCCATGGTGCGCGCCTAGAAGGGGAGGGAAGGGGGGTGGGGAGGGGGGGGGCGCGGTGGGGACGACAACGCTAAGGAGCAGCGCACAAGCCAGTGGGTGGGAGCCAAAGAAAAAAGAGGGCAAGAAGGGAGACAATGTCAAGAGCGGGTGCAGTGCGTGCCAGGGGGGGAGGAAGCAAAGCGAAAGAGGGGGAGAGAGAGGGGACCGGGAGGGGAAACGACGCGCAACGATGCAGACGGGCGAGCTGCTGCCCACCGCCACCTCTTCCGCCGCAGCCACGGTGGCGAGGAGATGAAGGGGTGGCAAAGACGGCGGCGCGCCGCCGCGCGGCGGCACCCAGCCGCCAGCAGCTTCTCCGCGGGACAGCCGCGAACCCCCTTCCTGCCTACGGCCTACCGCAGCTCCCCGGGGGGGGGCATTGGGGGGGGGGGGGGGGTGGCGTCCCAGAGCAGCGGCAGCAGCCGATGCGGCGACGGCAGCTGGCGGCGGGGGCGGCAGTGGCGTCGGCGGCGGCTGCTGCCGCCACCACCGCCACCGTCGCAGCTGCAGCGGCTGCCGCCACGGGAGTTGGGTTTGAGGAGGATGAGGGGGGGGCTGGGGGGCGGGGGTAACGGCTGTCAGAGGCGAGGTGGGGAGGGCGGGCGGAATTGGGCGCCACACGGCCGGCGTTGGCGCCAAGGCGCGTGCATTCTCTCGCCCGCCGCGGCCGCGATCAAGTCAAGTCACGCCGTCGTGCCCCGGCCTGCGCGCCCTGCCCCCCACCCCCCCCCACCCCCCCCCCTCGCCGCTCGCCGACGGCAGAAAAGCGGCGGGCCAAACACCCCTTTCCCCTTCTTCCATCCCGCGGCGGTCGTGGTGGGGGTGTGCTCTCCGGGGGGGGGGGGGGGGGAGTATGAAGAGGAGAAGGGAGGAGAGCGGCCACGTGGCCAATAGTGGCTAACGGAGGTAGGTGGGGAAGCCCCGTCGCGGTCGGCGCCGCTGGCGTCGGACCCCAGGCCGGCGGGGTACAGCCGCCTTTGACTCGAGCGGCGGAGACACAGCCGCCCCCCGCCTCACGCCCCCCTGCCTGCCAGATGGCAAACGGGGGGGGGGGGGGGGGGGTGCGACAGCAACCACGGCCACTGGCGCCGTGGTATCAGGCGTCAGCCAGGGCACGGACTCGCATACACAAAAAGAGAAAAGCAGGTACAGCTGCGGGCACAGCCACGCTGCAGCCCAACCGACGGGAGTTGCCCGTCCGCCATACTCCTAGCCGCCGACGCCCGGCGCGTCGACGCCGGCGCGACGACGCTGCCGCTGGGCGCAGTCACCGTCGTCCTTGACTGGCCGCCGCAACCCCCACCGCCGCCCCCCCGGCGTGGGCAGCCGCGACGGGCCGTCCCCCCCTCCCCCACTGCATGGACTCGTTTGGCACGGGCCCCCCTGGATGAACCAGGACAGGGGCGTCGGGGGTGGGGGGGTGGGGGGCTGAGAGACTGGGAGGGGACACCCCATGGCAGACTCACTGACTGGCCGAAGTCGCGATTTCGGCGCTTTGTGGCGTGCGTGGTGGGAGGAGCAAAGGGGGGGCGGCAAAGTGGCCGCGCGTCCCCCTGACAGCGTCCCAATGGACGTGAGAGGTGGCGCGCCCCGGGGGCGGCGGCGGGGCGCGCCACGGGGCGCCACGGCAGTGGACGTGGCGGGCGGACAAGCCACCTGTTGCCCCCGCCCCCGGTCGGCGGGTGTGGTGACCGCAGTGGCTTCGGCTGGACACCTTCGTCTAGGGGACGCTGAGCCCCACTCACGCTTTTCCAACCCCCGCGCGCAGTCACTTCCAGCCACCGACCTCTCCTCCTCTGCATCTTTCCATCTGTATGCAGGTAGCCGTATGACCGTCTCGGGGTCTTGGCCAAAGTGGGGGGTCCCGTCTGCTGCCGGGGTGTCGCCCGCCTGTACAGCATGCCCGCCAAAGACGATAGTGTCAGTCCTGCTGGACCGCCGAGCCTCTGTCAATCGGATGCCCCGTGTGGGTCTTCCACCTCGGCCTCCCCCTCGCCGACCCCCCAGTCTTGGTGGCAGATGAGCGCTCGAGCCGCGCCCTCACCCGGCGGACCAAGTGGGGCGGGGGGCGAGGCGGGGGAGGTACAGCAGGGTATGTAGCCAAGGGGCGCCGCATCCCCACAGGGAGTGCACTGCAGTGAGCCACCGCCTCGCGCCTCCCCCTCGCGGGGACCGCCCCCTATCGACCAAGAGCAAATGAGGGAGCTGCCTGCCGGCACAGGCGTAGTTGAGCACATCGTCGCCCTTCTGTTGTAGCCGCACCCTCTGCGGATGCCTTGCCTGTGCTGTTCTGCCGCTGTCGCCGCCGCTGCCACCACGCCCGACCCCCACCTCAGCCATCTCTTCGGCCGAGCTCCGCGTCGCCGAGGACAGTCCACCCCGGCGGGTGCCATGGTGGTGGGACACGCTGTCGCCGCCGTGGCCGCCGCCGTGGGCCTTGCCGCGGCTACTGTCGTGGCTGCAACCGGGGTGGGCCGATCGGGAGCAGAAGTGGCGGCTCCCCCCAAGATAGTGAGCTTCTGGCTGGTCAACGCCACCAGCGGGCACTGGCTCCGCCGCCTGTACGTGGAAGAGGGCTTTTCTTCAGAAGACAGCGTAGACGTGGACGCGGTTGGGCCGTTTACCATCGCCGCCGCGCCCGTAGCGGGGCGGCGCGGCGCCGCCCCCGACGCGGTGATCTTCACCAGCCCAGAGCGGTACGCCCACGTGGAGCGGGAGCGGCCATTTTTGTTGGCGGGCGAGGATGCCACCGGGAGGCCGCGGGGAGTAGCCCTGCCCGTCGGCACCTACACCGTCACGGCGTTTGCGACGGCAGTGGGCGGCGGCGGCGGAGGCGCGCTGACCGTGCAGGGCAACCCTGTGTCGTTGCGGCTGACGCTCTTTCATGGCCGGCGTCGCCCGCCAGTGGGCGCACTGGCTGGCGACCTGGCCGTGCCGTCCCGGCCAGCCGGATGCTCCCGGCTTCCCAACGTGTCAGATACGGAGGGCCACTCAGCTGTCGACGACGTGGCCGCCTGGGTGGCAGGCTGGTCGGTGCACTATTGTTCGGGCGCCCGCTTCCGATGGCGCCTGTTTGCCGCGCCTCTGGGGATGAGGTCCCCGCCCCGGCGGCTGCGGCAGTCGCTCATCCGAGTGGACCCGGCGATGGAGAAGGGCTACCCCACGGAAGTACCAGAGAGCGGGCTTGTACTGCGCCGCAGCTGCACGTCTCAGGCTGCTTGGTCCGAGGTGTGTGTCTCCATTGACGGCGTACCTGCTTGTACAGCGGGTGGGGTGGGTGTCTTCACCGCGCTCCCACCGCCAGAGGTAACGCTGGAGTCACCGTCTCCACCTCGAGGCGTCGACCTCGCGCCCGGTGATGCCATTGTCATGACAACGCGCCTAAAGTCCCACCGCGACAATGGGAACCAAGGCGACGGCGATGGCCCAGCGCTGCGCATGGTCGGCGTTGTCCGCAGGCTGGACGGCACCACGAGGCGCTCAGAGGCTGTGACAAGCGGCACGGTATTGGTGAATCGGCTCCTATCGACGGGCGTGACCGCCGCGGACAATGGAGCGACGGCCTACGTGGAGGTGAGCCGGCTGAGCTGCCCCCCTGAGGTCGCGGCGGTAGCCATCATCGGTCGCACACGACTGACTGTCTCCTCTGACACGGCCCCGCTCGTACGACCCGACACAGCCCCACCGAGCGTGCCCGTCATTTCTTTCCCTCCCACTGGCTATGGGGACGCCGCCAACGTGAGTGCGGCGGCGACGAATGCTGGAGGCGGCTACCGAATTGTACGACGACGTGGGCGGAAGGTACAGGTGCCCACCGCCCTTTCATGGCAGTGGAGCATGCAACGGTTCTCCCATGGCATCCACGTGAAGTACAATCTTCCAGACGTACTGGTAGGCCAGACGGGGCCGGTGCTGTTTGTGCCTGCCGTGGGCTGCGACTCCATGCTCTTCTGCCGCCGGGGGGGGTGCCCACGCCGCCGCCTGTACACCGTGGAGGCGTGCAACACGGCCGGATGCGTGCGGTCGGCGCCCGTGGCGCCGACGGTGCGACGGCCGGCCAACGCGGGGCGCGCCCAGTGGCTGGAGGAAAACAAGGGGTGCTGGATGGACCTCGCCAGTGGTGAATAGGTATGTTCGCACGCGAACACACGGGCCAGTTCAGGGCACTTTTCAACCGCATGAGCGTGCAAGAGATAGCTCAAGTTTAGGTATTCTATCTAAAAATTTAGGCACAGCAAAGAAGGGATGGCAGGTCTTCCGCTGCATGGTCTTCAGCGCCCGTTACCAGGCGTTCGCCACCGGCGCGGGTGTATGTCAATACGGACAGTGGGGCCGCCTCGACGCCTTGGGCCCCTGAAGCCGCAGCAGCGTCAAACAGAAGCAACACAAGAAACAACAACACATTGTGCATGACTCACATCGCGCCCGCATCGCGCCAGAAGCCGCTCTTGCAGCTGGTGTGCAAACCGCAGCGCAAAGGGCGTCCAAGGCCCTCCACACAGGCACGTGCACGACACAGCCGTTGTACACAGTCTCGGCCGGGCACAGCGGCGGCGGTGTGGCGCGCCGCCGCCGCCAACGCTAGTGGCGCCTACACGGCCGCCTGCATGGACGCGTCGACCACGAGGAGGCCACACGCGCCACGGTCAATGCCTTCGTCGACCAGGTATGCGGCACCCGCCCACGCTGCGGCCAACGACACGCGCCTGGCTCGCGGCCCACCGCTGCGAGCCTTTACCAATGACAAGGTGTCCAGGCAGATGTCACGAATTAGCTACAGTGAACTTTCTTTAAAATAACTTTGACGATGCCGACTGTGAACCATGAGCCGCAGACAGACCATTCCAATGGCTGGTCCACCCGTCATCCGGCCACAAGTCTCGCCTGTGCCAGCGCTGCAGCACAAAACGTGCCAGTCAACGCTCACTGACGCTCCCACCCCCCGCCCCCCTCGCGGCCCTTCCTCGCGGCCCTTCCTCCCCGCTCTCTGCAGCCAGCCACGCGCGCGCCAACACGCTCGGCAAGCCCTCACTTGCCACCGTGTGCTTTGGTGGCTGCCTTCGTTTCCGCCCGCCTGTGTCAGCACCTACGGTTGCCGCCGCTGCCGCTTCCGCTGCCGCTTCCGCTGCCGCTTCCGCTGCCGCTTCCGCTGCCGCTGCCGCTGCCGCTTCCGCAGCCGCTGCCGCTGCCGCTGCCGCAGCCGCAGCCGCTGCCGCTGCCGCAGCCGCTGCCGCAGCCGCTGCCGCAGCCGCTGCCGCAGCCGCTGCCGCAGCCGCTGCCGCAGCCGCCGTCTCTTTTGCCGCCGCTGCCGCAGCCGCCGTCTCTGTCGCCGCCGCTGCCGCTGCCCGCCATCGCTGCTGCGGCGTCTACCGCCGCCGCCGCTGCTGCTGCAGCTGCCGCCGCCGTCCGCACCGCTCCCGTCTGTGCACGCGCGCCCGTGCCGGCGTGGCAGCGGTGGCACTCAACGGCTGCTGTCACGGGGCGGGGAACCATGGTCACCCCCGGCGGCCCGGTGGGAGCAGACGCCCCCGCCCCCGCCGGCGTGCCTCTCGTCCCAGGGCAGGGGCCTGAGGCGGTGCCCCTTCCGCCCGTAGCGCCGCTGCGAGCGCCGCCACTGCCCCCACCCATTGCAGCAGCGGCGTCCCTGCCGCTGTCGCCGCCGCCACCACCGCCGCCGCCGCCGCCGCCACCCCCACAACCGCCACCCCCGCTTCCCCCTTCGCCGCTGCCGTTGCCGCCGCCACTCCTGTCCGCGTCGCCGCTGGCGTGGCCGCCGCCGCCGTCCATCCCCCTTCCCCCTGACGCCGCTCCATGCCCCATCTGCCTGGATGACCTGCCCCCAGACGAGGCCGTGGGCGCCCGCGGGTGTGCCCACCGGGCGTGCCGCGGCTGCACGTCCACCTACTGGCGGCGGGCCATTGCGGTGGATGGCGTCGCTTTCCCCACCTGCTTCGCCCCTGGCTGCTCCGTCGCGGCGGCCACGGAGGAGGTGGTGCCGCTGGTGGGCCCCCGCCTCGCCGCCCGCCTAACATACCTCCGCTGCCGCTCCCCGGCTTTGTCCCTCCGCGGGGAGCCCCTCTGGTGCACCAGCGAGGGGTGCTGGGAGCCCCTGCCGCCGCCTCCCTCGCAGCCTCCCCTTGACGGCGGCGGCGGCGGCGGCGGCGGCGCTGCTGCGGCGGCCGACCTGCAAGTCGCGTGCCCGCGGTGTGGCGCCGCCGCGTGCCGCCGTTGCGGGGCGGCGGCGCACGCCGAGGAGTGTGCGCTGCCGCTGGTGAGCGCCACCTCGTCGGCGGCGTACGAGGTGTGGGCGCTGGCCGGCGCGGCGGGGGCGTGCCCCTACTGCGGCGCGCACGCGGTGCGGGACGGGGGCTGCTCCACGGTGCGGTGCGGCTGGTGCCGCCGCTCCTACACCTTTCGCCCGTTTCGGGACGCGGCCGCCGTCCGCGGGACGGCGGTGGTGGGGTCGGCTGCTGCCGCGGCGGCACGGACGGCCGGCGAGACGGCGGCGGGCGGCGCCGCCGAGACCTTAATTATGGGGCTCTTTTCTGTTGTGTGGGGCGCCGGCTTTGGGGGGGCCCCCGCCTTTGTCCTCTCTTTTGGCGTGCCCGGGTGGGCGATTGGCGCCCTCCTGCTGCCGTTTGTGGTAATCGGGGGGTGCGCATTTGTGCATGGCGTGGTGACCACGGCCAGGGGTGTTGTCATGCTGTGCGCCGCGCAGCCACCGCGACAGCGGCCCGTGACGGGCCGCGGCGGCCACGACACGGCAGCGGAGGCAGTCGTGGCGGGGGGCGGGGGCGTGGGGGCTGCCGCCGCGATGGCCGGGGGGTCAGGTGCGGGGGCGCCTGGCGGCGGCGGCGGCGGCGGCGGCGGCGGCCGCAATGGCCTGAGTAACCTGGCGTTGGGGTTTGCCCTTGTGGTGGTGGGCGCCGACTGGGCCGTCGGCCCCTTTCTCGTCCAGCGCTACTTGCGGCTGGGCGAACGTGCAGGCGTGGGCCTCCATCTGGTGACGCTGTTTGTGCGTCCCGGCTGGGGCAGACGCCTGGCCTCGGTGCCGCACCTGCTGCTGGGGGTGGCGGCGTTTGTGGTTGGCCTGGTGGCCCTGTGCAGGGGCGCCTGGCTGGCCGCTGCCGCCGCTGCCGCGGCGACGGGGGTGCGGCGGCGGCGACGGCGGCGGTGGCGGCAGCAGCAGCGGCAGGCGGGTGGCGACGCGGCTGCGGCAGCGGCGGTGGGGAGCGGTGCGGGTGGCGAGGCAGGAAGGGAAACTGAAGGTTAATGTGGCCAGGGGGGAACTGAGGGTTGATGTGGCGGGGGGGGGGGGGGGGGGGGGGGGGGGTGGGGGGGGTGCGCAGGGGCAGAGGTGTATGTCGATGAGATAAGAGGCTGCCATGGCGAGACTCCTGCCCGGCGCGGATCATGAATACGCACCGCCGCGTGGAGGGGACGACGGTGCACGCGGGCAGCCCTCAGGAGAGGGCGGGTACAAAGAGGCGCCCCCCCCTCGCACGCACAGCGGCGCGCCTGCATCGCCGCCACTGGTCGGTGATGACGCGGGCGACCAAGCTGAACGAGCGCGGTCGTGGCGCTGCCGCCCGGTATCCTCCTCCGCGCCCAGCATCTATGGCACCGCCGGGTGCAGTGACGGCGTCGGCAGTGGGCCCCATACCACCCCTCGTCTGGGACTCGTGGCGCGCGCGGGTGGGGGTGGCGGCGCAAGTGTCGAGCTCGCGGCGGGGAGGGGGGGCCCGCTCCCGCCAGCTCTTTCCCGCAACCGCTGCTCCTCGTCGGCCAGCGTCGGCTGTGCTCCCCTGCTGGTGGCCGCCGCGGGCTGTGGGGGTGGAGGTGGAGGTCGAGGTGGGTTTGGGCGGTGGAAGGTGGCGGTGGAACGTTGAGGTGGAAGGTGTCGGTGGGGGTGGCGTTGGGGGGGGGGGCGGCGGCGGTGGTGGCCGTTGCTGCCATGGTGGACCGCGAGAAATAGCCCACCCTTGGTAGTTTTTGCAAGGTGGGGAGACCCCAGTCTGACCTCTCGGAGCTTCCCCCCCCCCCCTCCTTCCCCAGTTCCGTTGCCCCAAGCCCTTTCCCCCACCCGAAAGCGCGGACGGCCTCTACCGCGGCACCCAGCGGTCGTCAAGTCGCCGTGCACTATTCGTCGATGGGTCAGCTCGCCCGCCTGCCGCTCTTGCGCTGGAGACTGGTCGCGTGTGCGAGCGCCGCCCGCGCTACACCGGGCTCGCCCACAGTTGCCAGGGAGCGCAACCGTTGCTGCTACGGCGTTTTTTTTTTACGGCGATGGCGGCAGCAGGATATGAGGATGGTGGCCGACCGTGTGGGGGGGGGGGGGGCGTCTCGGTGGTGGGCTCGCCCGCTGACAACAACGGCCACCACGTGCTCACGAAGACTCAGACATACAAGTATATGTAGTGACGTTTACCTAGAGATAGATAGATAGATCAGCGGTTGTCAATCGTACCACTTTTGGTTAAGCGTACGAGTATTGAGTAAACTAAAGATCAGCGTTCGCGTCCCAGCGTGTCGTCGACTGCGATCAAGCGACTTTTTTAAACTCGCCTGAAAGAGCGTACTTGCGTCACGTAAGTTTAACCCATAATATCAGGCAAGCGTACTGTTTAAATTGCCGCAAGTAGCGTGCCACAACCGTACTTTCGGCAAAATGGTCAGAACGACGGCTCGCAAAGATTTCCTCAGTGCCGCGAACTCTTCAACTGATATCAATGCAGCCGATATCCACCCAAGAAAAGATGGTAAATACGCGATGGCCGCGCCGACAGCGTACCTGGCAAAAGTACGTTCGAGCATGATACTTTAGCGTACATTTTACCTGCTAGAAAGTGCGTAGGCGTACCGGGCACATTCGGACATTTTCACAGCGTACGCGTAGTACGCTAAAAGATTACGCGCGTAAAACGCTTATTTAGAGTACACTTGGAAATCCAAGGTATAGATATAGAAATGTTGGAGGCACGAGTATCGAAGCGCAAGAGTGAGCGTCGAATCGCACCTGGTCGGATCAATCCGTACAAAAACGTACCACCCACACTGACACTTTCTCGTGCACTGAGCCATACTGTAAGGACGACAGGTAGGCACTCAGCACTCCCTAGTGTCTATTCTACTGGGAGGATCATATGATCCGATTCGGATGATATGATGCTCCTTTTCGCTGACTGATTCTTGCCGACTGGGTTCACTCTCGGGTTTTCTGACGGCAGAATCGGACTCAGCACCTGTGGCAGTATTGACCCCCAGGTAGGGGGGCAACACGTGCCATGCAAGGGGCGGCAGGCCACTAGCCTGATCCGTTCCTCCCCCTGCATTTGGGTCCATATTCCCTAAGTTTGGGATAGTTAGCTTAGTAGTAAATCCAACTTGGATTTGAGGGTTTTCTGCATTTATCGTCTTGAATTTTCGTGTGGCCCGGTGGGCAGGTGCTGGGGTGGGAGATTCTGAGTGGCGAGATTCTGAGTGGACCCTGGGGGGATAAGGGGAGGGACAGCGGGGCTTGGCCCTGCGTCCCCGTCCCGACCAAGAAACTGTTGGACCACACACCATCCTCTTGTTTGTCCGTGGGGGGTTTGCCCCACAACAGGGACAGAGTGTGTGCGACTTGCACTTCTTCCGGTTCCCCCGACACGGGAGGCAGCCCTGGCACACCGCCCCAACTTGGGTGCCGTGTGTGCTTGTGGTTTTTGCCACATTTGGTGGAGCAGCAGGGGACAGAGGTAAACTTTACCTCCGGGTGCACCCGGGTGTAGGGGGCCCTCTGTCTCAGAGGAACGGTGGTCTTGGACCGTGTCATACGGATCGTCAGCCAACATGGCTAGCTCGGACCCCCCGTCGTCCGGGGAGTACACGGGTGACGCACGTACTTCAGTGCCTTTGAATACTGGTGAGACACAGGTGGGTTTACCTGGGGTCGCAGAGGGACTAGAGGTCCCTCAAGCCAGCAGGACTGGAAGTGCGGGCGGGCAACAGGCCACCCCGACTCAGTCGGGAGTTCACTCGGGTGACACTTCTGATGTGGGTGGGCCGAAGTCTGGCCACCGTGTGGTATACTCAACGGGAACGTCCCAAGGGGTGAGGACTGTCCCCGCGGGTTCCACTCGGGTTGGAGCCAACTTTGGCTTGGAGCCGTCGCCAACTAGGCTTTCGGAGGACGGCGGACCTCCGTTGGTCGGTGATGGGCTCGCGCCCATGCCCCCGGTTGAGACCCCTGAGGAACGTGGTTACCCCTCAGGTGGACTCCCGGAGGCGGACCGAGACTCAACTGGAGTCGTCAATCCACTCCTCGCGGAAACTGTCCGTCGGGAGGCGACCAATGTGTTGCGGCAGACTTTGCCGGACCTGGTGGTCACGATGACGAATACTATTCTGAATCAGATTGTGGCGAGTTTGCCAGATGGCCTTAATGTCCAGACCGGATTGGGGCTTTCGAGCCCACAGGCGCAGGGGGAATCTCTCCTGACGCCTACCTCGGGTCGCCCCGAACTGGGGGCGACACCTGTGACTCCCAACGAGGGAGCCACACCATACGCGGTGGGGCGTACGCCCTTCACGGGGGAGTTCCCCTCGGAAACGCCGGCGGCTACACCAAGCTCGCCGTACCAGACTACAGGCACTGAGGGTGGACTTACCCCAGTGCCACAGCGGCTGTTCCCTCAACGTGAGGTGCCGCCCAAGATTCAGGTAGCCAACCCGGTCTACCAGCGGATCTTTGACTGTGAGACCTACGCCCTCCACAACAAGTCGGTGGCGTATGGTCCTGACCAGGCCCGAGCTATGGGCCGTGCCAAGAAGAATGCACTTCATTCTTTTGGGCACAGAGCGGAGTGGGATGGAACTCCCCCCCTCCGTGTCTTTGAGTTCCTACGTCGTTTCACAAAAGCCTGTGACGACAATGCCATAAGTGAAGGCATGGCTTTTTACATGCTACAGGAGTTTACGAAGGGAGACCTGCGGACGGAACTTATGTCCGTCATGCCCAGCTCCTCAAGTGGAGGCGCTGGGGAGGTGACGTCCTATTTGGAGCTCGTCAACTGGTTGTTGAGAGCCATGGTTGATGAGGCAGCGTTGGCTTCTCAAGTCGAGGAGTTTACGCAAGCCCATCAGGAAGAGGCGGAGGACGAGTTGTCCTTTGCGGAGCGAGTCCGTAAGCTCAACAATCTTTGTGGGTTTCTTCATCCACAAGCTGTGGTGAAGAGTCGGTTTGTGGAGGGACTCCATTGGTCAGTCCGGATGGAGACCCGGGAGCATAACACTGCCTGGGCGACCCTGGCCGAGTTGGCCAGGTTCGCCTATCGCAGAGGCGAGGCCTACCGCAAGTTGCGGGAGGAACAACGCCAGGAGCGTCAGGCCGAGTTGGCCAAGGAACGGGAGGAGGCGCGCCAAGCCAGAGAGTTGAGAGAGGCACGCCGAATCCGCAAGGAGAGGGTGGTAGCTGCCGTGGGAACTTCCCAGGGTATCCCTTCGTCTTCCCCAGTTGGGAAGACCCCTCCCGGACCGGACCATCGGTGTTGGAACTGCAACTCCGATGGTCACTGGGCATATGATTGCACCAAGTTGAGTAAACGCATCCAACAACTTGTTAGGAATGCGAGTAAAAAGTCGGCTACGAACGAAGTACGTTCACGCCGCGAGGGTGGGTCTCGACCGGTCGTTGCGGTCGCCACACCCTCGGCGGAGGAGGCGGACACGTCGTCCTCGGACTCGTCGTCTTCCTCCCCGCCCTCAGATTCGGACGCCAAGTCGGCGGGAAACGAATGACCGTTGGAGCTGGCCGTCCGAAGCTCACAACGGCAGCCTCGGCCAAGTGGGCCAGGAGGACGAACCAACCGTGCCGGATACTGCGGCGACCTAAGGGAGTCCGCCCACCTCGGGTAGGACTCCCCAAGAACGTAAACCCACGTCGGGTCATCGCTGTGCTGACGGGTGAGAACTTCCAGGTGGCTGGACGGGTGCAACTTGCCCCCGGCCGTGCATGCTGTACCCGTATCGTACTTGATACCGGGTCAGGAGCCTCCTTGATACGCAAGTCGCTATTACCAAAGGAGGTGAAGCTCCAACGCTGGAGGTCCAAAGCTGACCATATGATTGACATCAATGGTGGGGTACTTCCCATCGTTGGTGCCGTGACCCTACCAACTAGGTTGGGGACCCATGAGGTCGACGTGACCTATGGCGTAGTTGAGAATATATCGGTACCCCTGCTTCTGGGTACCCCTTATGTTGTTACACAAGTGCCTTTGATTTGTGGCCCTGAGTACTGGGTCAAGTTGATGAATGGGGAGACTATCCCCATCCTTGGTAAGGGAAAGTCTGTGGCTCCTGTGACAGTCTCACAGTCGAAGCCTGTTTGCTCTGTGAGGGAAGGGTTTACTGCTACCCTGCGTTTAGCCCGCAAAGTCACGTTGTCCCCCAACTCGGTGGCGCACGTTGATGTTGTAACTGATTTTACGGGGAACGGGTTGGTACACCCTAACCCCCGTCTTGCTCGCAAGCACCAAGTGCATGTTGCGCTTGGCACGATGGACTCCAAAGCCGGAGTCCCGTGGAGGACCCAGGTGATGAACCTGAGTCCGACGCCCAAGTACTTCAAGTCGGGAGCCAAGTTCGGCTATATCGACCAACACGAGGGACCGGTAGTAGCGGTCACCCTCAATGCGGGCGCAAGTAGCGACCCGAAGTCCGGAAAGGAGAAGCATCAAGCCAAGTCGGCCACCTCTCCTCGGCCCCATGTGAACATGGAGGGTGTCCCCCCCAGGTTGAGGGTTCAAGTTGAACGCCTCTTGGACCAATATCACAAGTTGTGGGATGGTCAATTGGGACTCATGAGAGCTACCCAACACCGGATCGAGTTGAAGCCCGGTGCACCCCCTATACGCCAACAACCGTATAGGGGAGGACCCCGTTCAAGGGCCCTCGTTAAGGAGCAAGTTGCTCGCATGGAGGCCCTCGATGTGATCGAGGCCAGCAACGCCGAGTGGGCGAGTCCGGTGGTTATAGTCCCCAAAGTTGATGGGACCCCCCGGTTTTGTATCGACTACCGTAAGCTCAACGAGAGCACGGTGAAGGACAGTTATCCCCTACCTAGTGTCTATTCTACCGCAAAAAAGGATCAAATGATCCTCACCTGAGGATCAAATGATCCTCAAGAAAACCGGCGTTTCTGACCCCGTGGGACCACATTCCTGGGGCTTCTCCGCGATCCTCCGATTCCTCGGCCGCCGTCCACCTCCCTCTCTCGTCCCCCGGCCTCCGCAGAGCATGCCCCACCTCTGCGATTCCTTCGACGCCCACCTCACCCCAGCCACGACACCCCCAGCCCCCCCCCACGACTCTCTCGCCGTTGCTCCCCCTCCCCACCCCATCAAGCCCGCCTGTACCCGCTTAGTCCCATCCCCCCCCCAGGCTGGTGGTCGTCGCCTCACCCGCCGTCCGACGACCCTCCCTGGCGCTGTCGCTCGACGGTCGCTGTCTCTGTACACTAAGCGACGGCTGCCCACTCCCTGCCCGCCATCCCCCCACGGTGTGCTCCCCTGAAACCACGCCCGGCGGGAGCGCCGCGCAGGGCGACGCGAGAGACGCTGGCAGGGAAACGGGGGGGGGCACCGCTGATGGTGTCCACAGCAGCAGCCCAGGTGGGCTGGCAGGCGTCAATTCGAGAGACTGAAAAGTGGGAGGAGTGGGAGGAGAGTGTGGCGTGTGTGTCAGGGGCGGTGCGGGGGCCATCGGTGCTGGAGGGGCGGCAGAGGGAGGAGCAGAATGGCGAGGGGAGAGGTGAGGTGGATAGGAAGCGCTGAGGGGCGGAAGCAACAGTGTAGTCTGTGGGAGGAGGCACCGGCTCCGCGTGGGGCTGCGGCATCCCCATCTCTGTACTCTTTCCGGATGATGGCGGCACCATGCCCACCCCGGCAGCGCCGTCAGTGGAGTTGGTGGCGGCGGCTCCCACCTGAGGGCGCTCCTCCTGGCGCACCCCCGGGGCGGGGTGGGGAAGGGAACTGGCGCTGGCGCAGACATCAAAGGCCGCCCGGGGCGGCGGCACCGCAACTAGATAGGCTCGTGGAGGTGGCAGTGTACGCGGGGGCGCTTCCGAAAGGTTTGTGCTTGGCACCGACAGAAATGGAGGCCACCGTGACGGGTGACCCAGAGACTGGCTTCTCTTATGGAGGCGCGGCGGGGGCGTTGTGGGACCGTGGTATGCATGGTGAGTACCTTTTTTTCCTGCCTGCGGACGCCGAGCCGCGGTGTACGCGGTGGGACAAGCGACTCGGGAAGATAGTCTACATAAGTTCAGACAGACGCAAAATCCCACAAATCGGAATGAATTACCTACACGTCCATTTGATGTACTTCTCTCATGTGGATGTCAAAGCATTGGCGACCAGTCATAGGTCCGCAGAAAAATACCTCGCCAACGTTGGACTCACGGCAGCGAGAGCACACCGCCGTTGTCCGATGCGTCTTGCACTCGCGGCAAGACCGCTGGGCGCACTGATCTGCGTCCTGGGCGGTGGCCCCCTTGCGGCGCTTCAGCGTCGGGGTGAGGTGCAGGCCAAGACCATACCGCAGCGGAACGGCCCCGACATCCGCGGCCGCGTCCGCGGGAGCCGCCGGGCTCCTGGCGCCCAAGCTGTCGTGGGTGTTGTCGATCAGCTGCTCGGCAAGGTCTTCATAAAACTGGGCCTGCGTCAGCGTCGCAGCGGCCCCCTGCGCACCCGCGTACAGCATCCAGGCATCCACGATGCAGATGCCCAGCAGCGAGAGGTTCACCCGCATGGACCAGTCGTGCGTGACGTACTTGTGCTCGAGCTGGAGGTCGTTCTGCCTGCAGCGGTTGTGCCGGTCGATGGACGCGCAGCCCATGTAGTACACCTCCGCCAGCTGCGGTTGCTCCACCGTCACGGGGACTCGCTCGGCGCGGTCGCCCACCTGCCGCCACCGGACACGCTCGCAGGGGGTGCCAGGGAGCGTCGTTGAGGTTGTGGCAATGAAGTACCGGCGCTCTCTGTCCACCCACACGACCGCCATCATGTCCACGAGTCCGTCCGCGTTGGAGTGCGTGTATGACACGTGCTCGCCGCGAGCCTGCAGCGGGATGCCAGACAGGGTGCCCATGGGGTAGCCGCGCGTGGCGGTCTTGACCACCCCGACAAAGCGCAACCCCATCGACAGGAGGAGCAGCGCAGTTGCCACACTGGCAAAGTAGGAGTCTGCGCAAACAACTCGCTTGGTGCCAGCCCAGGGGCCAAGGAGCTTCTTCGCCACGGCCGCGCCATGCTGCAGGCCCGCGTCCTCGTCCGCCGCTCCCGCCTGCTGGTGCTCCGCCGTCACCACGATGCTCAGGTTCAGCATAATTCCGCTGCGAGCGCAGGCAGCGTTCTGGATTTCACATCCATTCTCGGGTTTGCGGTTAATTGCCACGTACATAGGAAGTCCGTGCGCAATCCAATGTCCGCCTTGACCGTACCACTTAGACATGGATTCGTCGACGCAAATTACCTCGCTTGGCGAGACACGAGCAGCGCGGTGCGTGTTCACGGACGCCACGAAGTCGTCAATCCGCTCCCATCGGCCCTTCTTGGAGGTGTCGCCTTCGACAGTCTGCGCGCTGAAGGTGATGCAGGACCACAGCGCATCGAACCTGCTGCGCGGCAGGCCAGTACGCTCGCCGAAGGCAGGCGCAAGCAGGTACTTGTTGCGTGGTTTGGTAGCCCACAGGTCCGCCCGCGACCCAAACTCGTACCTCGTGCCCAGCACGACCACCCCAATGAACTTGAGGACCTCACCAGGGGTGGTGGGCTGCATGCCCCGCGCGCGCAGCTTCACGGACGTCATGCGCACCATCCTGACGAGCTGGTCGGCGGGGAACATCGCCAAAAAGTAGTCGTAGGGCCTGCGTGACGCGCCCGGCCCGACCATGTCACCCTCCTCGTGGATGACGTCTCCCGTGATCGTCCGCACAGACCAGGCCTGTCGTGGCACAGGGCCACCGACAGGCTCCGTCACAGCCCGCGCAGTCCATGCGTAGCCGTGGGCAGAGGCAGTGGCTGGGGAAGCCGCAGTTGCAGTCCCGCTCACGCCAGGCGGCAGCCCTTGAGCGCCACCCGCGGCTGGAAGTGCGCTGGGTGGCACGGGGGCGGAGAGGTTCTGGGGTGCGGTAGGCGGGGTGGCGACTGGGGGCAGGAGGAGGCCCGCGCCGTCCACAGCAGATGGCGCCCCAGGAGGCCCAGCTTGACCCGCAGACGGGGCGTGGGGAGGATGTGCGTCCAGTAGCGCGGCGGCCGACCCAGGAGTCCATGACTGGGACCCCTGCGTGACGGGTGACCCCTCGGCCAGGCCCGAGGAGGGGCAGGGGGCGGGGGGGGGTCCAGCTCGAACGCTCCTCAGCGCCAGGGTTTTCTCGACCTGGCGGCCGAGCCACGCCCACTGCACCCGCAGGTCCTTCTTGTTCCTGCCGCCCTTGTCCTTGCCGTACAGCACCTCCAGCACGATTCCGCTCACGCTCGTCGTCTTGGCTTGAGAGCCGAAGAAGCGGGCGCACTCGGAAAAGTTGGACAGGTTGATGGCGTCCGTGTGCACCTGGGCGCCGACCTTCAGTCGCACGTCAGGGCCCTTGGCCTTCTTCGTCTTGGGGCGGGCGGAAGAGGGAAGAGCCAAAGGCGGGGGGGGGAGGGCTGGGGGGGGCGCAGGAGGGGGCGAGGTACCCGGTGACTGCGGGGGAGGGGTAGCCGGTGGAGGAGGGGGAGGGGTAGCCGGCGGTGGCAGCGCCGGGGGGCTGCTTGAGGAGCAGCGGGGGGGATTGAAGGGGTCCGAGGAGGGGGGGTGGACGGGGGGGGGGGAAGGGGGGGGGTAGCGGGCTTGGCTGCAGCCCGTCCATTGTTCTTCTTCCGGCGTCCCATGGTGCAGTGGGCTGGCAGATGGTGAAGGGACTGCCGTTGGGGGAAGGGGCGGTGGTCGCCAGCAGCAGCTCCCCTTTTTATGCTCCTTTGTGCCCAGCGTGAGCCACTCGGAGGCCGCAAGCCGAGCTCCCAGACGGGCCTCGTCGGCCGTCTTGGCGCCAAGAAAATGCGAGGAAAAGCCCGCCTGCGGTGGTGTTCTCCTTTGAATTGGATGCACTCAAGCTTCCCCAAGGGTAAAGAGCCGTCGCTGCGTCCATTTCTGGTGTCAGAATGAGCAGGAGACAAAGAGAAGTACGAGAAAACAGGCCCTGGAAAAGGGGATCATTTGATCCTAAAAGGATCAAATGATCCGGTCGGTAGAATAGACACTAGGATGGATGACTGTCTGGACTCTCTGGGGGAGGCGAACGTGTTCTCTACCCTGGACTGTAACGCGGGGTACTGGCAAATTCCCATTGCCCCGGAGGACAGGCATAAAACTACCATTACCTGTCACTGTGGTACCTACCAGTGCAAGCGCCTACCGTTTGGTCTGTGTAACGCGCCGGCAACTTTCCAGCGCGCTATGGACATGATTCTGGCCGGAGTACGGTGGCAGATCTGTCTTGTGTACCTAGACGACATCATTGTGTTCTCCCGAAGTCCGGAGGAACACATTGGCCATCTTGGCCAGGTGTTCAAGCTACTTGCTGACGCCGGTGTGTCACTGAAGGCGAGTAAGTGCCACCTCTTCACTCAAGAGGTGGAGTACTTGGGACATGTTGTCCGTCCGGGGCGTCTCAGTGTTAACGAGAAGAACTTGAGGGCCATACGTAAGGCTCAGTACCCCCGGACCCAGACCCAGATGAGGAGCTTCCTCGGGATGTGTAACGTGTACCGACGTTTCACCAAGGGCTTCGCCAAGGTGGCGAAGCCGTTGAATGAGCTAGTGAGCTCAACGCTACCGAAGAACCTGCCTCTCCCAAGTCGGGTGGAGCAGGAATCCTTTGAGGCTCTTCGGGACCTTCTGCTGAAGCCCCTCATCTTGGCAATTCCCAGGTTGGGAGGCCACTTCATCCTGGATGTGGACGCTAGCTACGACCAACTTGGTTGTGTGTTGCTTCAGCAGCAGCCGGACAAGGAGTACTTGCCGGTGGGATACTTCAGTAAGGGGCTGAACTCGGCCGAGAAGAACTACGGAGTCACCGAGTTGGAAGGACTCGCAGTGGTATGGGCGGTGACGTCACTTCGTCACTACCTAGAGGGTGAGAAGTTCCTCATCCGCTGTGACCACCGCGCGTTGCAGTTTATCGTCAAGACGGACTGTACGAACACTCGTCTCAACCGGTGGAGGGTGCGACTGGCACCCTTCAACTTTGACATTGAGTACCGACCTGGCAGGCAACATGCCCTTGCCGATGGCCTCTCTCGGGTACCTACCGAGGGGCTGGACACTAACCCAGTCGATGAGGACATCCCCATCGGGGGGGTAGTCACGCGCTCGGGTCAGGCGTTGAACCCCGAGGCGCCAGGGAACAAGAAGTACTTGCCCCTGTCCCTGGACGAGGTGGTGAAGGCCCAGGCCGAGGATCCCTTCTGCAAGTCGCAGAGGGATACATTGGATACGGTGGTTGAGACGCGCTTCTTTCTGGGAGATGATGGCCTCCTCATGAGGAGGGGGGTATTCCAGGGGACTGAACAACTTGTCGTCCCCGCATCCCTCAAGGACAGTATCCTTGAGAGGGAGCACAACGCTCCCACGGGTGGACACCTGGGGTCTAGTAATCTGTACCAGACCCTGAGGACCAGGTACTACTGGCCGTCCATGGTGGTGGACATCTACAGTTGGGTGGCTGCCTGCACAAGTTGTGCACAGAACCGTCTGATGGAACGGCGGCCTAGTACGGCTATGCTATTGTTCCCGGCCAAGGAGCCCTTCGCCGCGTTGGCGATGGACATCCTTGGGCCACTGCCAGTGACCGAGGAAGGCAACCAGTACCTCCTGGTCATCTGTGACCGCTTCACGAAACTTACGCGAGCGATCCCACTGGCAGAGATCACGGCCATGTCGGTCGTGTCAGCCTTCCTAGATCACTGGGTTGCCGCGTATGGCATCCCAGATAGTACACTACCGGACAATGGACCGCAATTTGCGTCTGTACTGTTTCAGGGAGTGCTGGATATGTTGGGGGTTAAGGCAAACTATGCCACCCCCTACCACCCACAAACTAATGGGCAGGTGGAGCGCTTCAACAAAACTATTGTTAGGCAGCTGCGCCACTATGTGAGTGAGCACGTGAAGACGTGGGACCAATACATTTCTATCCTTACTACTGCCTACAATTCGCAGGTTCACTCATCTACAGGGGAAGTACCCCTCGCTTTTGTGACCCCCCGTCGTGTGCGGTCTATTGCCGTGCGGCGGTCGCTCCCAACTGGGGAGGGTAGTGGCAGTACGCCTACTCCTACTGAGAGTAAGGCGGAGTTCGCCGCTAGGCTTGAAAACCTCATCCCTAAAGTCAGGGCTGAGATGGACAAAGCACAAAAGCGCTACAAGCGTACCTTTGACAAAAAGGTGCGCAATGCTAAGCATGTCCCCGAGCAGGGTGACTGGGTGCTGGTACACTCGCACACCCCAACTGGGGGTAAGCTGGTATTCCAGACGAAGGGACCGTACCAGGTCCTTCGTACTGATGGGCGGCGCTTCACCATCGAAAGTGACGATGGGGTCCGCACAGTGAACGGACAGGACGTGGTCAAAGTTGCACCACCGCCTGCAGGCGACCCAGCTTGGGCACGTGCGTTGGAGTCGTGGCGCCTCCCCTCACTGCCTGCGGCCAAACAGGGCCCGCAGGAGTACGTGTTCGATAAGTTCATCGACCACGGATGGGATGAAGACACTGACCGCCTCATGTTGAGGGTGCGTTGGTTTGGCTACAAAGCCAAGGATGACACGTGGGAGTATGTGGAGGACCTTCCCGCTGAGAAGGTCCGGGCGTACTGTGCCCGGAATGAGATAGACACTAACAGCCCTCCCTCAACGTGAGGGAAGGCCGAGCAACAGTGCCACGAGAGTGCTTCAAGTCGAAGTGGTACGCAGAGTGGCTTTTAACTACAGCCCTAACCCTCACACTCTCACAACAAAGGCAGCTGCCAACTAGGCACGCATGCTAGACTCTCCCACTCCACGGCCCTCGCCCTCCCGTGGAGGCGAGCGGCGAGACCCACGCCGATAACGGTCTCCACTCGTTGGAGGGGGCGGCGGCTCCAAGTCGGAACCGTCGCGCCCCTCACGGTCGCGCAAGTGGCGCCGACCGTGGCCACTCTTCTGCCTGGTCTTGCGCGCAAGTTTGCGACGCAGACGCTGGACAGACTCCGTCTCCGACGGGGTAGAGGACTCCGAGACGGAGTAAGACAACTCGTCTTCCGATACGGAAGGAGAGCGCCGCGAGTGTCGGCGACGACGGCGAGGAGGCGAGTATGCCCGGCTCGCGCGACGTTTGCCACGCCCAAGTGGGGCTGGCTGGGGCATAATAGCCCCAATACGAGCCAACTCGGCTGTCATAAACTCCGCCACCGACTCGCAACTCGCGGTCGCCACTGCAGTACGAACGCGCTCCTCAAGTTGAAGAGTCTCGGAACTCTGTAGGGTTGCGGTCGACGCGGCCAACCAGGAAATGGTGCGCACCAACGTGGTGATCATCATCTCTGAGGTTAGAGGCGTGGGCGGCAACACCAACTTGGGGTATACCGTCAGGAGGGTGGCCCCCAAGTTGGGGGACACCGGGGTGGAAGACTCCACGGCCACGCTGATCGGGATGTTCCCGTGAGGTTGGAAAGGAACCGGAGGAAGCGGAGGGGCCCGCCGAGGTGGCGGTACCCGGGTGTAACTGCGACCCCGACTTGGGGCTCCCGCAGTGGGTTGAGTCATGTGGTCATCATAGGACGGCACGGCCATAACTATGGGCTTGTCCGGGGGTGGCGCAGTGTGGCGATCCACCCCCGGGGCATACGGGTAGTCCCCGATGCCCAACCCCTCTCGTAGGACCACACGGCCGTCGTGAAGTTCACGAGCGACCCACACGAACTGGCGAAGTGCGCCATCGTCCTTGGGCCCACGAGTGGGGCGGCGCAACTTGTGCTCAATGCTCTCCCACTCGATAAACTTATGGAGCCGGAGCATCTCCTCAAGTAGAGTGAGTTGTCCTGATGAGCACCCCTCAGCAACTAGCTGAAGGGTGAGCTGTTCCAAACCCTGGATGAGCCGGAGGGGGAGATGCCAGAGCATCCTCCGCCGCTGAACACAGGACACCCAGGTCGACATGACCTCGAGGAGCCACTGGGTGGCCAACATGGCCCACACCAGGTGATCAGGGGCAGCCGTCAACATGACGGAGCCGAAGTGGTCAAGCAACCGGGGCAACAACGCCGGGAACCCGTAGGGGACCTCAACTTGAGGCCACCACTCTGGCTTCTTCGGATAGTACTGCTCCTTACTGGCAGCAGACTGTTGAGGAAACTCAAGTTGAGCCGAGGTCACCAAGTAGGGACCTCGCCGGAAGTCTTTCTCCATCCGCACATCAAAGTGATGAGTGTGCGGATCGGCCTCGTGGAGGTACGGTGGGCGAGTTGCCACAGCGTCCCACGTGAAGGTCGGCAAGTCGCCGGGACCCGGGATAGTTCCCCCGCGGTCCACCATGGCCTTGGCACGCTGAACGTCCTCAACCTCCTCATCGTCCAGGAAGGCAAACTGGTCCGTCCTGAAGCCGGCAGGGAACCCGACCCTACGGGGATACTTCTCCCGTAGGCGGTCCCATACCCGGCCCATCGCTGCGCCAAGTCGGCCACAGCGAAGAACAGTCAGCCCCTCCTCATAAAGAGGCCAAGCGGGGTAAAACCACCGCCCCAAGGCCTCACGCGGGACAACTTGTCCCGCCTCCGGAGGAGATCCCGCCGTCAACCCAAAGCCGGGTGACGCGGGAGTCCCATCCCCCGGAGCGATCGCGGAGCCCCCGCCGGAAGTCCCGGCGGGTGCTGCACCGTAGGAGGTGTCCTCCATGCGCTCGTCAAGAGAGTCCGTCTCCACTCCCGGAGTCGCCATGACTCTCCCCAAGTTGGGGAGAGACGCTCTGGCTATCGCAGCACGAGACCCGCCTCGAGTTGAGGGGGACTCGGATCGTGGGTATACGGGTGGCCTCCCCAGCGTGGGGCGGCCCAGTGGAAGGTGAAGGGGAGGTGGTGGTGATGGTGAAGTGTGAACTGAGGAGAGCAAGCTGCCGAGTGGGCAAGCTTGAGGAGAGGGGCGGTCAACGTGACCGACTCCGCATCCGCGTGACGTACACGCTGGGGGACAGCAAGTCGCGCCCCCAACGCCGAGACGTGCGTTTACGCACCCCCTCACAGGGCCGACCGGGTCGGTCGGAACTGAGGAGAGGGGAGTGTGGCAGTATTGACCCCCAGGTAGGGGGGCAACACGTGCCATGCAAGGGGCGGCAGGCCACTAGCCTGATCCGTTCCTCCCCCTGCATTTGGGTCCATATTCCCTAAGTTTGGGATAGTTAGCTTAGTAGTAAATCCAACTTGGATTTGAGGGTTTTCTGCATTTATCGTCTTGAATTTTCGTGTGGCCCGGTGGGCAGGTGCTGGGGTGGGAGATTCTGAGTGGCGAGATTCTGAGTGGACCCTGGGGGGATAAGGGGAGGGACAGCGGGGCTTGGCCCTGCGTCCCCGTCCCGACCAAGAAACTGTTGGACCACACACCATCCTCTTGTTTGTCCGTGGGGGGTTTGCCCCACAACAGGGACAGAGTGTGTGCGACTTGCACTTCTTCCGGTTCCCCCGACACGGGAGGCAGCCCTAGCACACCGCCCCAACTTGGGTGCCGTGTGTGCTAGTGGTTTTTGCCACAGTCCCGTAAACAGACCGCTAGTCACCGCGCCGATGACCGCACGCCACGAGGCCGTCTTAAAGAACCCGAGCGGCGGCCACAACTCACACATGGCCTCGGTCCACAGGGTTTAGGGATTAAGGTGGGGTTGGGATATGTGGGATGGGTGGGGTTGGGATTCAGGTTGTTGCAATTGGGACGGGGTCAGCTCGACTTGCGCAGCAAGTCTAATGCGTTGGGGTGGGGTTGGACTGGTGCTGCCGAGCTGCTTCCGCCACAGGTGGCGCCAAAAAAGCGCGCCCATTTTGGGTGTGCGCCACCGCGCGCCGTGATGTGGCCGGGAATGGACGGGGCGGGCCGGGGGGTGCCCTGGGACGCCGCAGCCACCGGCCGACCGCCGCCATATCCACTGGGGTCGACCGCGTCGGCTGCGCCATGCTGTGGCACATGGTCTGGTGCTCTCGGCGGTTTTGCTTTGACTCTGCGGCACGGACGGACCGATTGCTCGTCGTGTGAGCACGTCGGGCGGTTGCTGCTGCTTTCCCACAGGGCCATGGAGTGTTTTTCTGTGTATGGAGGGACCGAGAGCGACTCCTCTTCCTCCTTTGGCGACCTTGCCAACAATGGCGCCGATGGCGTCGCAGTGAGCAATGCGGATGGTCATGGGAAGACCTCGGGGACCTTTCCGCTGTTCAAGAAGGAGCGCTCCGGAGCGTTCAGAGTACGTTAATGCGCGTTGTATCATTCTTCGGATACTGGCCGTTGTTGCCTGGGTGTTTCATCGAGGCGCACAGGAAGAATCTTACGTGCATGAGTGGTAATATATTGTCCTCTTTTTTGTCCCCTACCTTCCGTAGCGCGCGTTTCGTTTTTTCTGCCCCCCCACTCTGCCTCCCCCCCCCCCCGACCGGCAGATCAGCCAGCTCAAAACGGTCGGGCGCGTATCAATCTTGACGCTCAGTCCAGCACGCAGTATCTGTGCACCAGCGACAGCGGCGGCGCGCACGTACTGAACATGGGCGTCGTGGCGTGCAACAACTGGTTTAAGGACAGCGCCTTTACGTGGGGGGTGCCCAAGAGCACGGATGACACCATTGCTCACATTGGCGGGAGATGCGATCCCTACTCCGTGCGAAAGCGCAGCTGCCAACCCCCCAACGTGTGTTCATTGATGGCATATTCGGTGGCGGACCTGGTCCATGAGGAAGTGAACTTTGAGCACACTACCTGGGTATCCGCGATGATTCTATGTGAGGACAACGACTCGCCGGAACGCCGAGTGCACAAAACCACACTGTTCTGTTTTTTTTTCTTCTCCTTTTTGTGCTGTCATACAAGATGCGGTCGTGGTGTTGCATTGCCCATCTGCATGACTTTGGACCTGACCTGACCACTCATTCATGTTCCCCCTCGTGTTTTCATTTTTTATTCTGGTAGGCGTTTTACAAGACCGTACAGAAGATGGAGTAAGGTGGATGTTCCTTCAAAGACAACGCGGGCTGCCCATGTGGAGGCGCGTCTGTGTGTGTCCCTCGCCGAGGCAGCCGGGGCGCTTGTCTTGGCCGCTCTGGTTGGCGCTCCGGCGACTTGCTCAAGAGGCATGGCGGGCACATGTTCACTGCTGTGCCCCACGGTGTGGACGACGAGAAGCTCTCCAAGTGGCTGGAGTCTGGAGTGGAGAAGGAGGAGCCTGGCGAAAGCTGCTGCTTTATTTCCAGTAAGCGGGTGAAGGACCGCTCGTGCAAGCGGCATGGCGGTCTTCTACTACGTATGCGACGGGCTGCTGGCGGCCAGTGCCCGGTGCGGGTGGAGGTGCACACCCGGATGCCGCTCCCCAAATCCGGGACCGTGCGGGTGATCGTCGTGCTCCGTGGCGTCCACTCCCGTATCTTTCCCGTCTGCAAGCCGAGCGGTGAGACGGTTCATAAGATTGTCGCCGATAATCCCTGCCTATCGATCCGGTATCTTCAGGTATGCGAATGTTACCTTAATGCTTTTTTGGTGTCTGGGTTTTTTTTTTCTATCGGGAATTGGTCTAGTGCCGACACAGGCAGTGGGCCCGTTTTTCCGAGGCATGGTTGCTGACTGGGAGAGCTCGTGACTTCGTCCGCTGCGCAGGCGGTGGAGCCGGTCGGCTGACAGACGGAGGGGGAGGGTAGATGGAGCGGCATTCATTTCGTGCCAGCACCTCGCTGACTGTAGAAACGGTTATTTTTATTGTGTTCTGTGGGAGCTGCCAACAGAGCGCGATCGCTGACGCGAGCGAGGGGGCCCCAGCCAGCAGCGAATTCGTGTGGAAGCTGCGCCACCATGCGTGCCTGGCGGCACATCCGTTTGGGCAGGACCTGTTAGGCGTCATGGACCTGCGGCGCCGCAGTGGCAAGGAGCATCCTTACGTCAAGTCCTTCATCGACAGGGACGACTTCACCTTCGTGGTCTTGCAGAACGAGGAGCAGGCACGCTTGTCAGGAAAGCTACGCCAATACGAAGCGGACTCTACGCTTGAGGTGGTTGCCCCTGGAGCGGCAAAGGATGGCTTCGCAGCTGAAACCGTCGCCAGCTCCGGCAAGCGGGCCTTCGACTGGAATCAGTTCTCCATTGTGTACGTTGCAATCGACCATCTTGGGAGACACATGGCGTTCTTTAATTCTTATTCTTCGCGGGCGCGGTTTTGACTCACCATGCATACCAGCTCTATCTATCTTTCATTTCTTGCTTTTGATCCATTTCTGTCCATGCAGTGCATTCGTTCCGTCTATGAACCGGGCCGTTACGCTGTTTCGCGCCATAGTAATAGGCACGATAACGGCCGTTGTAAGAGACATTGCTTGAGACTTTCCTTGCGTCCGCGGGCGCCAGCGGGCTGGTCGCGCCCGCTGGGGTACGCGCGGAATAGAGGAGGCACCCGGGGGGCGGGCGCAACACGCCGTTCGTGTCCATCACCATGGACTTTGAGACTACCCAGCACAACGGCTTCTTCTAGCCCATGAGCCGCGTTTTTGGCGGCCAACCCTCGTACTACTTTGGCCGCGCCATTGGCTGTGGCGTGCACTACAAGCACTTCTTGCTGCAACGTGTTGCCAACAACGTGCGGCATGAGTTCTTTGTGCGAATGATGGCATTCAGGGACGCAGAGGGCGACGGGGGGATGGACGCCGTGCGTCAGAAGCTGGAACAGCTGAGGTTGGACCGTATCAACGCTCTTGAGGGAGACCGAGCTCACGTGATTCAATGGCTGCTGCGGACACGGGCGGCCCTGCCGGCCGCAATTTCCAAGGCCAGTGGGGCCTTGGTGCTGACAGGGATGCTTGCCAGCAGCAACAACACCAATCGCTGCGAGGCCCTCAACCGGCAGGCCAAGCACATCATCAATGAGAGTGGATCGAGGACGTTGCTGGAGGTGATTGAAGCGCTGTCCGATTTTGACAAGCGCACGATGGCTGCCGCATCGGTAAGCCCAGACGCCAGCACGCACGTGTCTGACCAAGTGGCCCGCAAGAGCAAGGGCATCGCACGGAATCAGAGCACCAATGCGGTTCCCGCGCACAGTCTTGGGGGCTTTCACCATGCTCACGAAGGCATTGCTCATAAAAGGGCGCTGTAAAAGTACTAAAACAGTGCACCCGAAGGGACGGAGCGCAACAAAAGAAGAGAGCAAGTGGAGGTTACGGATAGGTCAGAGACGAGGAAGATGCTGTTAAAAACGGAAAGAAAAACAAAAAATAAAAGCGAGTCAAGTAGGGCACGATGCAAGAGCAGGGAGAGTGCAAACCAGGAAAGCAACAGCAGCCATGAGAAGCACAAGACAGGTAGGGCACGAACAGAATAAGAGGTATCGGGAGGTAGCGACAGAGATCACCGAGGGCGCCGGTTTAGGGGAAGCAGGGTCGTGGTCCGACCCAGCCGGGCATGACAAACGAAAGCGAGAATAACGACGGCAACGAGAGGAGAGAGAATCTGGCAGTCAGTGTCCGAGCGGAGGAAACAGCGCGTGGAGTGGCCCTTGGGTCGGCGGTGGAGCAACCAGCAGGTGGGAACACAGTCAGACAGGTACAAAGCAGAGGGCATAGGAACAGGCGCGTCGATGGGCTAGGGGGCGCAAGCGGCGCAAGGAAGCTGCGGGCCGGCACTCACAGTCGTACAGGTAGAAGTGAAGAGGCAGGAGCCAGGAGGCAATCGTGACAGGGAGACAGAATGGGGCACAATCGACAAGACGGGAGCACGGTCGGGTGACGATGCGCCGCACGCGGCAGGAGCACAGCTACAGACAGGGCACCGGCGGCATTAGCGGGCGTGCGGGAGGCCGGTGTGGGTGCCTGGAGATGGCCCTAGCGACTCAAGCGGAGGGGGGTGCGATAGTGGACACCCACATGCGACGCTGCCAATGAATCGCTCCCTACCCTCGGGGGGAGGGTGGCAGGGACACAGGCCGGCTCACGCGGCGCGGCGCGGGGAAGACGAACGGGGGGCGGATGGCTGTGAAGCAGATAGGCACGTACGGCGCGGCGGCAACAAATAAGCGGGTGGTGCAGGGAGCACACATGTGCGCACATTCCGGCGGCAGCGAGATGCGCTCCCTGACAGGGAGGTTCCACGGTGTGCGAGGGTGCCGCGGGGGGGGGGCGGCGGCGCGCGCCAGACAGGGGGGTGTCGCGGGGGGGCGGCGGCGCGCGCGCTGGTGCGGCGGCGGGGGGGTGGCGTCCCCCTCCGCGCGCGGTGGCGCGCGGCGGGTGGGGGGGGGGCGGCTCCCTCCGCGCGCGGTGGCGTGCGGCGTGGAGGGCGGGGGGGCGGGGGGGGGGCGGCCCCCCCCGCGCGCGGTGGCGTGCGGCGGGGAGGGGGAGGGTGGGAGGGGGGGGCGGCCCCCCCCGCCCGCGCGGAGGCGGGGCGCGCGCGCGCGTGGAGGGGCGCGCCCCGAGATCCAAACCCCACCCGACCGGGGCCAGGCATCCCAGCCCCACCCGTGCCCATTTTACAGATGCAAGTCACTCGATGCAAGTCACTCCACTGAATACACCGAAGCGGTCCCAACCCCACCCGTCAGGATCTGTTCCAACCCCACCTTCGTAGCAGGCCCGCTCGTCACCGCGGCAAGGCATCCGACCGGGAGAGGTGTCCACGTCGACGTGCAGCCATGATCCCGTCCGCTTGTAAGCAGGCGGCACACCGACGGCTCCTGGAGTAACAAGGGCTGGGAGTGGGGTTGGTCAAGTGGGAATGGGTGCGAGGAAAGGGGCAGCCAGGGGCGCGTGCGGCGGGAGGGTGGAGTCGGCGATGGTGAAAAAGGATGGTGGACAAGCTGGGAAGACCACACCGCTGGCGACAGCTGTGGTGGAGCAAGAGGGGAGGTATGACTCCGCTTCATGCCTCGGCCAACTAGAAGGCGGAACACGCACCATGTGGCTGGCCTCGCTCGGGACATGCAAGGAAATTTCTCTTTCAAGACTGCGGCCCTGGACGGCCCCTGTGCGTGCAAAACGGAAATTTCACGTACGTTTCCATACGTGTCTGCAAACTCGACATCCCTACCTGTGTCCTTGGGACAAAATTGTTGACAAGCCTTTTGTATGTGTCTCTGGGCCACTGAGAGGAGTCCACGTAGGCATGAAAAGAAGGTGTAAAGAAAACCCAGGATGCGCACCCTAACTAGTTTTTCTTTTTTAGGCGTGTGCCGTCACCACACGGTAGGCTTCGGTAAAGTTGAAACTAGACATGTGTTTATCACGCCCAGCACGTGATGTAAAGTTACGCATTTTCCGTGATCTCATTCGTGATTTCGCACGTGTTCACTCGTCACGCCCAGGCCGCAAAGCACGCCCAGTTAAGATAGCCTCCTTCCAGTGATCTGGCTCTGGTACCCCGTAAAGCGACGTGCAGCTCGAACGATATGGTACGCTGCACAAAAATGATACATCGAGCGCACTTTTCTCAAGCCGCCGAGAACCTTCGGGCCACGGGTCTGCGCCAATCAGGTGCCTTCACGGTATGACCCGGTGTTACGGGCCCAACAAGGGGCGCGGTGGATCCCATCCGGGAAACCGCAGAAGCGTGCTCATCCAGCGGGACAGGCGGAGGGGGGCACGCTCGGTGGGGGGGCAGCGACACGGGGGGTGGGGCTGGTGCCGTGGTCGGCGTCGACGACGGTGGGGACATCGACGACGGCGACGGCGACGGCAACGGCAACGACGGCGACGGCGACGGCGACGGGAACGGAAGCGGCGGCGGCAGCGGCGGCAGCGGCGGCGGCGGCGGCGGCGGCGGCGGCTGCGGCGGCGGTCACGGCGGCAAGGACAGCGACGGCGAAGAGGTCGGCGGCGGCGACGACGAAGAGTTTGCGGGGCGGGGGAGGGAGAAGACGGCCGCGGCGACTGCGACGGCGACGGTACGGGTGGAGTCGGTTGCGACCGCGGGCGCGGTAGTCGAGGAGGTGGTGGCCGTCGCCCCGCGAGTGCCGTTGCCCGCGGTGGCGGCCACCCCGCATACCGAGGTGCCTGTGAAGCAAGCCGCAGCGGCCGACGCGGCGTCGGTCGTGACCGCGGCGGTGGCGATGGCGACGGCGGCCTCCGCGGCGGGGGCCGACGCGGCGGCGGCGGCGACCAACGCCTACATGGCGGTCTGGGCGGCCGCCGCGGCGGCCGCCTAGGCGGCCGTGACGGCGGGCAGGCCTCAGGCGGCTGTGGCGACGTGTTTTGGAGAGGGTAGTGGCGGCGAGAGTGTTTAGCGGGGGAGGGGAGTGGGCGGCAGGCGGTCGCGTGGACGTTTTGGTGTGGTGGGAGCAGGCAACTGGCGACTGTGGCTACGTTTTCTCGGGGGGGGCAATGGTGGCGCAGGTGTCTGGGGGAGTGAAGGGGAGGGGGGCAGGCGGCCGCGGGGACGGTTACAGGGAGAGGGTGGGCGGACGATGGTGGCGCTTCGTGAGGGGGGGGCCAGTCGGTGGGACGGCGAGGTCGGTGTTTGGGCTGAGGGGTGTGGTGGCGGCAGCCGCGCTTGGGCCGCAGGGAGAGCGTTTTAAGGGGCGGTTGCGTCCGTTTTTGGCGAGGGGCGGGAAGGGGACGTTGATTGCTTCGTTGAGGGGAGTCCGGTCACGCGCGGAGGCGGGGTTGGTGTTTGGGCGCGAACATCTGCGGCGATGGCGAGAGAATCGATAGCTGGATGGGGGTGCGGGGTTCCGGTTCGTCTGCGTGAGGGTAAGACGGGCGGGGTGAAGTCACTGTTACACCTGGAGTGGAGTGGGCGGCGGCGGCTGTAGTGGTGGTGGTGCTTGCGCCACAGCGCCGGTGCCCGCGCCTGCGCAGGCTTTTTTTTTTTCTGTTGCGGCCGCAGGGGGTCGGGCGCGGCGGCACCGATGGGCAGGAGGGATATGCACGGCTGGGTACTTCTGCTCTAGCGGGAGGGGGGAGAATCGGGTGTTGGATTGGCACAAGGTATTGTGGGGACCGACTTGGAGTGGGCCTCGGGATGGGCGGGGGCGGTCAGCCCGACAAGCTAAAAAGCACCAAGGCTTTTCGTGCACTTGCGCCTCTTGTCACATGAACCATGCCCCCCCCCCCCACGCCCCACATGCGCGCGACGTCTTCCCCCCTGCTCCCTGGGGCCGCGCACTGTTAGCGCCTACGCACCCATCTGGGCACACCCCCCCGCACCGCGCTCCGTTCGCCGAAGGTGGACCCGCCCAAGTCCCCGCATGAGGGACCGTCGCGGAGGGTAGAGGGCTGGGGGGGGTTGTCTCCCCGAGGTGCCTGGACCAGGAGAGGGGAACAGGAGAGGCAGGTAGGGGGGAAACTGCCTCATGAGGAGGTGTGCGGGGCACCTGCCGATCGTGCCCGAAAGGGCATGGTACACATGTGTACCAGGCTTCTTCGTGGACCAATCAAACGAGCCCATGACATGGAAAATTTACCCCACGAACGTCCCTCTCAAGAACCGGGACTCGGGCACGGAAAAGTATTCTCAAAACAATGGCCTCCTGGTGCCCCCCGGCTCTTCCCCAAAACCGACCTCCCCTCTTCCATGCCTCAGCTAGGACATGGGCCCGGTCCGACCCCCGAGACGAGCAAGACAATCCGAAAAGGCAGTCCCCATTTCAGGGTCGCAAGCAACCGGTCCACCCAGGGTGTCCCTGAGAGCGGTGCACCAGCCAGGAGACCCAGGAACCTCATGAGTTCGCATGGACCTCTGTGATCCTTCTGTCAGCATAGCGGCCGTGGACCTCGTCACAGCCGGTGTCCTGCCCGGGCCCGAGCGGAGAAGAAGAGCGATGTATCTTTTTTGTGCAACGTACCATAGCGAGAAAAAAAAATCATACGTAATCAAGAGGAGCTCATATCGCACGTGGTGATGTAGGTCGCGACCATTCCCCTCCAGGCAGCCTGGCTCCAGGTGCCCGTTTGTGTCTCTCTTGCACGTCTCTCTGCTCTTTTGTGGGTGTCGGAGGGACTTGTCAGCCACTGAGATGCGCCCGATCCCACTGTAGGGCACTCCCCGGGCGTGCTGCACAATCCTATCTAAATTTAGGCATGTAGGTACCTAAATAGACCTGGGTGTGCTGCGGGCCGCTCGTTAACAGGTGCTGCTAAGGTCGGTCGATTCTATTGGCCAGATGAATCTAGAATCTAATGTGAGCATGGCACCCTACGCATATGCTGACAGGTGGGGATGGTGGTGCCACTTCATGGGGGGAGACGGCCGCACCCGCGCGGCGCGGGTGGGTGCAGCGCCGGGAAGTGCGGAGCTGTTTCCACGGGGGGTCACGCCTAGTTAAGATGTGCAGCCGGGGTTTCTTTACACCAGCCTTTTCAAAGAACGTGCAGCCTTGTAAGTGGCTGAGAAGAAAATTGGGGTTTTTTCATGACCCCAATTTTCACCCCACGCCACAGAGGCCGTGACGGACGGTCGGGCGCAGCCCCGGTGACGCGGCCACCCAGATCTTGCGCATAAGTGTGTCCCCGCGATTGAATCTATCCCACCCCTTGCACGACATTTCCACCCCTCCCCCCCCTCCTCCCGTCGTCTTGCCGCCTCCCCCTCCAACCCCCCCCCCGCCGGGGTCTGAAGGTGACAGCCCTTCCCCCATCAAAAACTCCATTCCTGTCGCTGTTACCCCGGGCATTCTCAGACATCTCTGAGATGCCCCGGGGAAGCGTCTGCAGGTGTACTATGAGGGTCGACAAGCCTCCGAGATGCAGAGGACCGTACATCCGCCACAGGTGGTAGTGTCACAGCCATGGGGGGACCGCACCTCCCCCGAGACGTGAAAAGACGCCCCCTGCGCCGGGCCCACCCCTGTTTGACCTCGCCAACCTCGGGTGTGACCGGTTAGTGAGCCTTTGGGGGGTGTGCCGAGCGAGGGTGGGGCCCTTTGGGCGCTGTGCGAGGGGATGAGGCGGGGTGGGTGGCACTTCACCAAGGTGTGGTGTTTCGTTCCGTCAGCCGTTCTTTGAAGAACGGTTGACTCTCCACCATGCATTCTTTTCCATTCTTTTCTATTCTCACCTGCCCCGCACGGCCGCGACAACGGGTGCCGGTGAACACGTGTACATTCTTCAACTTCCTGTGGCCCAAAGGAAGAAAAAGACCTGACACCTCGCTCTTGAGCCAATGCGGTGACAGAATTGCCTCTCAGAGCGATCGAATTGATCTTTGTCGGCCGATGAGGAGACGAGGCAGCCCGTGAAACCCAGGCTGCACACGCGCCCTCTTCACTAGGCGTGGGGTGGGGGTGTCGGGCACCCACCTGCCCTGTCACCCAGCCACTAGCGGCTGGGTAGCGCGCTACGGCCAAGACAAGGACGGGTGGGCGGGTGACCAACAGCTGCCGGCGGGCGCGGCCGGCACGGCGGGGGTGGGTGGATCAGCAGCATGTTCGCTGAGCGGACCGCGCCGGCCGCGGGGCCGCGCCCTCCACCCCCCCCGGGCGGGGGGGTGGGAGGGGGAGGAAAGGGCCGCCCCGTGTGGAAGGGCTGGGAGGGGCTGGTGCTCGCGCCGCTGTATCCTCACTTTTGTACCTATCGCATTGACATCTGAGCGAAGGGGGGGATGGGGGCGCGTGCACACCTCACCCCCGCTGAGTTTGATGTGTGGCGGGTTGGGCAGACGGCTCCCGCTGGGGGTGGGTGGGGCGGCAGACGGTCCCGCGCCGCGTGGACGCCCCCAGACGTGCGCCGCCTGGGTCGACGGCCTCCCCCTGGGTAGAGTGGGGGGAGGGGGGAGCGCGCCGTCTCCCGCGGGGTCACCTACGCGATTCTTCAGCTGGGAAGTGGAATCCTCACCCCCCCGACCGTGATGGGGACCACGGGAAGGGGGGGGGGGGGGTGGCAGATGGCGACGATGGTGGCTACCCGGTTGGCGCATAAAGGCGACGCCCCGCGGCAGCCTCTGCCGCGGAGATGGGCGGGGAGGGCGACCACGGCAACGCTGTCACGGGCGGCTCGGTGGGCATAGCGCAGGACTCCCGTTGCGGTCGTCCCCACCCGCCAGCGCCCACTGCTGGGTTCACGGAAGCCGCTCCCTTCCCCCCCCCCCCCCCCCTGCCCCCCACATCACCGGACCAAGGCCAAGGACAGCCGCTTGGCAGACCGTCAGGCAGGCGGGTTGGCCCCCCGCTCTTCACCTAGTGTTTCTCTTCCCATCATCCACCCCCCCGACTCTTCCCGGCTCTGCTTTGCCGATTGACCTCTTGTGTCTGCCCCCACCCCCCGCCCTTTGTTTCTCTTCCGAAGCAGGATGGGGCCCCTACGCTGCCGTGCCGCCGCTGCCGTTGCGGTGGCCGCCGTGTGCCTGGCGGCCCAGCGTGCCGGGGCGGCGGTGGCCGCGCTGCCCCCCCCCCGTGGGGTGGCGGCCGCCGCAGCCGCGGCAGCCGCCGTCGGCGGCGCGGCCACCCTCCCGGCGTCGCCCACCGACCGGGGCCTGCTGGTGGACCTGGCGGGCCTGTGGGGGAACCTGGTCACCGCCACCGTCGGCGGCCGCGACGGCGCCGGCGACGGCGCCGGCGGCGCCGGCACCGTCCTCCCCCGCACCCGCCGGGACAGCCCCACGCCCGCGGTGCTCATCCTGCTCCACGGCTACGCGTCCTCATCGGCGGCGCGACTGGACGACGTGGCGCAGTCGCTGACGCCCGCCCTGCGGGAGCACCTGTCCATTGTCGCGCCGTCGACGCGCCGCCGCGACGCAGCGGGCAATGGGCGCTCCTGGTTTGCGTTTACCCGGGCGGCGGGCGCCCGGGGGGGGGTGTACGTGGCCGACCCGGCGGTGGACGCGGGGGCAGACCTGGCCGCCGCCCGCGCCCGCGTCGACGGCCTCGTTGCCGCCGCGGTCGCGGCCGGCGTAGAGCGGTCACGGGTCGTGGTGGCGGGCTACAGCCAGGGGGGCGGGGTGGCCATGGACTATGGCCTCCGCTCACCCCCGGGGTTGGGCGGCGTCCTCTCCTACGCGGGCTTCCTGCCAGCGCCGGGCGGCTATGGTGGCGGCGATGGGGGCGCCGCCGCCACCCGCGGCGGGCGGGTGCTCCTCGCGCACGCGGCCGATGACGGGGTGACGCCGGCGGCGGCGGCCGACGTGGCGGCCGCCGCTTTTCGTGCCGCGGGGTGGGCGGTGGACCGCCCGCCGCTGACGGGCGGGCATGCCGTCTTTGCCGCCGCGGGGGGGGTGGTCAGCGCGTGGCTGACAAACGTCCTGCGCCTGGGGGCGGGGGGGGGGGGGGCGCCCCGCCGCCGCTGCCGCCGACGTCGCGGGCGCCGACGCCGACGCCGACGCGGACGCGGACGCGGACGCCGCCGCCGCTGACTCCGTCGCCGCCGCCCGTGGCCGTCCCGCGGCGGACGGTGGAGCCGCCAGCCCCCGCGCGGGCGTGTGGCTTTCTCAGCTATTGCTGGTGGGGCCGCCTCTTTTGAGCGTCTCCCTCCTCCCGGGGCAGACGCTGGCCACCTCCCGCGACGAGCAGCCTCTTTGGACGCTTCAACTGGGAGCAGACCCCCTGAGGCCACACCCCGCAACGCTCTTAACTGTGCGAGAGGGAGATGGGAGTATGGAAAGCATCGCGCGGGTGCACCTCGTAGGCACCCGCGTCTCGACTCATTTCCTCGGTCCCGTCACGGTCGGAGCCCCCCCCGTCCCCAACTCACTCCACTTCGTGAAAGTGCGCCGACGTTGGGGGTTGGAGCCCCCCCCTAAGGAGTCCCCAGCCACCAACGAGCCCATCGAGCCCACTGCACGTGCCCCGGGAGGCGCACATGAAGCGCCAGGGCAGCCCCCCGTGCTAGGCAGGCTCCTGCCAGAAGAGCAAAGGGGCCCGTAGGGAGAAAGGCCGACAGGATCCTGATTGCCAGGCGACCCCGCCCCTGTTGCTGCCGCACAGAGTGGCGGACGAAGGGCATCAATGCCCTGGCCACCACGCCCACTGAGCGGTGCCCAGGTGTCGCCGCTCCCGCCCCCCCCCCCAACTCAGACCAAAAGCAGGGCAGCCTCCTCCTCCCTCCCATCCCCTGCTCAAGTCCCACCAGCAGCCCAACCTCGCCTCGGCGCAGCCCCAGGACAGAGGCCGCGGTTGCGCAACGGGAGACCCACGGCCACAACCCGCAGCGCCTCGCCTGCCAGGGACAGCAGCCACCAGGCCCATCCCCACCGTCCTCCAACAGCACTAGACTCATAACTAGCGCAGAAGGACGGAAATGAACGGCTGCCGGCCACGCTGCGTCCCTCCATCGCTGCCGCTGTCGTGGCCGGCATGACCGTCGCCGACATTGACGCACCAAGGGGTCAGTAGCACGTTAGGAAGCGGGCAAGGGTGGGGGGGAGGAAGAGATATGGGCAGGGAGCGGCAGTGGCGGCAGGGGGCAATGACCGCACATGTCACATGCGCCACCGGCCACCTCGCGCAAATAAGTGGGCGTCCGACGGGTACGCTCATCGCGCGTCGCTCCCACCCAGCAGCACCGCGGGTAGAGGTGCCGCAAGAAGCACACTCGGGGGCGTCCCGCCCGCCGGGCCGACGCCTTCGCCCGCTACCGGCACGGCACCGGTGCCTTCCCCCTGGGCTACCCCGTTCTTGCGCGCCGCACGCGCGGCAGCCGCGCGGGCCTTGCGGCGGGCGTTGCTGACGCGCGCGCTCTCCCGGTTGCGCAGCACCCGCGCGCGCACCACCTCGTCGGTAACCGAGTCAATGTCAATCGGTACGCGCGCCCGCTTGCCGCCGCCCCGACCAGCGCCGCAGCCCCCGCCGCTTGGCAACGTGGGCGGCGGCGGGAGGGGGAGTGCGCCGGGGCGGGGTGCCAGCGGCAGCGGCAGCAGCCGCCGCCGCTGACGGCGGTCGTCTTCTCCACGGGGGGGGATGCCCAGCCCGTCGCCGCCACCGCAGGCGTTCGGCAGCACCAACCGCGCCGGGTGGACGCCCCCACACGCAGACAGCGCGGCCGCCCGCAGCCGGTGGGCCACCACCCAGCTGCTGGGTATGGTAGAGGTGACCACCTGCAAAATCTCTGTGTCGGGCCCGAGACCGTCAGCGTGCACCCCCGGCGCCGACGCCATGCCACCGCCAAAAGTGCCCTCGTGGGAGGTGAGAGCGGATACAAAGCGGCGCCGCAAGTCCTCCACGTCCGGGTCGGCAGTTGGGGTCGAGGAGGGTTGAGGGCAGAAGGCACGCGAAAAGGCCCCGGGTGTATGGTCCGGCAGTGGAGAAGACATGATCATGGACATCCGAGAGATGACGTGCACCTCCCCCCCGGGTGTGCGAGGCCGCACCCAGCTTAACGCACAACAATCGAGTGACGTATCCTCGTCACTGTCGCTCCTGCTTGCGACCCCACGGCCGCGCCCAAAGAACGACACAATGGCACGGGTTCCATTGGTAGAAGCATTACACATGAACCCCGAGGCGGTGTCCAAAACAAATCGAGAAGTGGGGGTATGGAAGTACTCCCCAGGCAGTGCCTCCAGATGATCCACGACCGCGTCTTGGAACGTCACTCCGCACACCATCCCATCCTTTGCGAAAATGGGCACATGCAGGGTGGAGCTGGCTGCAACGACGGGGCCCAGGCCACTGCCATCGTCATATCCAACGCCCGGGAGGGAAGGAGGGATAGGGGGGGGCGGGGAAGGCGGCGGCGGCGACGGCGGGATCTCAGGTAGGCCAGCAGCGGTAGGCGCACCAGCCGCCCACTCGGATGGTGGGGGCACGGCTGCATCGCCTCGGGCAGGCAGAGCTGCTTCGGCGGGGTCACAGAGCAGGTCGCTGCCGCTGGTGCTGTCTGCTGGAGAGCCCTCAACGTCCCAGCCGACGGCTGGCAAGGAACTCGCCTCCCAGTCAACGCCAATCGACGCACCGGCTCCCCAGTCGTCGCCTGATACGGTGGCCGCCGTGTCCCCCCCGTCCACGGTCCACTCGCCCGAATCGGCAGAGGAGAACGCGGCAGACTCGACGGAGGTCGACGCGACGTCGTTGGGTGTCGCGCACGCAGCGTCGGCGGAGCCGGCAGCAGCCGTCCGAGGCGGCGGCTTGGACGGCAGCGGCGGTGTCGGAGGGGACGGCGCCGCCGCCGCAGACGGCGCCGACGCCCCCGGCGGCAACACCAGCCGACACATACAGTCCTGCACCACCGCCATCCGCAGCGCCTCGGGGGTGACACGGACGGCCGGCGCGCCGCCGTCGCCGGCTGTGGCGGGGTCCCCGCCCAGGGGGGGCACCAGGCAGAGGGGCCCCAACCAGTCGACCGCGACGGGGGAGCGGGCGAGGATGCGGAGCTCAGGGAGCGCCAGCAGGGCCGCCAACGACAGGGGCGTGCCACCCGTCCGGTTACCAGGGGGAGTCATGGCAGCGACGCCAAGGATAGGGGAGGTAGGAAAGGGGGCGGGTGCGGGAAGGCGAAACCCCAAGGTGGCCGCCCGGCAGGGAGAAATAGACGGGAGCTCGTCGGGAGCGGCTCGGCCGGCAACCAGCTGCTGGCGTCTAACGGAGGGGTCGTCCCGGGGTCGCCGAGGCCGCCGCAGCCGCCGGCCGGCTCGGCGGATGAAATGGGCGGGCGGGCGGGTGGGCAGCGCGAGGTCGCGTCCGTCGCGGACAGAAGGGCGCGTGGGGGAAGGGGGGACAGGCGCGTGGTCGCCGGCGGCAGAAGGCACTGCTGTCCCGCCCGGCGCGAGTGAACGCGCCGTGCCGACGTCGAGCGAGACAGCGGGGCCCAGCGCGGGCGCGCGACGTCGGCACGCGGCGCCCCCTCCCCGTGCGGCCAGCAGACGGCAGACGCCCCCGCGCGAGCGAGCAGCCCACAAGGGGGGGAGGCACGAGGCGGGGCTCCCACAGGAGTGATGGCAGCTGCTGTAAGGCGGCAGAGCGAGGCCCCAACTGCTGGCGCTTTGAGGAGAGGACGCTTTTTGCCCCAGTAAATACAGTACAACGTCATGTACTTGTCACTGTGCTGCAGTCAACGGAGATACAAGTGAGGTACTTTTCAGATGCGCAGAGACCAGCGTCAGCGGACGCACGGGTGGCGCAGTGGGGCCAAGACCAGGTACCTTATTTTCGGCGAATCGGGCCCGAATCGGGCCCGAATCGGACGCGTCCGCCGTTGCACGTGTGCCCTGGAGACCCCGTGAGGGCCGATTTCCACGTGCAATACGCGGCAATACGATGCTACGAGCAGGGAACAGAACAGTTTTTTGCCCCTTCTCGACGACCGTCATGAGCACGACGTGGCCTACCTTCTCATATAACGCACGTCGATATCTGTTCTGTTCCGGCTGTGAACGCTGTTTTTGAACACGATGTTGCACGACCCGTTTACACGTTCCGTGGCGACTCGTGGGCCGCCCCGCATTTCGGCGTGTATTGCACCCCACGCCCGGTCCTGAGATGTGCGACACATTTCACGCCCCGTGTCCAGATCCTTGAAAGCAACGTGAAATCCCAGTTAACTGTTTTAATGTATGGCATGACCGTTTTATGGCGCAGTGGAACACGTATCGCGCAAAGGGCGACATGGTGGACATGGTGTTTTTCTGGCGCCAACACTCGTGCGTCGCCACAGAGGTCCCAGACAGGTGGCAGGCACCCACGAGGGAAAGCTCCACCTGCCACGGCCCACGCCGACGTCTTCATCCCGCCGGCGACGCGCTCACAACGGTCTCACAGCTTCGAAACCTGGCCCTGTGCTCGTTGTTTTGCAGTAAATGTGTCGATTCTCGCAAGAAAGTGGAGGTGAGCTGCACGTCCACTGGGCTGCAGTGCACGTTTCACAACATTTCTTGTACACGTGCGTGCACGGTTGTTGGAATTCCGGGGCGTGCAGGTCGGCGAAACGTGCAGCCTACTCCAGATGTACTGCGGGGTGGCCGGGGCCCCGCCGGACTGCAGACACGGATTTGCACGTGCGACAGAGCGCATCACCGGAAAATGAGGTACCGGGTCTTAGCCCCACTGCGCGGTGGCGTCGGCGGCGCACGTAGACAGCAAAGACAGCTAGCTGCCTCGCTGCAGCGTTGGCGGTTGTTGTTGACCGCGATGGTCGGCCACGGCGGTACATACACAGCGGCTGTCGCCAGCAGCGGCTGCGGCGGCTGCGGCGACTGCCGCAAAGCCACCGCGTAGCAGCGGCGGCGGCGGTGTGGTGGCGGTCTGCGGCTGTCGACGCGGCGGCGGTACGTTGACCATCCTTGACATTGCGGTGGCTACGGGCGGTGGCGGCACCCGCGGCAGCACTGCCAACCCGACGTACGAACGATGCCGGTGGGCTCTCCCCCGACGGCCTGTCGGCCACTGGGCGTGGGGCGCCGCACAGGTTCAGGTTCATCCTTAGCGAGAGCGCGCGCTTCGCTGTCCCACCTGCGTTGAAAGGGCCGCCACTGACGCAGACAGTCGGTACCCAATTTTATCCGCACGCTTCTGGTAACAGTTGTTCATGCCCGAATCGGCATGCCCGATGCGTCTCGTGCCACTACCTGCCGCATTCGGCGTCGGGTTGCGGCCAAGTGCTACGGCATGGCCCCTCTTTAACCGCCCACAGCTCAGCCCGTAGTGCCCCGGTCAGGTCCCCAAGCACCATGGCGGGATCAGCACGTCGCCCCCTGTCCATCGCCGAGCGCACAATCATCACCACCCTCCTCGAACAGGGGAAGTCTCTGCAGGCCGTCGGTACGATATTGGGTCGCCGCAAGAGCACCATCGCCTACGCCGCCAAGGCCATGCGCTCTGCGGCTGCGGGCCCCCGGGTGGACAAGCGTGGTCGTCCAAAGGCTCTGACGGACCGCGAGCAGCGCACCCTCAAGCGGACGATGGACATCAGCGGGTTTCGCTCAGTGGCCTCCCTGACGGAGATGGTCAATACGACGCGCTCCCAGGCTACGGGGGGGGCTAAAAAAAGCCCTGTATCACCCTCTACGGTCCGTAGGGCCGTCCGGGCCATGGGGTTTGCCTCCCGGGTGGCGGTCAAGAAACCCTTCCTGTCGGACAAGAACATGGCCAAGCGTCTCGTGTGGTCCATCGAGCGGCGGGGCTGGTCGGCCGAGTGGGCGTCGGTGCTTTACACGGACGAGAGCTCCTTTGTGGTCCGGGACGGCAGCGCTTCCCGCGTTTGGCGTCGCCCCGGGGAGCTTTACGCCCCCCATCGGCTTCGGCCGACCTTCAAGGGCGGCCGCCAGTTGGTCATGGTGTGGGGCGCGTTCTCTGCGCGTGGCCACACGCCCCTGGTACGCGTGGACGGCACGATGAACGCCGACAAGTATGCTGGCATCCTGGAGTACTACATCGTGCACCAGATATGCGCCGACTTCGGGGCGCCGGACGCTGCGTGGCTACAGGAGGACCTAGCGCCCTGCTACGCCGCAAAGGCGTCCAAGGCTGTCAAAGATGCGCTCGGCCTGCGAGTGCTTCCGTGGGTTAGGCAGGGCTCTGACCTGAACCCCATCGAGAATGCGTGGGCGGAGCTCGAACGCGGTCTACGCCGACGCCCGACGGCGCCCAAGAGCAAGGACGAGCTGTTTGCAGCTCTCTGCGAGGAGTGGGACGCTATCCCGGCCTCCTTTTTTAAGGCTCTGACCGAGTCGATGCCCCGTAGGGTGCGTGATGTGATTGCCGTGAAGGGAGCGAGCACCAAGTACTAACAGGCCCAGTGGCTGGAATCGATGGTTGGCATGTGGTCATATTGATCCGTGCGATTCTCGTTTTTCCCCGTGCGGATAAAATTGGGCACCGACTGCACAGGAGGCACACCCGAAGTTCGGTGGGGGGAAGGGGGGCGTCGACGGGCGCCTCACTGGGCACCAATGCGGGAACTGGAGTGCCAAGGGGGCGAGCGACCCGTACCACGCCAGGCGCACGATAGGGGGTGGGGCGGACAACAGCAGAGAAGTGCTCGGGAGACGCTGAGCATTGGCGCACTCCCTCCCCCCCCACATCACCGTGGCTGGCACGCCACGGCAAGGCCGATTCCCCCCTCACTGCATGACACAGGCTGCTCCCCACTTTCGTTCGTTATGTCGGGCGTGCTGAAGCCCCCCCACCGCCCCCCCTCCCGCTGCTCCGAACTTCCCCCTCCCCTGCTCCGCGACACCCCGCTGCCGCTACCGCCACTACTGCCGTCTCCGCGGCGCTGCCACTGGTCCGTATGCATATCCCCTCCTCCCTTAAGACGGGTACGGCCACCGTCACACTGCCCCCCCCCCTCCCCCGCTCACGCGCCCGTCCCGGCCCCCGCGGTCGCCTACATTGGGCAGAGGGGCTCTCTCCGTAGCCGGACCGCGCCCAATCCGTCCCAGACGCCATCGCCACCACCCGTTGCAGCGGCGTCGTCAGTCGAGGACAATAATCTCCCCAGCCTTGCGCTTGCGGGCGCCGCCGCTCGTTGGGTGCCCGGCGTCCTTTCCTGCCCCTCCATCGGCCTTGGCCTTGGCTGCCGTTCGGGGCGTTAACCCGGCGGTGGCAGGGACGGCGGTGTCAGCGCCCTTCCCATGCCGCTCTGGCTTGACCGCCCCACCGGAGGACACCCCCGCGCCCGGCCAGAGCGGCAGCACCTCGTCCTTGGCTGCTCGCCCCTAACCACCGCCGGCCGTCGGCTGGCGGTAGGCCGGCGCTACCGCCCCCGTCCCCAATAGGATCCCCTTGGCAACGAGCACGCACCTCTCCCGGTAATACATGGTCACTTCCTCGGCGGGGAGAGTTGGCCCCCAGTCCGCGGAATAGGAACGGAATTTTGTGACCTTCACCATGCTGCCAACGCCGGCGGCCAGCGACCGGTTCTTGAACGCGTCCCGCTCGCTCAGTGGTGGCTTTGCCGCGGGAGCGCTTGTAAGCGAGCACCCCATCCCGCCCGTCGGCCGACACGGCTGCCACGCGAGGACGAGGCGGCCCAGTTCGGGGCAGTACTCGGCTGCTTCAGTGTCCCCACCCGCCACTGCCCCGGACCCAACGGTACGGTCCATGCGGAAGCGATTGTAGACGCAAGAGCCGTCTCCATCAGGGACGTCCGCTACCCAGCCACGAAAAACAACGTCCCTAGTAACATTCAATTACTTGAACGCCGCGGCGCAGTCCACGTAGAGCGACACACCCAGACCAGTAAACGGCTTCGGCACGGATTTGAACAGCTGCGTGCGGGCGGCAGCCCACGGCGCGGTGGCAGCGACAACCACATCAAACTCGTCGCCCGCTGAGAGCGTGGCGTACCAGCCCGGCGCCAATTGCTTGGCAGTCACCACGTCGGGCGGGACAACGTACAGGTCGGGGTACATAGGCGCGTCGTTGGTGCTCGTACAGCAACGCAGGTAGGTGACGCTGGGGCGTGGACCCCCGCGACAGAGGGGGGGGAACGGGGGCTTGACGTGGCCGCCATGCTTGTGCAGGACAAGGCCGGGATCGGAGCAGAGCCTCGCCTCTGGCGCCGCCATGACTCACGGCTGAGAAAGGAGGGAGGAGGTGAGAGGGAGGGGGGCAGAGGGGGAAGGAGGGCGGGGAGCGGAGGGATGGGGGGGGGGAGGGCGGGGAGCGGATGGGAGGGGAGGCGCGAGGGAAGGCAGACGGCAGGTCGCCGCAGCTTTGACACGGCAGGCTTCCGATGGATGGGGGTGGCCGGTTCCCCTGGGATGGGCGGCAGGTCGCTGAAGGAGGGGCATGGCAGATTGTCAGCACGCGCGCCAAGTCACAGCCAAGGCCGAGGTTGGGTGTGGCGCGCCTTTCTCGGGCAACGCTAGTGAGAGGCACTCATCAAGTCCGCAAGGCTGCACTGCAACTGCGCACATGCAGGCCCGAGCGCCATGGCAGCTGTCACTTCGCGGGTGCACTCTCCCCGCTCTCGCCATTATATTGTGCATCCCGGTTGACGTCCCAATCGTATGCACTTGGGCGGATTCCCGCCAGCTGGGGAGATCGCATTGACGAACGTGCATCAACTCCAGGTGGACACCGCGCCGATGCCGCCCGACCCAGCATTCACACTCACGTCAAAGGAAATACATACGTAACCATACACTGCCGTTCTCCGTCGATTTGGGACGGCGGCTCACGCGAGAGCGCCCCCACGACCAAACGGTCCGCGCCGCCCACGGGACGGGCCCCTCGCCAGCCGCTTGGTACTGTCCTCTTCGTTGGTGGGACGGCAACGTACCCATCTACGGTGCAGGTGGGCGGGCGTGGGGGGGACTTTGGGAGCACTGGAAGGCAGCTTCATCATTCGCGTCTTATCTGTAGCGCTAGAAAAGCACCTCCTTCCCCGACGTCTCCTGGCTTTCCCTCTGATCAAGAATCCACCCTCGCCCCCTACCAGGGTCTGGTCCTTCCCTACACCCCGAAACGGGCCGCTGACGCACCGTAGCTGCCGCGCCTTGACGGCGGTGACGACGGTTGCTGTGGTGGCAGCCCAGGCCGCGGCGGCGGCCGGTGGGGCGGCCGCGATGGTCCTGAAGTCGCCCGCAGCCGGAGCCGCGGCCGAGGCCACCTTCTCTGCCAAAGCCCTCCTCGAGGTCGACCGAGACCATATTGCAGGCAGTGTGACGGGCGCCAGTATAGGCCCGGTGGTGGTGGTGCTCGGCCACTTCCTCGAGTTCTACACCCTGGCGGCCCAGGAGGAGCAAAAAGCGCCGGCGGCAGCGTCTCCGCATCGGACGGCCGATGCCGAGGCGGCGGCTGGGCGGGCGGCGGCCGCGTGCAAAGCTAAAATTGTGATGAAAGCAGGTGGCCATATCGAAGGAGGGGTAGAGTGTGGTGGGCGTGACGCGGGATTCTT
Source organism: Pyropia yezoensis (assembly GCA_009829735.1). Taxonomy (NCBI): domain Eukaryota; phylum Rhodophyta; class Bangiophyceae; order Bangiales; family Bangiaceae; genus Pyropia; species Pyropia yezoensis. The sequence continues at coordinate 15,504,824 of CM020620.1, forward strand.
TGAGTGGAGGGATGAGGAGCGAGGAAGGCGTGTGGAAGGTGAAGGCCAGGGGCGGCTTGTTATGGTGTCACTGTGCTTGAGGGATCAAGGGAAGGGGAGAAAGCGAGCAAGCCACCAATTCCGTTACGGCATCTCACCTCGCCACTGCCGTGGCCACGCCCGCCGCCGCGGGGCAGCTGCTCCGCCTGGCCAGCGCCACCGAGGCCGAAACCACCTGCAGCCGAGGCACTACCTGCATCGCCTGCTCGCCGTCCTCGCGGCGCCCCTCTCCCTCCCTTGTGGGCACACCCACTCACCCTGCGCACTGCGCTCGCTCGCCGCCCGCCCTCGCGGCCCGCAGTGCAATGCGCTCGCGTCCAAGCGGAAGCTCCGGCTCATCGACCTGCCGCGTGTCGAGGACATTGGGGCGCACCTGCGGGAGACTCGGCGGCTGGCGGCGCTTGCCGAGGGTGTGACGGACCCTCTTATCGGATTTGCCTTGCAAATTCTCGGGGGATCCTCCTCACCTCATGTACCATGGTGGCCCACAGCGAATGAGAGGCGGCGGCACGTCGAAACACGATGAGGTGAAAAGAGGGCTGGGCGCGTGCAAGACGGTTGTTGGGAGGCTGTTGATGCGATGGGTCAGACATAGAACGCATTGCGTCGCAGGATGAGGCCGCGGGGGGTATTCGTGGTGAGTGGAAGGGAGGGGTCGCTCGCGACCGGGTCAAGGGCGGCAAGTCTCGACCGCCACGTGTTTCTCTTTGCGACGCCCTCGCCATTGCCACGATTCCGTGATCCTGAAGTCACACCCGTTGCCCCAATACTTGATCCGTGGCCACTTTTTCAGAAAAGCACCCCGTTCACGGCAACGTGCCTTTGCAGGCAACTTTTCGCGCCACCGCAGCGCCCAGACGATGATCGGGAATGCTTTCCCAACTCGACCACCGCGGTCGTGCGGCCACCGCCACCGCGGAAGACACGCGATGACGCTCTCCTCCTCCATCCGCCACACTCGTCTTGCCCCCCCCCCCCTGTCCCTCCTCCGCGCCCATTGACCAGCACCCATGAGCGCCATGGACGGGGGGGAGGTGCCTCCCGCTTCCCGCTCCTTCCCGGCCGACGCATCCTCCCACGGCGGCGACGCCACCCGCGCCCGCGCCGACGACGCCACCCCCTTTTGGCACCGTGACGCCGCCCCCTCCCTTGCTGGCGACGCCACCCCCTCCCATGCCAGCGACGCTGCTGCCCCTGTCGGCGACGCCACCGTCCCTGCCGGCGACGCCATCGTCCCTGCCGGCAATGCCGCCGCCGCCGCCGCCGCCGCCGCCGCCGCCACTGCCGTGGCCACCCCCGCCGCCGCGGCGCAGCTGCTCCGCCTGGTCAGCGCTGCCGAGGCCGACACCACCTGCATCATCTGCCTCGCCGGCCTCTCGGCGCCCCTGTCCCTCCCCTGTGGGCACACCTACTGCACGCCCTGCGCGCTGCGTGCGCTCTCCACCCGCCCCCGCTGCCCGCTGTGCAAGGCCCCCGCGTCCAAGCGGGCGCTCCGGCCCGTTGACCTGCCGCGGGTGGAGGACATTGCGGCGCACCTGCGGGAGATTCGGCGGCTGGCGGCGCTCCTCGCCGGCGGCGACGCCTCCTGGGGGGGCGGCGGGCGGGGTGTGGTGGCGGCGGCGGCCATCGCCGCCCCCGTCGGCCTGCTACGCGACGGCTGTGCGCCGCCGACGGCGGCGGGCCGCGGCCTGTCGGCCGCCACCGCCGCGCGGGGCGAAGCGGAGCTCCGCGCGTCGGTGGCACGGCGGGCCGCCCGCGCCGCCGCCGCCGCCGCCGCCGCGGCGCGTGGGGGTGGGCGCGGCCGGGGGCGTGGCCGTGGGGGGGGGGGCGGCCGCGGCCGGGGCGGCCGGGGGGGGAGGGGGCGGGGGGGCGCCGCCCGTGCGGAAACGTCGCCGTCGCTATCGCCACGGCCCGTGCCCCCATGGACCCGCGGCGGCGCTCGTCTGCCGGGCTCCCACGTGGCCTCGCCGGCGGCGGCCGCCGCGCCGTCGGCCCCGCCCGCCGGCGGCGGCGGCGACGGCGGTGCCGCTCCCACCCCCACCCCGTCGGCCGGCTCGTCGGCGGCCGCCGCGTGTGCCTTTTGCGGGGGCGGCGGCAGCCACACGCACGGGGCTCTGGTGCACGCGCCCCACCACCCGCCCGTCCACCTGGCGTGCGCCCTGTGGACGCCCGAGGTGTGCATGCCCCCCCCCGCGCCGGGCCGTGGCGGTGGCACCCGCGGCGGCGGCCGCGGTGGTGGTGGTGGCGGCGCGGACGTTGACACGTCTACGGTGCGGCTGCTCAACGTGCCCGCCGCGCTGGCGCGCTCCCGCCGCCTGCGGTGCGTGGTCTGTGGGACGACGGGGGCGGGGGCGGGGTGCCTCGAGCCGTCGTGCCGGGCCACCTTTCACTGGGCCTGCGTTGCGGGATGCGACGCGTCGGCGGCGGCGGCGGCGCCCGCGTCGCGGCGGTCGCGCCCCGCCGCGGCCGTTGGGGCGGTGCTCTACCCGGCCACCTACACCCTCTACTGTGGGGTTCACGCGGGGCGGCACTCGCCGCCGCCGCCGCCCGCGGCGGAGGGGTCAGAGGAGGAGCGGGCGGCGGTGGAGGCGGCGGGGCTGGCGTTTACGCAAGGCCACGAGGAGGTGTGCCACGTGTGTGGGCTGGAGGGGGAACTGCTGCTGTGCGACGGGTGCACGCGGAGCGCGCACCTCGAGTGTGAGGGGCTCGCGACGGTGCCGCTCGAGGACTGGCTCTGCCGCGTGTGCGTCCACCGGGGGGTGGGGGGGGGGCGGGGGGGGGGGGGGGGCGGGCGGCATCCGCCAGTGGGAGTGAGGAGGAGGCGGAGGGGCCCCTCCCCGCCGCCGCAGCCGCCGCGGACGCGGTCGACTCGGAGCCGGTCAGCGGCATCCACGAGGCGCTGTGCCTCCACTGTGAGGGGGGCGGCGAGACGCTCCTGTGCGAGGGGTGCCCGCAAGTCGCCCACATGGTGTGCGAAGGCCTTTCCGCCCAGCCCGAGGACTGCTGGTTCTGTCCCAAGTGCAGGGCGCGGGGGGTGGCAGCTCGGCGCGGCGGGCAGCCGACGGTGGGCGCCGCTGCGGCGGCAGCGGCGACGGCGGCGGCGTCGTCGTCGGCGCGGGCGGGCGGCTCTGGGTCTGGGCGAGGAAGCGGCGCCACGACGACCAGTGCGGGAGAGGCGAGCCTCCCTGGCAGTGCCACCACCGACGCTGACGCGGGCGACGGCCCCCACGACGAGGTGTGCCTCCACTGTGAGGAGGCTGGCGAGCTCCTCCTATGCGACGGGTGCCCGCGCGCCTCCCACCTGATGTGCGAGGGCCTATCCACCGTCCCCGAGGACGATTGGTACTGTCACGAGTGCAAGCGGCGGGGGCTGACGGCGGGGCGCGGCGGGCGACCGTCGGTGGACGCCTCGGCGGCGACGGCGGCGGCGGCGGCGGCGGCGGCGGCGGCGGCGGCGGCGGCGGCGGCGTCGTCTGGGCGGCCGGCCGGGTCTGCGTCTGGGCGGGGGAGTCGCACCACAACGGCCACGGCCGCAACGACGCCGTCGGGGGCGATGCGGCGGGTGTTTGGGCAGCTCTCCTCATCAGACGGGACGCCGTTCAAGACGCGCGCTCGGGGCGGCGGCGGCGACGGCGGCGGCGGTGGCGGTGGTGGCGGTGGTGGTGGTGGTGGTGATGGCGGCGGCGGCGCTGGCGACGACGGGGGCAGCGGCGACAGCGGCAGCGGGGGCGGCGACACCGTGGCCGCGGCGGCGGTCGGCGGTGGCGGCGCCCCCTACACGACGTCGCCCTCCCCCGCCGGCGGGAGCTCGCCTGCCTGGTCGGCCGGCCGGCCGGGGTCTCCCGCGGTGGGGAGCTCCTCCGCCCCCACCCCCCCGCCCCCCCGCGGGGGGCGGCGCAAGCGCGCGTCGGCGACGTCTGGCGGCACCCCCCCCGACGGCCCCCCGTCTGGCGCCCCCGAGCGGCGGTGCGGGAGCGTCGCCAAGCGGCCGCGGCGCCCCCCCCCCGGCGCCACCCCCCCCCCCCCCCCCCCCCCCGGCGGTCTGTGTCGGTGCCGCGGCCGCCCCTCCCCCCCGGCCTCCCCCCCCGGCTGGTCCTCCTCCCCACCGCCACCGACGATGGGCAGACGGCGGTGCTGACCGCGTTCGTCGGCCGCTGCCACCCGCCCGCCCGCCTCGTTGCCGACTACACCCCCGCCGTCACGCACGTCATTACCGCCGCGCTGTCGGCGGGGGCAGAGGCCAAGCGGACGCTCAAGCTGGTCTACGCCGCCGCCGCCGGCGTGCCCGCCCTCTCCTACGCGTGGGTGGAAGCGTCGGCCGCGGCGGGCCGCGGCGCCGCCGACGGCGCGTGGCTGCCCCCCGGCCCGTACGAGCTGGCCTCGTCGGCCGCGCGCGCCGCGGCGCGCGCCGCCCGCGGCGGGGGGGGGGTCTTTGCGGGCGCCGCCTTTTACTTTGGCGCCCGCACCGACCGGGTGCCGCCGACGGCGGCGCTGGCAACGGTCGTCCGCCTGGGGGGGGCCGCCCGCGTGCTGGCCCGCCCGCCCACCGCCGCGGATACGGCGCGGCAGCTGTACGTGGTGGTGGATGAGGCCGACGCGGGGGGGGGGGGGGGGGGGGGGGACCGTGGCGGGGGGGGGCGAGGCCCCGGCCGCCGCCGCGGGGCGGCGGGCGGCCGGTCCACGCCCGCCCGCGCCCGGCTGGCGGGGGGGGGGGGGGGGGGGGAGGACCCACTGGCGCCGGGGGGGGGGGGGCTGCCGGGCGTCACGCGCGTGCCGGGCAGCTGGATCCTCGACGCGGTCGCGCCCGTCACGCCCGAGCGGCAGGCGTGAGCGGCGCCCCCCCGCGGACCGCCCCGCCCCGCCCGCCCGCCCGCCGCGGCGGCGGCGGCCTGCCAGCCACCCCCCGCTTGACGACGTCGTCGGCCGCCGCCGCTGGCTACACGCGACCTGCCGGCCGCCACACCCGCGGGGCGTGGCCGCCACACCCGCGGGGCGTGGCCGTGTTCCCGTCGCCGCGGTGGGCGTGGCGTGAGTGGCGCCTGGCTGCCTGCCTCGTCATCATACTTGGACAGGGTTGCCCGGCGGCCGATGACGGGCGCCACGCGCGGGGCCGCTGCAGCGACGGCAGCACCGGTAGCGGCGGCGGTGGTGGTGGTGGCGGCGATGGCGGTGGCGGTGGCGGCGGCGGCGGCGGTGGCGGTGGCCGCGGTGTAGGTATAGAGTCGGCAGCGGCGTGGGCTCCTCCGTGCCCTCTGGGCCTTGTGAATAGTTCGACTGTCTCAAAATAGTTCGGGTTGGCCCCACGTTCATACGAATTAAGAGCATATTTGTGTGCTTTCACCTCAACAAGAAACATGAAATCGAAACAGGCTACTGACTTCTGCGTGTGCTTGTGGTTTGGCGCTCGCTCGTTTTGGCGCGCGCCGCCCGTGGGACGCGCGCGCCAGTCGTCGCACTCGAGTGGCCGCGGTGGTGCGCGGCGTTGCGACGTCATCTTCACCGCACCGCGCTGCGCCGGTACCCTGACGTCCTGCGTCTGCGCCGGTACCCTGACGTCCCGCGTCTGCGCCTGCGCTCGCCATCCAAGTCCTCAGCAGCCTTGCTGGTGGCTATTGTCCCCTACCATTCACCCCCGCTTCATCCTGTTTTGTCCTCCTCCGCCCTCCCTCTCCCCCCGGTACAAGTCCGCTCCACCTCTCTCCCGTCTCCCTTCCCCCTTTCCCACTTTCTGTACTTTTATTACTCTAGTGTCGTCTACCTCTGACGCTCCCCCTCACCCCTCCCCCCCGCTCTCTCTTCTTTCTTTCTTTTTCTACCTACCCCCGGCGACAAGCGCCATGAACCGCGGCGTCTTTGGCACCCGTGGCGAGACGCGGCGTGCCGCGGCCGAGGCGGAAGCCGCCTTTAGCGGCACCGTCCGTCGGTGGCACCGCGCCAAGGTCACCATTGGCCACGTGACCGTCCGCGCGTGGACACCCCGCCCAGAGGGGCTCGCCGACACGCCGCCGCCCAGTCCGGGGGCGGGGATTGTGGAGGACGAGGAGGAGGAGGCGGCGGCGGAGGGGGAGGCCGACGCGGTGGTGCCAGACGCGGCGGCGGCGGCGGCGGGTGGCTTGGGCGTGGCGACGGTGGCCGCGGGGGGGACGGCCGCCAATGGCCCCGCTGGGGGTGGGGGGGCGGCACCGGCAGCGGCGGTGACGGGGGCGGGAAGGGAGACAACGGCGGCGGCAGCGGCGGCGGCGGCGGCGGCGGCGGGCACCAGGCCAGACGGGGCGCCGGCCGTGGCGCCGCCCGCCGGGGCGGCGGGGGACGCCATGGCCATTGATGTGCCCGACGCGACAGCGGCGGCCGGCGGGGGCGCCCCCCCCGCGCCAGTGCCCATGGTGGTGGACGCGGCGGGGGCTGGCGGCGGGGTCCCCCCCACCGGGGGGGTGCCCCCCACCCCCCCCACGCGCAGCCCCGTCGACGGGGCGGCCGCCGTCGCGGCCGTCGCGCAGCCGCCGTCGGCCGCTGCGGGCGGCGCGGCAGCCAGCCCGGCACAGTCGGCGTTGGTGGGTGCCCCCGCCGTCACGGCGGCGGCGGCGGCGCCCCCTGTGGCGGCAGCACCACCCGCCGGCGCGGTGGCCATGGACGGGTTGACGGCCGCGCGGACCGCCGCGGCGGGCGGTGCGGCCGCGGCCGCCCCGACCGCCACCCGCGGTGGTGGTGGCGTCGGCGCGCCTGCCGCCGCTGTCGCCACCCCGCCTGCCGACGTGGGCGGCAGTATCTCCTCGGCACCGCCGCCGTCGTCGACGCCTGCGGCGGCTGCCGCCACCACCACCACGGATGGAAGCGACGCGATGGACACGACCGGCGGCGGCGTCGGCAGCGGGTGGGGGAGCGCCCTCCCGGGGTCACCCGCGGCCGCCACCGCGCGGCCACCCGCAAACGTGGCCGCTGGGAGCGCCCCGGCGACGGCCACCGCCGTCGCCGACGCCGCGTCGGTGGCCACGCCCGCCGCGGGTGGCGGCCCCGCGGGCGGCGCCCCCGGGGCAGTCGCAACGCCCGCGGTTGCGCCTGCCGGGGGGCCGTCGCTTGCCGCTCCGGCGCCGCCCCCTGCGTCGCTGCCCCCCGCCGCTGTGCCTGCCGCCCCGGCTGTGTCGCCCCCCCGCTCCGTGTCGGTCCCCCCCGGTGCGTCGCCCCCGCCGGCCGCATCTCCGCTCCCCACGGCGTCGCCCGCCCGGTTGTCGACTGCCGCCGCCAGCCCGACCGCCGCCGGCGCGTCGGCCGCGTCGGCAGGCACCCCACCGGCCACGGCAGCGCCGCTGGCAGCGGCACCACCACCTCAGGGCGGCACCCCTGCCGTTGCCCCAGCAGCTGTCGTGCTGCCGCTGCGCCCCGCCGCGGCCGGCCCCAGCGCGGCGAGTGGCGTCGGCGTCGGCGGCGTCGGCGGTGGCGGCGGCGGCAGCAGCAGCGCGGCAGGGTCATCTGCGCCGGACGCGGTGCCGCCAGCGGTGCCTTCTCCGCTGCCAGCAGGGGCGGCGGCACCCCCGCCGCAGCCCGCGGGGGCGGTGATCGCCCCAGGGCCGTCACCGCGGCCGCCGCCGCCGCCGCCGCCGGGCGAGGCGGGCGAGTCCCCGCCACTGCCCGCCGCCGATGCGACCGCGACGGCTGGCCACGGCGTCGGCGGCGGGGCCCCCGTCGGTGGAACGGCCGCGGCCTCGACGTCCGCCGCGGGGTCTTCGCCCGCCGCCCCGACGCTGGGCCCGGGCCCGGCTGCCGCGGCGGCCGCCCCGGTGGCCACGCCGCCCGCACCCGTGGGGGCGGCCGGCAGCGGCGGCGCGCCCGCCGCGCCGTCGTCTGCTGCGGGGGGGGCACCCGTCGCCGACGGGGCGGCCGCTGCGGGGGGCCCGCCCCCCGCGCTCGTGGCCCCTGCGCCCGGCGGGGCAGCCGCGGCAGCCACAGCGTCGGGGCTGCCGACGCCCCCACCGGCAGCCGCCGGGGCGTCGGCCGGTGCGGTCGCGCCGCCACCGGCGGCTGCCGCCAGTGCCACGGGTGGCGCCGTTGCTGCCGGCGACGGGGGTAGGGATGCCCGTGGCGGTGGCGGCGGTGCGGGCGCTCCCGCTGCCCCCACAGACGCTGGCGTTGACGTGGCGGCGGCGGCGGCGCCGCCGCCGCCGCCGCCCGGCGGGTCCCCCGCCCGGCCTGGCGCCGACGACGCGGCCGCGTCGGCGCTGGCCCTGCTGTGTGCGACGGGCGCCGGGGCAGGGAGTGGCGTGGCGGCGGACGGCGGCGGCGGCGGCGGTGGCGGCGGCGGCGGTGGCGGCGGCGGGGGCACACCCCCGGCGGCCGCCACACCTGCAGCGGCGGTGGCGGCGCCGGCAGCGGCGGTGGCGGCGCCGGCAGCGGCGGTGGCGGCGCCCGCCGTGGGCGCCTCTGTCGGTGGCGGCAGCGGCGGCGGCGGCGGCAACAGCGGCGGCGGCGGCCCTGCGGGGGTGGTGCCCGCTGCCGCCGCCGTGCCGGCGCTGCCGCCGGTCGATGCCGAAGGCGTCGGCCTACTCATGGCCGTGGGCAGCGGGGGGGGCGCACCGGCCGTGGCGGCAACCCCCCCCCCGCCGCCGCCGCCGCCGCCGCCGCCTGCAGCGCCCGCCGCCGGGGCGGCGGCGCCCCCGCCCGTGGCCGCCAGTGGCGCCGCTCCCCCGGCCGACGCGCGCGCGGCGGCGGCTGGTGGGGACGCTGCCGGCGGCAGCGCCGGCGGCGGCGGCGGCACCGGCGGCGGCGGTGGTGGTGGGGGTGGGGGTGGTGCGGGCGGTGGGGAGGGGAGCGGGCTGCCCCCGGTGGCCGCCGGGGGGGTCCCCGCGGCGGCCGCCGGGGGCGCCGCGGCCGCGCCGGCGGCGGCCGCCCCAGCCACGCCGGCAGCGCCGGCGGCGGCGGCAGCCAACGCCGACGGCCGCGGCGGGCAGTAGGCACGCCGCCGCCGGCGCACGCGCGGGTGGCAGGCGGCGCGGCCCCGGCGCGCGTGCCAGGCCCGCGCACGCGCGTGGACGCCCGCGCCGTGCGCGTTTGCTCTTGTTGTTGAGGGCGGCGGGCGGTGGGGGCGGGGCAGAGGTAGGTGTCCCTTGTCTCGACGGAGCGCGGGGGGGCGCGGCGCCGCGCGGGTTGTGCCGTCGCCCGCTCTTTTTTTTTTTTGTAGGTTCTTCTGTGATGTGTGGGCCCCCGCCGTGTTGTCCTTTTTTGCCAGCAGGGACCTCACCAGAGCAGGAGGGGGCCGCGTCGGCCGGCGACGGCGGCTGCGGCCACCACTTCCCCTTTCAGCCGGCGGCCACTCGGGCCGTTGACGGCGGCGGTGGCCCCGCTGGGGGGCCGTCCATCAAACGCCACTTGCGTTTTGGGGGGAGGAGCTAGACGCTTTGTTGCACTAGAGACGAAGGACGCATGGACGCGCCGCTGCGGGGCGGCCAGCCGCCCACGCGGTGCGAGCGCGGTCGGTGGGGGCGCCACCGCCTCGCGCCGGGCTGTGCCCCCCTGTGTCTCCACACAGCCTCCCAAGGACCATCGCCGAGCTGTGCGTGCCCCTCTCTCTCAGCGGGAGGGTGGCGACCTCCCACGGTTAGCCGCGAACCACCGCGGCCTGCAGCTGCGTGGCCGTCGGCAGCGGCCACTGGCGTTGGGCACGCTGGCAGCGGGCGGTCCTACGGAACGGTCCCAACGGTGGCCAGTGCCGTTCTCTCCGTCCGACTTGGCGGCGCACACCCGACAAAACCCACACCATCCACAACCGGGGGGTGGCCCTGTACGTATGGTCGGCCGGTCAGCCCGCAGCGTCAGGTGGGGAAGCGCTCGATGAGGGCGGGGCATCCCTTAGGCGACAGACCAGGCCTGCTTCCATGACTTGGTCTTTGGGCAACGGGGTCTTTTGGCATCCCAGCGAATTAGCGCGGAAGACGCGCGCTTCAGAGAGCAATCCCAGAGACGAAGGTATTTTGACCACTTGCTTTTATTTTTCGTTGAGATGTGAAATATTTGACTCTTTATGTGGATGTGAAGGTTTGGTAGGGACACTTTCCTTATAAAAAACAGGCCGCAGGATCTGGCGTCACTGGGCGGGAGGGCGGGACCACGAGTCGGGGGTGTGGGGAAGAGGCCGACATGCATCGCCACCCCTAGTGTCTATTCTACCTTGCAAAAGATTCATATGAATCCGTCCCGAGACGGAAAGTCCGCCTTGCCGTGAAACTACCGTGAGTTTAGGGACCATAATTGGCTCCAAGGGTAAACTGACAGCGCTGACCACGTCTCTGCTGTCCGAAACAAGACAGGATGACCCAGTCCACAAGAAAACTGGATTGAAAATGAGCTTCATATGAATCTAAAAGATTCAAATGAAGCTCAAGGTAGAATAGACACTAGGGACGAGACGAACTGGGGGTTGTCGTGCTGTTGTACTCTCCGTCTCCCTGGCGCCCACACACAGAGGCTGCCACCAGCCAAGCCGAGCGGAGCGCACTGGTTTCGCTTCTTCTCTCTCTTGCACAGCGGGAACCAACAAGAGTGGGTGGTGGCAACAGGTCACCCGCGCGATGCCACCACCACCGCCGCTTTGCTGGGTACACGGAGTGCACTGCCCACTGCCACAAGCCTGCACACAGCCCCCGCTGAAATACACCAGTCCCCCACAAGCCGCCCTCCCTCAACCCCACCCGGTCATGTCTCATAAACACACGATAGCCCATATCCCTCGCCTCCATCCTCCCCCTCTCCCTCAACCAAACCCCCCCACCCCCCCCCGCCCCCGCTCGAAACCACAACGAGCCCTCCCATCATCCCTTCACTCCTTCTCGCTCTCCAGCTCTTCGGCGAGCGCGTCCAGCTCCTCCGGCGTCAGCTCCGCGTACCGCTTGGCAATGACGCCCGCCTCGTACTCGCGCAGCTGGGTGGCGTAGGTCATCTGCTTGGAGCCGACGCGGTAAAAGTAGGTGCCAATCCAGCCGATCAGGCCCGTCACCGACACGAGACCGGTGGTTAGCTGGCCCGCCTTGATGTCAGGGATGCCCGCCGCCTGGAGGCCCGCCTTGAAGGCGAAAGCGCCAAACAGCAGGGCCGCCCCAAACTTGATCACATCCCCATTGGTGCGGAGGAAGCCGCCCGAGGCGGGGCGCTCGGGGGGGGTGGGCTACACAAACCGGAAGCGGGGGGACCACCAGAGGAGGAAGGGAGGCGACAGGGAGGACGGAGCGAATGAGGGGGGGGGGGGGGGGAGGGGGAGTTGGCGGGTGAAGCGGGGATTGGTAGACAGTGCAGCGAGAGCCAAATGGAAACGAAAAGGGGGACGGCACGGGGCACACGGAAAACAACGGGGAGTGAGCATGGAGCCGGAAAAACTCCCAGACAGGGGGGCGCAAACGCCCATCACCCCACACAAAACGCCGCGCGCACGAAGCAGTGAAAGAGGGCAGGGAGGAGATTACAGGTCAAATGAGCAGTACCGCACAAGGCTGGTGGGCTCAGGGAGGACCCAAAGCAGGCAACCACCGCGCCCGCACCAGTGACGAAGACCACGTACCTCTCCTGCGGCGGCCTTGTCTGCCGCAGGCGACGCCTCACCGTTGCCGTCTGCCGCCGCCCGCCAGCGACGCCCCGCAGCGGCAGCCCGTGCCGGCCGCCGCAGCCGCGGGGCCGCGCCCCAGCGGGGCGCCCCCACCGGCCGGGCCCCACACCGGCCGCTCCGGGCGGCACGGACGGGGAGCGTCGCCGGCGAGGCCACGGCAAAGGCAGTCAGGCACGTCATGCTCATGGGCGACTGAAAGCACTGGAAGAAGAAAACAGTATCAAAAAAATCAGGCGGGGGCGGCAAGTCGCCGGGAGAATAGACCGGAGCTCGAGGTGTGCCGGCGCGGAGGGGAAGCGTGCGATGGACACGCTGTACGCGAGCCAAACAGGAACTGCGTGGAAGGCGTCGGCTGTGCTGTTTTCACCCAACATCATTCGATATATCTCAAGTCGATTCTTGTTTTATTTTTGGTCAACAGCGGCGTTTTTCATCGAGATGTGTACTGTACGATGGTGAATGGCTCAACGAGCACATTATGAAGACATAAATATAAAATTTAGTGGGGGCAAGGGATGCCGCCTCAAAAAGAAACTGTCAAAAAAAAATACGACAGTGAATGACACGGCTGGGTGGGGTTTTACCGACGACATGGGACGGGCAGCTGCGCCTTTCTCAAGGAGCGTGCCGGGGGCCCCCGGGAGGTGGAAACGACGACCGCAGTGTGGAAAGGACGGGGTGATGCCAGCGAAGTCGACAACTGTGAGCTTGAGCAAAACCAAATCTTCGCCCTTTTTTCTCACTCATCAGGCTCCTCTCTGCCCACCACCCCCGACGCCGCTCCCCTCACCAAACACCTCCACTGCCACCCCCCACCCTACCACTTGCATTCTTCTCTTGCCCCCCGCCATTGACATCCTCCATCACCCCCACCATACGTGTTGAGGTCCCGCTCACCTCTGCACGAGCACCACTTCCACCCGTCACTGTGCACCAACAGAGCCGCCAACCGCCGCGCCCGTTGGCGCAAGCGCAGGAGCCGGCGCCTTCTCCTTCGGGTGGCCCAAACGCGCGGCCTCGATACCATTCTCAGCATAACCGGTGAGGCGCCAAAAGCTCGCCTGCATGCCCGCCGCGAACGCCCCCGAGGCGCCCAGAGCAACAGCCATGTAAACCGATGGCATCCGGATCGTTGGCTTGCCTGAGAACAAAAAGGGGGCAGACGCAGAGAGGGGTCAAGAGCAGACAAGAGGGAGAAAAGGGAGCAGCACAGACCCAGCAAACGAAGGCAGTGGCAAGGGAAGAGAAACGGGGTGCACGAAGCGCAACAGTATCAACAAAATGAGGTTGGTCAGCGTCAGGCACACGCCGCATGACATAGCCGCTCACTACTCAAAACGGCGTCTGCATCCCCTCCGCCCCCCCGGCCATGACTGCGTCAAACCCACAGCGGGGCAATCGCCCTTAGGCTGAGCGATGACCACCGTCCACAAAGGCGGCGGCGACGGCGGTGGAGCGTCATCTGATGCGCGATCCTCATGTCCTCTGCCGCTGCTCCGCTCCCCCCGATCCCCTCCGCTCCCGCCCCCCTGCCCCCCCGCTCCCGAAACTCTAAATCGGAGCCGAACGTCTGTCGCCACATTGCTCGTCATCTGCCATCCTCCCCCCCCCTCACATCCCGGCCTCCCTATCCCTCTCCTCCTGGCCTCCATAACCCTCCGCCCCACACGGACTCCCCCTCCCCCCCCCCAACATGGCAGTCTGGTACGCACCAATGTAGTAACCAAATGGCGCAGACACAGCCGACACACCCGCCAAAGCCGCCCAGTCGCCCGCCCGGAACGCTGCAATCGTCTCGCGAATGGTCGGGTAGGCTCGGAGCTGCGGATAGGGCGGGGTCGGGTAGGGGGTGGACCCGCCCTGGGCCATGACAGCGAACGAGAGCGACCGGACGTGCAAAATTCTCACGACAGAAAGAACAGGTCCAAGAAGAAAGAAAGAATACGAGGAGGGGTACGGCGCGAAGCACACAAGTCGGATGCCGTGGGGATGGTGACAAGAGGGAGAGAGAAACGGCCAAGTTGTCTAAGACGGGGCGGCAAGGTGCGGCAAGCAGGAACGAGGTGTCCAGAACACATCACGAGAGGATCCATTCCTTGACCCTGGTAGTTCTTAAATTAATACATCCGCAGAAGAAGAGCCCCATGGAGGCTACTTCAGGACACTTACTCATTCCCCGTAATAGCTCTGTTTTTCGGAGACTGTGCCTTCAGCTCATGGCAGGCGCGATCCTAGCGTGCCTGGAGTAATCGGGGCCTCTTCCCTACGACGCAGTCTTCCGGTCGTACGCTGCTGATGCGGGGGGGGGAGGCCAATGGCGGCTTGTTCGGATGGGGGAGTCGTCCGGTCGGTGGAGGTGGCGCCGGTGGTGATCTAGCGGTGTCTGGTAGGTGGCGGCGGCGGGACGGCAATTGCGACGACGGCAACGCTAGCGACGGTGGCGACGGCGGCGACGTTGATGATGACGGAGATGGCAGCGGTGGCGATGGCGACAGCAACGGCGCCGGCGACGGCGACGGTGACGTTGATGGCGACGGCGACGGTGACGGCGGCGACGGTTGTGTCCCGTCGCCGGCCACCAGGCGGGGTCGCCACTTCCGCGGTGGTCATCGAAGAGGGGGCCGGGGCGGGGGGCAGGCGGCAGCGGCGGCGGCGACGGCGGCGGCGGCGGCTGCGGGGGGGTGTGGCGCCCTCAGCTGAACTCTGGCCGTCACCGCCGTGCTTCCCGCGCGTCTGTGCGCCTGGCCGCTGCTGCGGTGGCGGCGACTGCCACGGCGGGGGGGGTTGCTGACCATGCTGGGGGGAGTGGGGGTCACTAAGTTGGAGAGGGGAGCCCCTACCGTCCACCGCGGCAGCCACCTTGGCTGCGTCGTCCGTAGCCGAGGGGGGAGGCCGCGCCCCGCACAGCGGTGTCCGCGACCCTGCCTGGCGGCGCGTCGCCGCGGCCGTGGCGGCGGCCGTGGCCGTGGCGTCGACGGCGCCGGCGGCGGCGCCGCCCACGGGCAGCAGCCGTCGGCCACGGTCATCTATTGCCGTCACCGCTGCAGCGGCGGCAGCCGCTGCCAAATTACGGTGTCGGCGGCAGCGGTGGTGGCGGCGGTGGCGGCAGCCTGCATGGCGGCAGTGGTGGCGGGCGGGGCGGGGCGCACGCCCCCGCCGGGTGGGGGCGGGGCGCCTGCGGCGCTGGCGGTGCCAGTGCCAGAGGCAATGGCGACGGCAGAGACGGCCACCGGTGGACGTGACTCCGCCGCCGCCGCCGCCGCCGCCGCCGCCAGCGCTGCCACCGCGGCAGCGGATGCGACGGCTGTGGGGGTGGCCCGCGTTGGCAGCACCGGCGGCGGCACCGGCGGCAGCGGCACCGTCTTGCGCCCCCGCTTGCACGCCTGGGACGGCTGCCGGTAGCCGACGGGTGCACAAAGTGGGCCTTGTCGTCCGCTCCGTTACGTCCGCCGCAGAGGTGTTTGTGGTGGAGGGGGAGCGGGGGGGCGGTCTGCCTGGGGGTACGGTGCGGGGGGGTACACGAGGGCAGCAATGACGCGGCGCCGTCGACACCGCCAATGCTGCTGACAAGAACAGCACCGACACCAATACACAGCAGGCCGACCGACACCCCAGGAAGTCGACGCCCAAGCGTCTGTTTGCGCACCGTCACCACAGTGGAGGGAATGTTTATCGCACCATGCGATGCCCACTCGCAAAGCGCACCTCCCACTCGCACTCACGCGCTCGCCACCCCCCTCACCACCCCTCTCCATCGCAAGCCCCAATCAACCACGCTTCAAAAACACCCAAGCTCCCCTCTCCCAACATGCACAACACGTACTCACGCTCCCCGCAACACTCCACCTCAACAGCTCCCCCACCCACACCTCCCCCACCCACACCGCAGCAACGACTCCAGTGAACTCGGACGAAAAATGAAAAAACCGCGTCCCCCGGCGTCCAGCCCTTCTCGTGTCCACGTCGCCCGTGAGGTGCTGCTCGCCCGCATTGTGCCGCTCGCACGCCTTGCGCCGCTCGCCAGCCTTGTGCCGCAGGCCCACCTTTTGTCGCTCGCACGCCTTGTGCTGGTCGCTCGCCTTGTGCCGATCGCCCGCCTTGCTCCACTCCCCCGCCTTTTGCCGCTTACCCGCCGACTTGTCGCCTTCAGCAGCTGCGACCACACCGCCTGCACTGAGTCCCAGCAACCGCACCGCCACCAACACGACCCCCTCAGGCACTCCAACGCCACAACAGCAACAGCAGCACGCCCACCCCCTCTGACACGCCAACAGCTCAACAGGACATCCCCCCCCTCGAGTCACTCCACCCACCGGCTGGCCGCCTGGCCTCATGGCCCACCCTCCACCCCCCAGCCGGACCCCGTCCCTCCTCCCCCTCACCTCATTCCCTGGCGGTCCCGTAGCGGCGCCCCCCCGACCGGCCTCTTGCCCTCCGCCCTGGCCAGTCTTATCTGCCCGACCCCACAACCCCTGGCAGCCTCTTCTGCACCACGTCCCGACCAGCCTCGCTTCCCATCCCCCCCCGGCTGGCCTCGTCGACCCCCCCCCCCCGCCCATCCTCTGCTTCCTCGGCAGCCTCCAACCTGCCCTCTCCCGGCCAGCCTCTCTTACCACCACTCCCCGGCTGGCCTCCCGCTCACGTCATCCCCGTACGTCCATCATCACCAACCAAAGCAGGCCGCACGGCCGCCCCTGCCCACACGCCGTCGCCAAGGCGCACCAGGCTACCGACGGGACAGGGGCAGCAGGGCGTGATTAGCGGTGGTGGTGGTGTGGTGGTGGTGGAGTATTGGTGGTGGTGTTGGGCGTGGAAAGGGGTGGTGGTGTTGGGTGTGGGGTGGGGTGGTGGTGCTGGTTGTGGGATGGGGTGGTCTGTCGGCGTGGGGGCGACCGGCGGCGGCGGTTAAATAGGACGGCCGGGCGCCCGAGGTGGGTGCGTAGTCCCCGTGCACCGGGCGGCGTTGGCATCCATCCCCCCCCCCCCGACCCCCCTCCCGGCCCCCCCAGCCGCACCCGCACCGCCCCCCCTCCCCCCGCCGCGCCCGTACACCGCCCCCCCCCCCGCTGCCCGCACAGAAGCAGTCTGCAAACCCGCCTGCTGCCAGGTGGCCGTTCCGGGCTGCGGCTGCGGCCGTTGCCCGGAACGTGCGGCGAGCAATCATCCCACGGCGTTGGTGGCCCGGCGGAAGCGCTGCGCCGCAGGCGGAGATAGCGCGGGCGCCCAGGGTCGTTCCCCCGCTCCCTACAGTGGGCGGGGAAGGGCGGTAGAATGCACTTCGGGGAGCGGGGCAGTGGCCCTGAGGACCCACCTGTGCGCCGGCCATTGCCGCATGGCAAGGGGAGCCGCCAAAGCCCTCCCGTGCGGCCGTTAGCAGCACCGGGTGCGGGTGGATGGCCGAGCGATGGCAGGGGGGTGGCAGGGGTGGAGGGATGAGGGGGGGATGCACCGCACCCAACGCGGGCTGTGCATCGGCCTCCGCGGGATCGCCTGCCCGCCGCGTGACGCGTCGGACGCAAGCGACGGACAGCAAAGGGGAGTGGGGCAGTAGTGTTGCCAAAGTGGGGGCGGTGGCCCCTCGCGCCGCGGCGAGGGCCGCTTGGCCCGGGGAGACGCCTGCCCCCACCGCATCTCCTCTCCCCCCCCAAGCCGCAACCCACGTACACCCCACCCGCCACCACTAAATTTAGTAGGCTAGGCTGCTTCACGACCGCAAGTTCCGGTGTGGAACCGTACTCCTGCGCACGTTACGGCAGAGCCCCTGACCAGGGGGGACCTGATGTGGTGTGAAGGGGTGGGTGGCTGGAGGGGGTGCGGTTGAGGAGGGCAGACTCGTTGGGGATGGCCAAGCGGCCACCCGAGGTGCTGGGAGTGCCAAAAAACACCCCCGCTGATTCCCCCGCCCCAGCCGTTGCCAAAAGTCTCCCTCGGGAGCCTTGCGTGGACAAGAAAAAATTGGTGAGCAACCACACAGAAGGTTGCCATAGCCTGTCCATCGTCACGTACTCCCCAACCCGAAATCGCACGCCTGTTTTGTTACGCCAGCGATGCACCAAAAACGCTGCACGACACCAGGCTTTGATGGACCTTGATGGGGCCGCGATTTCGCACCCGCGTTGGGGCCTGCTGCACCGCCGTGCCACCCTGCCTTGACAAGAATGGTCGTCTGTCTGAGCCGTGTGGGCCAATCAGAGGCCTGTGATCAGCTGTCCAAGTCCAAGGTGAGGACTTGGAGTTTGGTGCCCATGCTGAGTGAGTAACTCGTTCTGCCTGCGATCAATGCACGCCTGGGGGGTGGAGGCTGCAGCTACCGCAGCGCAGCTGCCGCTGCCTGTTGCGCCTCGGGATCCTGCTCACTGCACGCAGCAGTCGTGCGCTCTGCCGCCGGCGCCGTCGCTGTCGCCGCCAACATCTGCGCCACGTGCATCATTCCCGGTGGCAGGGGGCCGTGGTGCGTCGGGTCGTTGCGGTGGTGGCGGCGCAAGGCTCCAGCAGGATGGCCAGCCACCGCTCCTTTTCTTGTCCAGCATACGCCGGCTGCCTAACCTTTTATAGGACGAGGCTTTCTTTGGACAGTCGGGGGGAGGGGACTGTTCCCAGGCCACGCGACATGTCCACTTTTGTGCTGCACACGGACCAGCACTTGGGTTGAGGGGCGCGGGAGGAGAACGTGGTGGGCCTGTTGTTCATAAAAACAGCAGCATGCCCCATGCGGAATCACTACAGGCGCAGGCCCGTGACGGTAGCTGACAACGCCCAGCAGGCACAGGCGTTGCACTGATGCGTCGTGGTATCACACCCGCTGGAACGCTACAGTGCCGCTCCCTACGCGGAACCCCACTCTTGTTGCCTTCGCTCCTGTCGTCGAACTTCCGGCCGGCCACCATCTAATGTAGTGCATAAAGCACGACCGCACAGCCACACATGTCGCATGTCGCCTACAGGACACAGCAGATGCACATGAGGATTGCTATTGAGACAATGAAAGCAAGACTACCCAGTTGTTGTCAACATGGACCTATGATGGAGCAAACAACAGTGCCTCCCCAACAAGCGTGTGGAGAGGAGGACCGAGCGCACTAAAGGACAAAGCACACTGTACAGTGAGTACCAAGACGCCGATGCCCTCAAAGCAGCGCAAGACGTCCAACCCTTCGAGGTCTTACTCCTCCATGGCGTCGACAAGACCGGCCTCCAAAGCGGCCACGTCGAGCGCCTCCTCCTCGAGGAGCTCTTCAGACTCCACAAGGTCGTCCTTGTCCAGCTTGCCACGGTCATCGTCACCGCCGTCAACGAGGCGAAAGCCGCGGGCGGGCAGGTCATGCATGGGCAACAGGTCGTCCAAGCGCGGCACCTCCGCGGCAAACTCGGTGTAAATGCCACCGGCCAGGCCGGCCCGGCGCTGGGGCTTCATGCCTGCCGCTTTCTCCAGCTCGCCACGAACGATAGCGCTCACGATGGAGACGTGCCCAACCGTACAGTCCACGTACTCCCCACCGCCAACGGTTTTGGACGCAACGACGCGCTTGCCTGCGCCAAGCATCAGCATAAACTGCTTCACCGTCTCGACCATCGCCGGGTAGCCCTGGTCCGACTCGATGTAGCCCTCTTCGTGCAGCCACCCTTCCGCAGTCGCCTTATCCATCAGGTCCGCCACAACCTGGAGGTCAGCAGCCGACTGCCGCTTGCGCTTGCCGGTCTTGGTGCGCGGGGCGGGGGTGAAGACGCCGATGTGCTCGAAGTAGACGGGGATGATGACCTCTTTGTACGCCTGCACCGTATGAGAGCGGCTGCGCATGAGGAGGGACCGCACGCGCATCGAGGTTGTCTTGCTCCTTCGCGCTGGGTAAATCTTCCGGCTCATGGCGTAGATGCGCGCATCCTCTTCGTTGATCATGAGCTCGTCCTCGATGGCCATGTGCATCAAGTCCGTGTAGTGATCGGCGTTGAGGTACACGCGGCGCGTCAGGAGGGTGGTCGCCGTCTCTTCCTTGGAGTAGGCGCGCAGGCGGTTGCGAATGCGCATAAGCTCAGCCTGGTTCTTCTTGGCGGTCTCCAGGTCCGCCTTAATGGCGTCCATGTCGCCCTTGTCGAGCCCCACCTTCTGCTTGAGGTCAGTGAGGCCAGCACTGGTATCGGCCTTCAATGAGTGGATGCCCTTGGCGACCTGCTCCAGCACCTTCCCCTGTGACTGCAGCTGATGGCCAAACTTGTTCACTGTGTCGGTGAGCTCCTCGACACTCGCAGACGTACCGTTCACGTCGAGACGAATGGGCCTCAGTCCCACCGAAACAGCGTGCGCCAGGGCATAACCGGACTCAGACAGCACCGGAGTCCCGTCATGAAGCTTGTTGGCACTCAGGGTGGGCGACATCGCGGGAATACCCCGCGGCACGGCAGCGGCAGCCGACGAGGGCTGCGCGGACGGATTCTTCGGTCCCTTGCCCTTCTTGCTCTGCGCACGGGCTTGGCCCAGGTGCGCGCCCCCGCGCCCAGTGGTAGAAGGGCCGCTGGCCGACGCCCCACCGCGCTGTAGGGTAGGCGTCGCACAGAGAGACGCCCCTCCGCCCGACGAGCCGGCAGGCGCAAAGCGTAACAGCGACGCCGTTGCTCCCGCTCCAGACGCAGATGGCACAGCCCGTGACGCCACCGCGGGAGCACGCTGGCCACTGGGGGACACACTCGCAGCGGCCACGCGCGGCATAGATGCGGCCGGCACAGCCTGGGATGCCCCGCCGGCGATCGGCGTGTCAGTGGTGGGCCCACGAGCGGCGGCCAAGTGACGAGCCGGCGTGCCCGGCGTGCCAGAGCCGCGAGAATTACCTCGCCCAGTGGAAGCGCTAGCTGGAAGCCCTCGAGGCGCGCGCACGCGACGGCGCCCGGGCAACGGAGACCCAGAGACGATCGGCAGCGGCGGCGGCGGCGGCGGCGGCGGCGGCGCCACGCCAATCGAGGGAGCCCCATCAACCGATGAAGCCCCGCGAGACGAAGCCCCCGTCGGCGGCCGGACGAACGCGCGAGTGTTGGGACGTTCCGGCGCTGGCAGGGGCGGGGCCGGTGCGCTGGGTGCAGGCAGATTGTTCAGAAGAGCACCAAGAGGGTCGGGCCCGTCGTTGGCAATGGCCGGCGGCAGGAGGGCCGTGCTGGGGCCTCCCAGCTGCGTGCGGTCCACGGCTGCCACGACGCGAGCAGAGTACGTCGGCTTCGCGGGCCCACCTGCCGCTGCGGCTGCCAGCGGACCGACAGAGGGTTGAGCCGCCGGCGGGTCGGGGTTGAGCAGGCCCGCGTCAAACGGTGCCCCAAACTGGCTCGTATCACCCGGCGCAGAGAACGGCAGCGATCCCATGAGCTGCGGCGCAGCCGGGGGGACGCCGGGCATGATGAGCGGCGGGGGGGGGACACCGTACGGGTCGGGCATGGTGTTCAGCTGGGGCAGCAGGTGAGGGCGCGGTGTGATGTACGTGCGACCTTGACCACAGCTCGGACCTGCCGGCAGCCCCTGGTTGCCCACAGGCATCGGCGTAGACGGGCGCGAAGAGCCCCCGTCAAACGCCATCGGCGTGGCGGTGTGGTCGCACGGAGCCATCAAGACGACCTTGGATCGGTAGCACAAAGAAAGAGCTAGACAGCGGCACGTGCACGGACGACAGCGGGCAGGCAGAAAAGAGTGTAGAGGGGAGAGCAAGGCAGGGCGGAAAGGATAGATGGAAGAAAGGGGGGTGAGGAGCGAGGAGACCAGCGGCAAGGCGCGCACCCGCACGGGTTCTTATACCCGGCGATCAGCGAGGAGGGACAAAGAGGTGCAAGTCCGCGTGCAACGGCGTCCCGGCAGAGGCCCGCAGGCCGTCTGTCACACTGCTCGTCGCCCCGATCGACGGTGACAAGGGGGGGGTTCACCAGCGGGCGGTGCCAAGCGGAAAGCCATTGTTCGAGTAGGGCGTTAGCAGCGAACTCCAGCGCCAAGTCACGCCCCACCGTTATGCAAAGTGCACGCGTGAGAACCACGAGCGAGCTGAGCACGCACTGCGTCGAGTCGCACTCCCTGCCCACCAAAGACACTCGGCTCACCTCTGGGAGCCCCGTCCAGGCGGTAGGTCCACGGGCAGTAGTCACGCCGCCCGACGAGTGCTCCGGTCTGCGCCGCCTGGTGTGTACGATAGTGCTAGGGTGGCGCTGCGTGATCGTCGGGAGCAAGCGGAAGCGCGCGTCCGAGCAGTCGCCACGCGTCTCTACGCGGCCGACAGAGCGCCAACGGCGCGCCTTGGTCTCCGCGCGGATTCAGATGGGCCATGAAAGCCACGTCTCACTTCGGCACCCTCGGGCGTGACAGCGGGAGGCGCGGAGATCCATGCTCCTTGGCGACCGTGAGGGGGTCGGCCGGCGACGCGTTGATACGTAAACACTGGCCGACAGCGTCTCAACATGCACTGGGCAAAGGCGCGCTCGGTCCCCACTGCGCACTCCAGGGTGGATCTCAAGGCAAAGGAAAGCGCGCGCAGAGTGAGGCTGGGCAGAAGTTGACATGCCGAAAAAAAATACTTCCACGTATTTGGCACTGAACGCCGCTTAACCGCGCCGTGGCGGGCTGCTGGGCACCTTAACACCTGAAAGGGCACGTAATAACGGTGGATTAGGTGCAAAACGAGGCTGATAGGTGGCTTGCCACGACTATTTTTTTTATTTGACTCGTACGTTGTGCACTTGCAGAGCCATTCCTTGGTGTTCAAATCTTGAGCGGCCACGTCACGTTCCCATGATCGACGCCAGCGCTTGGCCACCACAGGCGGGGACAGCGTGGCGCGCGTCCAAGGCCCCCACTTGGCGCGCAGATCGAGCACTGTCTCAACCGTGCCCGTGGTCACCTCTCGCCGCATGACGCCGAATCCGCCGATGACCTTGGTCGGCGTGGACCGCAGGATGGACCCCGCAAAGCCAAGGTGCCCTGTGACCCCTGACTTCGAGCACCGATTGGCTGGCAGGGAGGCTCCTGCTTGAGGCGTCCGCTGATGTGCGCCGGCTCACTTGCTGTGGGTCCCCTGGTGTCGGCTTGCGCGATGAGTTTTGTCGTCATTGGGCCCAGCAAAGCTTCTACGATGCGGGGCTGCCTGTGGCGCCTCAACGCACAGGAGACAGCCTTGTGGCGCCGTCTTCTGGGACCTGTGGAGCGGGACGTCGCCGGTCCTTCGAGTCAGTGCACGGTATGATGCATCGGTGGGAGGGGTTGCCCTCTTGGCGGTTTTGAGAGGCGCGGGCTCCGCGCGCAGCTCCTTCCACCCCACTGGACGTTTTGTGTGGCGCGAGGCATGCAAGGCGTGCTGTTGATTGACAGTGCCCATCAGAGCGTCGCGCGGAGGGCCACGGCACACGCTGCGCCACTTGGTTGGCTCCCGCCAACCTGCTGGGAGCCCTCGGCGGGAGCGCACGCACAGGCTACCCCCCTGCGCCTGTTGCTCCTTCTCGCGCGCTTTGTGGCCGCTTCCTCGCGCTGTGTATGTTTGTGCTCCTTCCGTTTTTGTCGCTTGCATTTCGCGCGACTCGCTGGCCTCTGTGTCCTCCACTTTTGCCCCTCTGTGCTTCATACTTGTTTCGCTCTTGTCGTCCTAACCGTTATGGTCACCCTAGCGTCGGATGGACCCTCGTCGTGCGTGCCGCTTGTCTCCCGCGTTTTCGTGTTGTTGCCATTGCAGTCCTGCTACCGGATGAGCGTTGCAATGCTTTCGCTTGCATCGTGCGGCAGTGCTCACTATGCCGCCGCGCGCGCATCGTCGCGGCCCAGTGGCCGTTCCGCGTTTTCGTGGTGCGTTTGAGGCTCTCCCCCTGTGGTGTGCAGCGTGGGTTGGGAGACCGCAGTGTTCGTGCCGGTGTGGGTGAGGCAGCCACCGTGCGCTCGGGTCGAGGTCTCCCGCCCGCTCGTGCTTATATACGTGGGTCCGGGTCTCCAATGGGGATCTGACGCTAACCCTCCAATCACATTTTTTCACGTAACTGTGTCTCTTCTCATCCACCTCCTGTGTCGTTGCCACCATGTCCGACGTACCTCCCACGAGGAAGGACCTTGATTGCCTGATCTGCGAATTCTCTGTGCGAGGCAGCGCGGGGCTACAATGGCACTACGACTCCGTGCATGCGGACGTGCCTTGTGGGCGACATGCCCGGCGTGGAAGTGCATCTGGCCACGAGCGGCGGCGACGCAAGCTTGTGACGCGTCGCCTGGCTCGAGTCATGGTGATGCGTGCTGAAGGATTGGCTGGGGGCGCAGGGTCACCCGTGGGAGCTGATGCAGCCGTCACGTCTTCAGCCCCTCCGCCTCTCGTCAACAGTGGAAGTCACCCGCCGGGACCATCACATGCGGGTGGCGTCCATGGAGGTATGGCAGGGAGCCACTCGGGCTTCGAGGAAGCCTCTGCGCCGGCAGCTGCTGCTGCACTCCCTGCTGCTCCGCTGTCGGGAAACGCAGACCCGGCGACCATTGAAGAAGCTGTGCAAGCGGAGCTTGACGGCCTGTTGGAACTGGCCCGGGTGGCTGTAGCTTCTCCCCCCCCTTCCCCTTCCCCTTCCTCACGGCCTCGCAAGCGGCGCCGGCAGACGGGCGCCGCTACTGCCCAGGCGCAGGGTCCTTCGCATAGCTTGACGCTGCAGACGAAGCTGAGGGCCATGTTCGAGGAGCTCGGCGACTGGAAGCGGTCTGCGCCGTTGGCCATTAAGCGAAAGCGTGCGAAGGGGGGAAGGTTCAATACCGTCAGACTTCGGGCGCTGCAGCGGTTTATACTGACCGTGGGTCGCGGAGGGATGTCGCTGGCAGACTTGGAGAAGCTGTATGACTTCCTAACGGTTTGGGATGGCACGCAACCTGGCCAACTGAAGGACGTCGGCCACGATCAGAAGCTGCGCGACGTGTTCTCCACCTTCGGTGCATTTAAGGCTGCTGTGAGGGATGACATTGACGCCGCTGTCCACCACAAGGGATGGCGCAAGTGCAGCCTCGCTGAGGGTGGACAGCACTACCAGACGTTCTTCACTCCCGCGCTGCACGTCATTCTTGATTGGGTCCGCGGCGACCAGAACGTCCGCCTGTGGAGCGGTGCATCGGGACCGGCGCCACCATCTGCGCTTCAGGAGACGCCGCTTGACGGTGACGCCTTCCGCCTGTCTGAGAAGGCTGTGATGGATGAGTACGGGCCGGGGAGCTGCGTTTTGGGCATTCACTTCTTCAGTGACTGCTTCCAACTCTCGTGGTCGGGAGGTAAGTGACGCGGGTGCACCTTGGTGCGCAGTCTGGGGTGGGTCTGTGAGGTAAGAGGGAGGACGACCGCGGGATGCCCAGGTGATAGCTCAGACGGAAAACGATCGCGGGATGCCCAGGTGATTGGCGCAGTCAGCGACGTACGCACGGACTAACGCCAGGGTGCTCCGGTCGGAGATCGCTACTCGGTGACTTGCCTGCCTCCTGTTTGTTATCAGCCCACAAGCTGTACGCAGTCAGACTCAGGGTCATCAACAGCGTCACGAGAGAGGCGAAGTGGGTCACCGTGGCTTACGTACCCGTCGTGAAGACCCTCAAGGAGCCCGCTGGGAAAGAGCGGGCTCGGCAACGCCGCGCCGCAATTCTCCAGCGCGTGCTGTACCTGGTGCTGAGAAGCACCATCGTCGCTGGTAACGAGGGCGTGACCGTCGAGGACCCTCGCACTGGGCGCTCTGTGGTGGCGTATCCTCGCGTGCTGGCGTACATCTGCGACCAGCCTGAGGAGCGCGCAGTATTGTGCTTCAAGGGTGGCTCGTGTGCGCGACCATGCTCCATGTGCGACGTCAAGGTGGGGGATGCCGGGTCGTCCGCGGCATTAACAGCCAAGGAGCGCGACGTTGTAGCAACTCTTGAGCGGCAGTACGAAGCGGCGCATAGCCGGCGGTCGTCCAAGAGACGAAGAAGGAACGCCACTCTGGAGGCTGTGGATAGCTCCAATGGCTTCGTCCCCGCATTGGCTTGTATGGCTGGGCTATCCACAGCTCCACACTTGCTGTTCCGCATGGTCGGATTCGATATCTTGCACGTAATTCAATTGTGTTTTCTTGCTTGTGTACACGGCGGTGGGGGGATTTCTTGTGTTACTTGGACGGTCGCAGGTAGCTGACGTGCGGTGCGAGTGTGGCGATCGTGTCGTGCTCATCGGTTGGTTTCTTCTGTTGCAGGTCCTGGATTTGGGAGTCACTCGTCAGTTGGTCCACAGGCTTATCAAGTTGTTCCCATTCATGTGCGTCGGTGACAAGACGCTTGCTGGAAGTCTCGAAGCTACGAAGCGCGTGGCATTTGAACGACTCAAGTACCTGGGCCGTCGCAGCCGCGCATGCAAGGCAGATCCTGGGTACGTCGAACGAAGTGGGCAAGTCGACGGCCTGGCCGACGTGGGATTACTTCGTCGTTACGTGCGCTTGTGTGATGTACGGGTGGGGACATGTGCGACGGGACCACGGGACCAGTCTGCTGACTCTCTTCCACTCTGCTTTGTTCGCATTGATTGAGCTGCGCCGCGACGTACTGCGTGAATGTTTCACACCCAGAGCAGATACGCCGTGGGGTCCGATGAGACGCAGGCTTGCTTTACCGCGAAGCAGCAACGGGACGGCGTCTGCATCCTGCCACACATTTTTGCGGGCTTGTTTGGGCGACAAGGCGGCAACCCGGCTGCGAACGTTGGCGGCACGCAAGACAGTGCCGACGCGGCCGATGATCCAGAGCCGGCAGCGGACGATCAAGTCTGCGATGCGGACGATGACGAAGAGGTTGACAAGGTCAAGCGTGGCTTTACCTACGACTGGGGCGCATACCGCTCTACATTTGGTGACACGCCGCTGCATGAAGCGGTGACCGCTCTGTTTGCTGAGTACGCGACGCTATACATGCGAATTGCCGGCCAAGTCGGTGCTTCTGTCCCCCCGCCGTTGACGCGGGACGTCGCCCAGGACATTTCCGAGCACGCCACGCGGTTCGTCCTCGACTACGTCACTCCCATCCTCGGCCAGCTCAACGGCACCAAGTTCCATCGCCTGCTCTGCCATGTACTGCAGGCCATCAAGATGCATGGAAACCTGCGTAACGGTAACACGGCTGCCAATGAGTCGCAGCATAAGGAGGACAAGGTTTTCTACTCGCGGACGACGAAGCATCCGGCGTCATTCACAGCCCAGCTTGTGCGCCAGGCGCAAGGGTCGCGAGCCATGCTCGAAGCGCTGGAGCAGCAGGATGCTGACGCTAAGCGGGCTGCTGCATCAGCCGGACCAGGAGCTGCGCGAGTTGGTGGTGCTACAGCTAGTGGGCGGCGCGGGCGCGCCGCCAGTACCACCCTTCGTGCGCGGCGTGACGCGGCCGTCGCCCGTAGAGCTTCGCGCAATGCTGCAGCTACCGAGGGCGGCGCTCAGCGGCCGGCAGCCTCCCACCATCTGGCGCACGAGACAGTTGCGGAAGTTGCGCAGCGACCGGGCCTTGGCAACCTCCCAAGCTTGCTGGGTCTTCAAGCCGACTACGTTCTGCCGGTACTCGGCTACGTACGGATTCCTGCGACGTTCGACTGCGGTACGCGAGCGCCCCAGATCGTTCGGGCGTCGCGATCCTTCCGGGAGGCACCCTGGCTGGACGCTGTCATCTACTCAGTGGGCGAGGACAAGCAGACCGTCTTTGTTGGCGAGGTACGCGCCCTCCTGCGGAGACCAGATGGGGACATCGCTGTCGTGTGCGAGATGGAGCCCGTCAGTGCCGTTTTTGGCTGTCCACTTGCGGCGCGCGGATGTACTCGTCTGAAATGGCTGCGACGCCCCGGTGGAGTCAACTGCTCCTTGCGAGTGGTTCCGGTCAAGGACTTCAGGCGGGTTGCCCACGTAGTCCCTGACTTCCGGGACCTTGATATGCGACGAGGGGTGGGCGCCGCGCCCGCCGGTGAGCTGGATCCTTTAGATCAGCGTCTTGCGATGAGATTCTTTTTGAATGCCTTCTATCCGTGGGAGGTGCCACGATGAAGTCGATGCCTTTTCCTTTGAGTTTTTGCATACGAGTGACTCTGACCTGATGCACGGCGTGTATCCTCTCGCGAGTACCGACGTGAGAGTGAACTGCTGCTGTCGTGACAACTGCAAAAGGCCCTGCGTTGAGCCCACATCCCTCTCCTCCTCGCCACCTCCGTCACTTGCACAACTCTAAATAGTGGCGCACGTCCGATCCCAGCAAGGAGTGCTGCAGCAGCTCGGCCTTCCCCCCCAACTGTCCAGCACGGCCGGGTTTGCACTTTTCCTTTGCCGCCGCTTTACGAGAGGACGGAACATACCGTCCATCAATCACTAGAAGGCCGCCGACGGCTGGTCCATCTGCTTCAGCTGCTGTGCCCCGAAGTGCGCAATGGCGACGGTGCTGACCGTACCAGGCAGACCGCCGTTCTCAGCTTTGTCGCCGAGCGCCACAAATGAGAGTGCGACATTGGCCACGTTCGACGCCGGCGGCGCTGGGCCCTGCAGGGCCGTCATCATTCCGTCGGCGTGAGGGCGCCCTTCGGCACAGACCTGGTACGCACGTTGGCATAATGCTGTGGTATTACGAGACAGTTTAGGAACCGGGTTGCGACCGGTTGCGGTGAGGAGAAGAGACTGCTGCGGAGAACGTCGCTGACGCGCCCGTGTACGAATGCGGCCGCACCGTGCAGAGCTCCCACGGCGTGCGGTGACCAGGACACACCAGTCCTGGGCACTCGCTGACGCGAAGCAATTGCTTCAAGTTCTCTCGGCCGCGGCTCAAGTGGATCGCGATGTGTCCAATCAGAGCATGGGAATGCGAGCTGTCACGACGTGACACACACGTGATTCTACAGCCTTCTGCTGTCGACTCGCTGACGCGTCAGAAATGGGTTCGGAGCCCCGGTAATCGCAGCCATCGCTGCGGGCGGTCGTCGGCCTGCGCGTTAGCGTAAACTGGACCATTCCCTGGCCAACGACCTCCGAATTCGATGCACCGGACGCCAACGCACTCCGCGTTCCTGGGGCGTTGGGGTTCAGGGTAATACGTGACGATCCCGCTGCCGCACGTGGTGGCGGATTCTTTCTGTTCCACAATCCGTTGATATGGACAATGCCTCACGAGTGTGCGTGTTGCGCTGAAGGAGGGCGCCGCGGGTTGATTCGTCAGGCTGGGGGGCCCAAAAGAAGGCGCTCTTTTGCATGCACAAAGCGTCGGCCCCTGTCGCAAGTCGAAAAGAGTATCTCCTTGCGCTTCTCGGCCAGAAGAGGCCCGGACGGGGGGGGGGGGGTGGGGGAGGCTGCGGCCGGTTGAGGAAGCGCCACGTGTTTGGCGCGGCCACCTCCGTTTCCCTTTCAAATCCTCTCCGCTGCGTGTCGGCGTCTGAGTGGTGGGAGTTGAATGTACGGCCACCGACTGCATTCCACGCGGCGGGGCAGGGGCAGGGGTCCGGCACTCTGACCCTCTTTTCTCCACCCGCGCCACCCCCCTCCACAGACTGGATGGGATCACGCGGGGGCCCGCGCTCCCCGGCTGCCTCCCGCCCCCATCACCCGGCGGCCAGCGACCCAGGCGGCCGGCCACAGATACCCCGCCAGCGACAGCGACGAGCGGGTGCATGGCGGAGCGTCCAGGCGGGCCCGCCTCGGGCGCCCCCAACCTCCCCCCGTCACGGCCGCGTCCAGTGACCGCAACGGGCGGGGGGCGGGCAGGCCTGCATTGTGAGCCACTTGGCCGGGGGGGGGGGGGGCGTGTGGCTGCGTGCGCCACCGGCGGGCGGCGGCGGCGCGGCGCGGCGCTCGTGTGCACATACAGAGGTGCCCCGGGGAGCCGCCATCGCCCGCCGCCCCCGCCCGCAACCGCCTCGTGTGCGCGCACGGCGCACGGCAGCAGCAATGGCCTCGGATCTGCAACCCCCACCACCTGCCCCCGACGCATCCCCCGCGGTAGGTGGCTGCACGCCAGTACCAAGCACCTCGGCGGGAGCCCCGCCCTCAGATGGCATGGGCAGAGGGGGGCTTTGGCGGCTCCCCTGGCCATACGGCAATGGCCGGCGCACAGGTGGGTCCTCAGGGCCACTGCCCCGCTCCCCGAAGTGCATTCTACCGCCCTTCCCCGCCCACTGTAGGGAGCGGGGGAACGACCCTGGGCGCCCGCGCTATCTCCGCCTGCGGCGCAGCGCTTCCGCCGGGCCACCAACGCCGTGGGATGATTGCTCGCCGCACGTTCCGGGCAACGGCCGCAGCCGCAGCCCGGAACGGCCACCTGGCAGCAGGCGGGTTTGCAGACTGCTTCTCCGCGGGCAACGGGGGGGGGGGCGGTGTACGGGCGCGGCGGGGGGAGGGGGGGCGGTGCGGGTGCGGCTGGGGGGGCCGGGAGGGGGGGCGGGGGGGGGGGGGATGGATGCCAACGCCGCCCGGTGCACGGGGACTACGCACCCACCTCGGGCGGCCGGCCGTCCTATTTAGCCGCCGCCGCCGGTCGCCCCCACGCCGACAGACCACCCCATCCCACAACCAGCACCACCACCCCTCCCCACACCCAACACCACCACCCCTCCCCACGCCTTTGCATACTGGGTCTACTGCCGTCGCGGCCCTGTGGATGGGGCGGATCGCGCCGTGGCTTGTGCCGTGGCTGGTACTGGCGAGCAGTCACGTGCGATCGGCGCCCGTGGTTCCTGGTGGCCGCGCGGCTGTAGTGCAGGCGTCTACCGCGGCTGCGGCTGCGTGTAGCACTCTCTGGCGTCGGCCAGCACCAACGTAGATGCGATTACCAGCGCGATCAAGCAGGCTGGGGTTGGGGTCAAGGCCCTCGGGCACGCACTGAGCAACAATGACGAATGGGTGCGGGTTGGAGAGTCCATCCCTGTTGCTGCGCCCTTTTTTGTTGTGCTTGGCGGCTGTCTGCCGGATGTGTGCGGCGGTGGCGGCAGAGCGGCGCAACCTTTCGTCTGTGATGAACGCAGCCCGTCGTCAGGCTGAGCTGTGCGTCTATGCGCTGTTGTTCAGTTCGCTGCGCTCGGGCACTGACGGCCTGGTGGCTCGCGGCCTGGCGGATCAGCTATCTGCGTTGGAGGAGGACGTATGGCAGCTGCTACAGTTCCGGTGCTACTGTCGTCGCAGACGGCCTGCCTTCGGATTCCAGGGTCAGCCGCCATTCGCAGTAAAGAAGCACTTGCTCGAACTGCGCGGCGAGCTGATGCTGTTACTGCAGCTCGCGGCGCTGCAGCTGCATGAAGTAGGCCTTGCGGACGACACATCGACGTCGTCGCCATCCGCTGCCACCAAGCCTTTTGCGGTGGTGGAGCTGTACAACGAGGCGGCTGCGGCGGGCAATGCGCTTGCGACATCCAACTTGGGCGTCTGCTACGAGAGGGGACTGGGGGTGGCCAAGGACGAGAAGCGGGCTGTAGAGCTCTTCCAGGAGGCGGCGGCTGCCGGCGACGCGGGCGCCAATCGTCACTTGGGCGTCTGCTATGAGAGGGGACTGGGAGTGGCCAAGGACGAGAATCGGGCGGTGGAGCTCTTCCAGAAGGCGGTGGCGGGGGGGGATTTGGCCGGCAAGATTCACTTGGGTGTCTGCTACGAGAGGGGACTGATGGTGGCCAAGGACGTGAAGCGGGCGTTGAAGCTGTATCAGGAGGCGGCGGAGGGAGGGGATGCGGCCGGCAAGCGTCACTTGGGCTATTGCTTCCGGCAGGGGCTGGGGGTGGCCAAGGACGAGAAGCGGGCTGTAGAGCTCTTCCAGGAGGCGGCGGCTGCCGGCGACGCGGGCGCCAATCGTCACTTGGGCGTCTGCTATGAGAGGGGACTGGGGTGGCCAAGGACGAGAAGCGGGCGGTGAAGCTCTTCCAGAAGGCGGTGGCGGGGGGGGATTTGGCCGGCAAGATTCACTTGGGTGTCTGCTACGAGAGGGGACTGATGGTGGCCAAGGACGTGAAGCGGGCGTTGAAGCTGTATCAGGATGCGGCGGAGGGAGGGGATGCGGCCGGCAAGCGTCACTTGGGCTATTGCTTCCGGCAGGGGCTGGGGGTGGCCAAGGACGAGAAGCGAGCGTTGAAGCTCTTCCAAAAGGCTGCGGCAGTGGCAAAAGCGGCGGCTGCTGTGGCAGCGGCGTGCCGGCATGCGCCGACCCCCTTTCCCCCCCGCCATGCGCCCCGCCCGGACCGACCCGCTCCCCGCCGTCGCTAGAGCAAACGGAAACGGGCGGCACAAGAGAACCACCGCAAGGTGACGGCTGGGGCGGCGGCGGGCACAGCGGCGGGAGCGGTAGCGAGGACGACCCGCGGACGTGTCCGGCGCGTCAATGGCGGCCGCGGGCCACGTGGCGTCGTGGTGGCATGCCGTCTCAATCGCGGGCACCGCCCCCCTTCCCCGCCAGACCCACCACCGGCGACCCATTCTCGTTGCCAGCCGACAACAGCGCCACACAGCAACCACACCCAAGCGAGACGGGATAGATGGCGGCAGCGGCAGCGATGGCGGCAGCACCAGCCGCTGGATGTGCAAGCAGCCGAAAAGAAGGGAAGTGGCCTGCGGCAACGACGGCAAAAGGCAGCCGCGACAGCAGGAGCATCCGCAATGGCGACACACGTCAGCAGCGACCGCAGGGGCGGCAGCGGTGGTGGCGGCGGCGGCGCGGCCGCCGGAGCGGCGGTCGAGGAGAGGAAGCACTGACGACACCGTGGAGGTGACGACCCAGGCGGGGGCGCGCAGACGCCTTCCCCCCGGTTCCCTCAGAGACCCTCACGTCGGACCGGCCCTCCCAGCCGCAGCCGCAAACGGCCCGGCGCCCCCGTGCGGAAACCAAACGCGAGGCACCCGTCTCAATGACTGGGCGGTCGTAGCAACCAGCCACCCAGCCGAGACGACACGCCGCGGCCAGCAGCCGGAGACGCGGCCGCTTCGGCATCGTGGCGGCACAAGCCCTCAAGCCCAGGTGCGCCCGCCCCCCGTCGGCGGCCGTCGCCCCTGATAGCGCCGAAAGAGGCTTGTGGGGCCCCTCGTGCGCCCCGACGTCGGCCGCCGCCGCAGGCACGCGGTCGGCGTCCGAGCCCGCCGCCACCGCGGCGGTGCCATCATCCTCAGACGCGCCCCCGTCCTCCTCGTCGGCGGCCACCCCGTGGTCCACCTCCTTCCCCTCCCCGCCGTGCTCCTGATCCTCGCCCGACCCCACGCCGCCAACGTCGACCTCTTTCTCGTCGCTCCAGCTGCCGTTGTCGGCGCAATCGCGGATGCCGTCGACCTCATCGTCCCAGCCACCCATCCCGCCGCCCTTCGCGTCCTGCTCCTTCTCGTTCCCGATGACGGTGCTCGCAAACGCGTCGAGCGTCTTGGCGTGCACATTGCCGTCAATGGGTAGGCCAGGCGTGGACAGCGTCGGGCACCACAGCGCAATGTTGGCGATTGCCGGTGACGCGCCGCCGTCCGTGCCGCCGCCGCCGCCGCAGCCACCGCCGCCGTCGCCCGCCGCCAACGACGACACGTCGACGCCATTGGCGACGGCAACGGCCGAGGCGGCGGGGGTGGGATCATTGCCAAACGGGTGCCGCAGCGCCGGCACAGCGGCCGCCAGCAACGGCCGGCAGCCATTCCCGATCCGCACCGACGGGGGCAACGGGCGGGTCGGCGCCGCCTGCGCCGACGCGGCGGGGCACCACTCAGCTGTCGCGGCCAAATCGCCGACGGTGAGCGCGGTGGCCGCGTCGCGCGCGTCTGGGCTCACGTACCGCCGCACCTGCAGAGTCTCCGGCGCCCGTCACACGCTGCCAGGGGGAAGGTGCAGCCCCGCGTTGGCGGCCGCGGTGGGTCCCGCCAGCATGCGCCTCCGCGTCCACACCTCCAGCAGCCGCCACCCCCACAGGCGCGAGTCCTGCGTCGCCTCGCCGAGAGCGCGCTCCACGGACGGGAAGCGGTGGGTGAGGGAGAAGAGCCGCACCGTGTGCCGGCAGGTGCGTAGTTGCCCCGGCGCCCACGCGGTGATGGCCGCGTGCAGGGCCGCCTTCTCCACCGCCGCGAGCACCCAGCAAGGCAGCGCATAGGCAGCCGCCAGGGGGAGCCAACCAGCCAGGAGATGGCCGCCCACAGCGCGTCGGCGCTCTCAAAGGAGACCCCCACGCACTCCGACGCACGGCCGCCCGCCCTGGCCGTCAGCCCCGCGAGGCGCACCTCGTGCGTGCAGCAGAGAGGTATACAAACGCTACCCACCTTGCCGCACTGGCCCGCCACGTGCACGGCCAGCAGCACGCCGCATGCCACCGTAGCTTTCCCCCGCCTGCAACAGCGGGCCGCCAGTGCCGCCGCCACCCCGCCGCCACAGGCCGCCGCTACCACCGCCGGCAGCGGCGACAGCAAAAATCAGCAACAGCCGCCAACCCCCCCGCACTACCGGCAGCTTTCGCCACCCAACTGCCGCACCCGCGGGCCAAACCGCCTAGTGGTCCACCCTGCCCAGAAGGCACGCCCCCGCCGCGCACAACGGCCCCCGACCTTGCCGCCACCGCCGCCCCCCGCCCCGACGAGCACCGGGACCCCACCCTCCCCGCCATTCGTCGCTGCTGCGCCCGGCAGCGGCCGCCGGCATCGGACCGCCACCCCTCCCCCCCCCGACGGGCGGTCGCCGTTGCACGCCACGGTCGCGCGCCGCCAACGCCAGCTCGGCACCGGCGACCAGTTCGGCCCTTGCCGCCGTCGCCTCCCCACGGCCGAGACCAGCCGATCGCACCGCCGCGCACGGCAAGAAAACGCCGCCCGCGACCGCCGCGGGCGGCCGGCTGCCAACCCGCTTCTGCTCGCGGCAAGCCGCCCAGCGTTATCCGCCGCAGCGGGCGTCACCCCGAGGCGGTCCGCCACTACCCGCCGCCGGCAGCCGCGCCATCCCGCGACGACGCGGCGCAGACCGCCCCCGCAACAACACCAACGGCGACACGCACGGCGACGCCCCGGGCGACGCACCCGCTCGCGGGTGGGCGGGGACACGCCACGCCCAGCGTCCGCGCCGACACGCACCGCAACGCGCACCACCGCCGGCAATGCACCAGGTGACGCCCATGCCCATGCCATTGGGCGACGCCCCGCTCCGCGCCCGCTAGCGCGCGCGCGCGCTTCCACGGCGACGCCCAGACCGAAGCACGCGTCGACGGCGACGACGCCGCACGTGCGCAGGCGCGCTCGGCGACAGCGCCACACCCACGAGGAGGAAGCAGTCGTCAGATGACCGCGGCGCCGCGTCGACGTCCACGGGCACAGGGACGTCCAGCACAGCTACCGCGGCGACGCCGTCGGCGGCGGCACCGTGGGCGGCAGAGCCGGGGATGCCCACGACGGCGCGCGCCACGACGCCACACTCCCCGCCCGCGGCGCATTGGTCGGCGGCGCCTCACCGCCACGCGCAGCGACGGGCACCCCGCAGCCCGCGCGGCGAGACGCGAGCCATGGGAAAGCCCACGGTTGCCCCCGCGCCGACAGATAGCGGCCCACATACGGCAGCGGCCAGGGAGTCAGGTCCCGCCCTCCGCACACGCAGAACGCTGCCGACGCCGCCACGGCCGCCGCGAGCGTCGGCGCCACCCATCTTCATGCAGCCCCGCGCGCGCACGGTGCGAAGCGTAGGACGACGCCCTGCCGCGTCCGCGAGGCGGCCGCGCACGGAAACGCCAACCCTCCCGCCTCCGTCAGCCCCGCGACGCGACGCGCACAGGAACGACGGGCGCCCCGAGAACGCCACCAGCGACACCCACAGTAGCTGCTCGGACAACGTCGGCGCCCGTGACCGCAACGACGCCGCGCACCGTAGCCACACCGACAGACACCGCAGCACGCAAGGCCCGTACTTCGTCGAGGCGGATGGCGCCGCGGGCTTGGACGGCCACGACAGAGGCGCCTGTGCTTAGACACAGGACGGCACCGGCGACGCCGCGCCGGCGGCTGAGGTAGCGCCAGACGCAGCCGGAAAGACAGTCTCAGAGGCAGCCGCTGCAGCGGAAGCGGGAACGGCAGCGGCAGCGGCAGCGGCAGCGGCAGGCGCACCGGCAGCAACCGCGGCTGCGGCCGGCGCAGCGACAGCGGCAGGGGCAGGCGCAGCGGCAGCGGTAGCGGCAGCGGCAGGCGCAGCGGCCGCGGCAGCATCAGGCACAGCCGCAGCAGCAGCGGCAGCGGCAGCGGCAGCTGCAGCGGCGGCCGCATCGGTAGGCCCAGCGGCAGCTGCAGCGGTAGGCGCATCGGCAGCCGCAGGCGCAGCCGCAGCGGCAGGCGCAGCCGCAGCGGCCGCGGCCGCGGCAGTCGCAGCGGCAGCGGTCGCGGCCACGACAGGCGCCGCAGCAGCGGGAGCAGCAGCGGCAGCCGCATCGGCTGCTGCAGCGGCAGCCAAATCGGCAGCTGCAGGGGCCGCAGCAGCGGCTGCTGCAGCGGCTGCCGCAGCCGCAGCGGCTGTCGCAGCCGCAGCGGCTGTCGCAGCCGCAGCGACAGCGGCAGCAGCCGCGGCGGCGGCAGCCGCAGCGGAAGCGGCAGCCGCATCTGCCCGCAGCAACAGCCGCAGCGGCAGCCGCGGCGGCCGCAGCGACAGCCTGTGGCGGCGGTGGCAGTCGGAGCAGCGTGCCGGCGTGCGGCCCAGCTCCCACCCCACCCCGCCCCGCCCGACCGCCTGCCGCTCTTATCGGTTGTCAACTGCGAGGCCAGGCAGGCTGAGGCACGAAAGAAAATGCGCCGATGGCGAGAGCTGCGGCAGGCGCAGCCGCGGCAGCGGCGCCGTGGACGGCCGGCAATCGTCCTGGCAGCGCCGGTAGCAAAGGCGGCACACGTTGCGTCGTGACGGCCGCCCGCCCCGCCCGCGCACCACCCCCCCCACCGCGTGCGGCGGCAGCGCTGACAGCCGCGACGGTAGCGGCGTCCAGCGGCGCAGCGCACCACCGGCGGCTGGAGCAAGGCCTGCAGTATCATGGTGCCGGTAGCAGCATGAGGCCGCTGCTGCGTGCTACAAAAGAAGCAGACGCCGGCACACAACAGAGGTGGCGGTGCCCGTTGGCATCTCAGGCGCGGACAGCACCTTCACAACTGGCTGAAGCCGGGAAAGCCGACGCGCAAGCAACAGTCGCAAGCCTGGGCACCTCGCCGCCGCCGCGCACCGCCGCCGTGCGACTCGGGCACTGCCGCCGCACCTTGCCGACGCCGCGATCCGCGGCCAACAACGCAACGCCACGGCGCCGCACCAATGGGCGGTAGCCGGCCACCATCGCCGACAGTGGATGGTCCCTCAGCACAGCACGGCTACCGCAGTGCACTGGCGCCACCAGCAGGAGGTGCTGCCGCCTCCCCAACGTGGCAGCAGCCGCCGACGCCGCGTACAGTGGATGACGACACCACCACCTCGCCGCTGCGGCAAGCGAATGTCAGCAATTGCGCACCAGCTCCGCCGCTGGCCACCGCCGCAGGCACAAGGCCACCGCCAACGGCGGGCGCCGCCACCGCACCAAAGAGACGATGAACGCGGCCGCCGCCACCGCACCAAAGAGACGATGAACGCGGCCGCCGCCACCGTCGCGCTGCGCCCCCCCCCAAGCCGCGCCGCCGCCATCGCCAACCGTCACCCGCCGCCGCCGCGAGCAGCGTGCGTCAGCCCGTGCACGTTCCCCACCGCCGCCCGTTGCCATGAGCGGCGGTTCGTGGCACCTCCTGCACCTTGTCACCGCCACGCACAGAAGACGCTCGCGGCAAGCACGACACCGCAGAAGCCGCAGGACCGTCGCAGAGACAGCGACAGCCACCCCTACAGGTAGCGTGCGGCAGCCGTCTCGGCCGCCTGTTGTAGTCGGCCGGCGCCACCAACAGGGGTCACAGGCGCCCCGCGAAAGCAGCGGCTGGGGGAGCATGCGCGCAGCGGCGGGGAGGGCATCCGCAGCGGCATCCTGTGGGACGGCAGCGGTGGGGAGGCGCAGGCAACGAGAGCGCGCGCCGCATTGACGCGCACGCGGCGGGAGTGGCCGCCGACCAACCGGCGAGGTTGCCTGGCACGATCAAAAAAGCAGGGTGGCCACACACAGCAAAAAGTCAAAGTGGGCGTCACAGTTAGAAGCCTGTTCAGAATAGCAGCCCGTGCGGACGCACCGCCGCACCGCACCGCTCTCGCAAAAGGGAGCCCGCCCCCGCGCCTGTGCGGCGGCGTCATAGCCGCCTGCCCCGCCCCCCCGCACGACAAGGGGGGACCGCTGGAAGAAAACCCATGCCCCCCCGATGAAGAAGCCGCAAGTTGCGAAGCGGGAGGGGCGACGGTGACTGTGCGTCAGCCGGGAACAGTCGGGAGAGACACAACGACCGGAGAAGAGAGACAGGAACGACCAAAAAAAAAAAAAAGAGAGAAACGGAAAAAAACGAACAGCGCAAGCAAACCAAACAAGCAGGACGAACTGGTGGAGATGTACAGCACAAAGGCAAAGAAGGGATTGGCCAGAGGTGGGCGGAGGCGACGTCCGTCTGCGGCCGCCCCTACCGCGGCTACCCAGTGAAGTTGTTGCGAGGGGGTGGCGAGGGAAATGGGGCAGCTGCCGCCAAAAGGCAGGCGCGACGCACCCCACCCATCCACCCTCCCCAGCCCAGCGACGGCGCCGCCGGGCCGCGGCAGAGGTGGTAGAGACGACGGCGGCGCCACGACCGCCAACGGCAGCGACCGCAACGGCGGCGGCGAGCGCCGTCATGGTGGGCACGCCTGCAGGTCATGTGCGGCCGCTGCGACGACGGGGCAGGTCGATGGGGCGGGCACACGAGGAGGATGGCGACGACGGGTGGGGGGCAGCGGCTCGTACGGCGCGGGGGCGGTCTTGAAGTACACGGGGCGAGATTGTCGGACGGGGGGGGCGGGGGGTGCGCCCGCACCGTGGGTGGCAGCAGCGTCCGCGGCGGCGCGGGGCGGCGCGGGAAGGCGCGCGCCGCGCGGGCGGGGGCGCCAGACGGCAGGCGAGATGGCCTGACAGGCGGGCGGGCAGGCTCACAAAAAAGCAGGGCGGGACCGTGGCAGGGGCCGCCCGTGGATGGCACGACGGCCGTGGCGCAGGCGCGCGGTCGCGGCGGGAAGGAGGAGGGGGCGAGGGCGGGGTGTACAAAGCGCAAAACGGACGCAGGGGACGGGGCTGGAGCGGGCGGCGGCGGCGGCGGGGGTCGGGCGTTGACCCGCCCCTCGGTGGGGGTGGGTCGTTGACCCGCCTCTCCCCGTCGCGCCTCCCCCCTACGCGCCACCCCCCCCACCCCGGTCGCGTCACCCCCCCGACGTCGGTCGCGTCACCCCCCCGACGAGGGAGGGGCGGCTGCTGCCGCCCGACGGTTTCGGGTAGTGCCGACACCATCCCCGGCTCCCCCAAGGCCAATATGTATTGGGGCCGTTCGCACTGTAATGAGGATTGGGAAGTCAAAAAAAGCTCTGGGGGCGCACGGCATGTGTCTGTTGGCTTTGGCCAGGGGGAAACCGCGTGATACGCGCGCGATCTGTGGCGGGAATCTGCATGTTGGAGCGGCGGCGGTGGAGGGACGGCCGCGGTGGCCAGCCGGCTGCAGCCAGCTGCTCCCCATTATGCACCGGGCCGACGGGGAACGCACGGCAGCGCGGCACCAGGAGTGCGATACGGGGAATGCGAGAAAGGGATTGGGGGGGGCAGTGTCAGCAGCTACCAAGCCGCCAGCCGTGCTGGCTCGCTTCCTCCCCTCGTCGACGGACCAGACCGCTGGGTCTGGTCACAGATCTGTGCGGCTCCAGCGGGGTCTGCGTCGAGGTCGGTCGGGCAGGAGCGGCAGATGGACGGCCGTTTTCTTTTGTTATTTCTTGTCACCGACGCGAGACTGCTTAGACGGCGAGGGCGGGCCAAAATACGACACCCCCCCCGCCGCGGCCACCCAAACGCCGCACGTGTGAGCGGTGCGACGCGGCGCGGCTCGCGCCGCCCCAACCGCCGGCCGCGCGTGGGCACGCGCGGGCGCGCATGACAGCTGCGCCGCGCCCTGTCGCGTCGCCTCGCCGCCCCTACTCCGCCCGCGCGGACGCCCAACACAAGAAGGCGATGGCGGGGGGTGGGGGGGGGGAGGGGGTTGGCCGTTTTTATAAACCGCCGCGCAGATGCAGCGGGCCCTTGCAGACAGGGGCGTCAGACGCGAACAAGAGGGGGGTTTCCTCACGGCCTCCCGGCGGCCGCCACCGGCGCCCCCCCCCCACCTCCGCCCCGCGTCCGTTTTGCGCGCTGTCCACGCCATGGCGCGCGGGGGGACGCCAACGACACCGCGCCGCCCGCCGCCGATCGTCCCCGGTCGCGGCCGCCGCCCGCCCGCGCGCGCATCCCCACCCCGCCAAATCAGACGCCCCCCCCCCCCCCCCCCCGCCCGGCGATTGCGGCCTTCGCCCGCCAATACCCCTCGGGCGCCCGCAGGGAGTAGGCTGGCGCGTGACGGGCGTCGCCGGTGATAGTCCCCGCAGGCGCGTCCGCGGCAGACTTGCCTGGCCGCCGCGCCGCCGCGCCGCCACCGCCGTCGGCCGCCCCCAATTCGCGCCGGCGGTGCGCGGCGCGGGGCCGTCCGCCCGGCCGGTGGGGGTGACCAGGGGGCGGGGGGCCCGGCCCGGCGCGCGCGCGGGAGCGCGCGTCTCTACCCGCCCGACCCTTCCCCCCGACGTATCCCGCAGGCCGCCCTGACATGCCCGCCACGCCTCGGCGGGCCCGCCGCCACGGCGAGCTCGCCCACTTCCGTCCAGGTCCGCCCGCCCGCCCGCGTCACCTTCCCGCCACCCCCCCGATCCGCCCGGCAGCACGCCGGCGCGCGGGACCGTTGCTGCCATCCACGGGCCGGGCGTTTGACCTCCCGCCCTTTTGCTGTCACGCCCCAGCAGCCCGCCGGCGCCCGCGGGGCCCGCACGGTCCCGCGCTTTTTCCTCGGCCCGCCGGCCTGCCCGTACGCACCCTCCGTGCACCCTCGCCCGCTCGTGCCCCCCGGGTCGCTGGCTGTGCCGGCTGGTGCCCATAAAAGAGGGAGTCCTCGCTGGTCCCGACGCACACTGGATGTAGCCGTCCAGGGCACATTACCATCCAAGACTGTGGGCCGCGGGGGACGTCGGCGGCACCGCCACCTCGGTGGGGCACTGCCATTGTCGCGGCCTTGAGCCTACCCGCCGCGGTGGACGGCGGCGGCATGACTACACACCACCCCCTTCCCCTCGACCGCGCTCGACCTGCGCCTGGCCCTGTGGCGCCTGCCGGCCACTGCGCCTTCTCCTTCCCCGTCTTCCCACCTTCAACCCCCGTCACCTCCCCGCATGTCGCCCAACGAGCCCGCCCTGTGCACCTTGTGCCGGCTCGCGGGGGCGCCTGGGGACGGCGGGACGGCGGGACGGGTCGTGCCTGCAGGATTTTGGGCGGCGGGCGCACCGCCCCAGCCGCCCTCTGCCACCCGCTCCGGCTGGGCTGCCCTGACGGAAGGCGCCCGCCCGTGGACGCCGCGCCCAGCGCGCGCCAATTGTCCACCGTTACTCTGCTCCAGCTGTGGACCTCCATACTACTGGTACGTTTCTTCTCTCTACTCGCTGCTAGTGTGTTCTCGGGTGTTGGTTCTTTTCTTTTTCGTGTGTGTGTGTGTGGTCGTCTCCCTCTTTGTTCCGATCCGGTTCTGACTTTTACACCCGCCTTGTCTGTTTGTTTTTGTTGTGGCCGCCCCCCCGGATTGTCATTGGCTCCTGCACTACCCTTCTTGTTCTTTCTTCGTCGCGTCATCTTTTTGTCCTGCAGGTGCAGATAAAACAGCGCGCTACCAATACTGAGGCGGCTCTCCCCGCCGCAGCGGGCATGCCTACCACCGTCACCGACGCTGCACCTCGGCGGCGGTGTCGGCTAAGCGGGTGGGCGGCCGCGCCCGGCGCGGGGCGCGGCCATGGGCGCCGCCAACATGGCGGGGCGCCCCTCCTCCCCCCCCCCACCTATCCTCCGCCGCCGCCGCAACCGCCACCGCCGCCGCCGCCGCCGCCGCCGCCGCCGCCGCCGCCGCCGCCCGCTGCCGCCGAGGGCGACCGCCGAGGGCTGCGGCGGGTTGGCGGCGGCGGCGGCGCTAAACACCGCCGCGGCGGCCGCTCTCGGCCGACAGGCACCCCGCCCTCCCCCCCCCTGAAGACGAACAAGGAGGGCCCCCTTATCGCCCCCGCCTACCGCGTCTGCGTGGGCATGGGCGACGGCGGTGAGGACGGGCGGGGCGGCTGCTGCCGCCTGACGCCGGCGGTCAATGGCGCGGGCTTCGCGCGCGCGTCACCCGGAGCCGGGGTTCGCACCCCCCTGCCGACGTCTTTACCCCTCCGGGATTCGCCGCCCTATGCCGGCGGTGGCGCCGCCATACCGCCGCGGCGGCCAAGTGGGCGGCCAAGTGGGTGGGCGGCCGCACCCGGCGCAGGGCGCGGCCACGGGCGCCGTCAACATGGTGGGGCGCCCCTCCCCCCCCCCCCCACCTATCCTCCGCCGCCGCCGCCGCCGCCGCCGCCGCCGCCGGCCGACGCCGCCGCGGGCGACCTCGGGCGGCGGCGGCAGGTTGGCGGTGGCGGCGGTGGGGAGCGCCGCCGCGGCGGTCACTCTCGGCCGCTACGCACCCCCCCCCCCCCCCCCCTGAAGACGAACAAGGAGGGCCCCCTGATCGCCCCCGCCTACCGCGTCTGCGCGGGCATGGGCGGGGGGGGTGAGGAAGGGCGGGGCGGCTACTGCCGCCTGACGCCGGCGGTCGATGGCGCAGGCGACGCGCGCGCGCGGGCGGCGGTGGCGGCGGCGACGGCTGCACCGGTGGCGGCGGAGGGGCTGGACGGGGTCGAAGGCGTGCTGCGGCTCATGCTTCGCCGCTTGTTTGACGTTGCCAGCGTCGCGGCGGCGACGGCGGCGGGTGGCGTCGGAGGGGTCGGGGGGGGGGGCGGCGTCACCCATCTTTGGGGGGGTGCCGAGGGCGCCTCCTGGCATGCACCCCACGGCGCGCCCCCCGACGGGGGCGCGCCGTGGGAGGCCGCCGCGCGGCCGCCGCCGCGCCGCGTGCCGGTGCGCAGCGGCCACGGGCGGCGCGCGCCGCCGGCCCCGAGTTGGGGGTCGTCGGCAACCCGACGCCGGTGACCGCGGCGGGTGGGGGCAAGGGTTGGGCGGGCGCATCACCCGCGTTGGGTGGTGCGCCCGGCCGGCTCCCGGCTGCATCTTGGGCGCGGCGGCGCGGGTGGGGGAGGCGGTGAGGTGGGGCGGGGGGAGGGTGTGCTGGTGAGGTGCGTGGCTGGGTGGGTTGGAGTGCATTTCTGGTGTGGGTGGTTGGTGAGGGGTGGGTGCGGAGATTGGGGTGATCTGCCGGTGGGTTGGTAGGGGCGGGCTACGGGTGGGTGACGCAGCCGAAGCTGCGATGGCGTCGGATGGCAGCTGTGTGCGGCGTCGGTGGGCAGCGCTGCTGAGGCGGATGCAGGCCAGTCGCGGGGCTCTGTGTGGGGATAAGGGGTGCGCATCGCGCGTGCCCTGGACTCCCCCGCGGTCACCCCCGCGTCCGTTGGAGCCGGCTACCTTCAGGTCCAGCACTGTCGTCGCCGCCGCCGCTGCCGCCACCCACGCCACCGCCGCAACAGCTGTTGTGAAGGCGGGGGCACGCTAGACGTAGCGTGCCCCCGCCTTTACTTTAGGCACCCGCCACAAAAGGCGCAGCGGGCGTAGCCGGATCTGACGGACGCGTCAGAACCGGCTACTCCCGCTGCGCCTTTGGCGCTCCTATAAAAAAACCGTCGCCGCGGCCTCGGCCGCGACGACTGTTCCCCCCCCCTCTTTTGCCTGCCCCGACAAGCGGTCACCACCACCCGCTGGTGCGCGCTCGCCTGGTGGATTAAACAGTACACAAACGTGGGTAAACAGTACACAAACGTGGGTCACGACCCTTGAGGGGGCCAGGCCGCGGTGGCGGATTGGAGGATGGCCGCACGCCACTCCACGGGTCGTCCTGCGGTCCGTTTGCGCGGCGCGACGGCCGGCGGCGGGGGTGGCGGCGGCAGCGGCGCATATCGCGCGGCGTTCACGCCTGCCGCTGCAGGCAGCGGCAGTGGCGGCGGCGGCGGCCGCCGCCTTGTGTGTCGCACAGACGGACGTCCACAGCTGGGCCCCGACCACCGCACGTATGTCGCCGCCCTCAACTGTCGCCTTCGCCGACGGCACGCCGCGCGGCGGCGGCGCCGCGGGGGTGGCCCGCGGCAGCCGCGGCACGCCCGCGCCGGCGAGCAGCGCGCGCCCCCCCCCCACTGCGTGGCCAACGCGGACGGCCGGCCGCGCAAGCGCCGGGGACACC
The DNA here is from genome assembly GCA_009829735.1 of Pyropia yezoensis. Taxonomy (NCBI): domain Eukaryota; phylum Rhodophyta; class Bangiophyceae; order Bangiales; family Bangiaceae; genus Pyropia; species Pyropia yezoensis. The sequence goes on from CM020620.1 coordinate 15,548,745, forward strand.
CGTTGCTTGTTATGCCTTCCGCCCACATCACCACGGGCGCGCCCGCCGCCCGCGCGCGTGCACACACAGCCACGAGTGGCTCCCCGCCGCCACCGCCACCGCCACCACCACCACCAGCACCGCCGCCGTGGCCGCCACCGATGCCTCCGTCGCCGACGCCGCCGCCGCCGCCGCCGCCTTCGCCACCGTCGCCGCCGTTCGCAGAGAGGGGATTCGTCGGTTCCCTGGTTGGCCACGACTACAGCACGTCTGCCGCCGCCCGCGGGGAGGAGCGCACAACCACCCGGCGGCCATCGGGGGTGGGCGCTCCAAGGAGGGGCGAGTAGAGCGCGGCCAGGTCGGCCACGTCGAGGACGGACCCGTGCGACGCGATGAGCACGTCCCCCCCACGGGGACCCGCCGCCGCTGCCGCCGCTGCCGTCCCCGCCGCCACTGTCGCCTTCGCCGTCGGCACGCCACGCGGCGGCGGCGCCGCGGGGGTGGCCCGCGGCAGCCGCCGCACGCCCGCGCCCGCGAGCAGCGCGCGCCCCCCCACCGCGTGGCCAACGCGGACGGCCGGCCGCGCAAGCGCCGGGGACACCCACCCCAGCGGGATGGCAACGACCGCCGCGGCGGCCGCCCACAGCGCCGCACGCGCCGCGGCGAGCAGCAGCCGCAGCGGCGCCAGCAGCACCCCGCCGACGAGCAGCCAAGGCCTCCGACGCGCCGCGGGGGGGGAGGAAGGGACTACGTATCCCATGCTGGGGTAAGGGGGAGGCATGGGGGGGGGGAAGAGGTTGGGGAGGAGGGGGGGAGGGTGCAGGGTGGCGTAGATGCCACGCGTTGACTTGCGCGTCGACGGGCGAGGAAGGCGGAGACACAGACTGCGACTCACTTTTCCCCATGAAGAAACGTAGAAGGCGGGCGAGTTTCAACTTTCAGCTGTTTTTTTTCTTCTTTCTCGCAGCCAAGTAGGGCAGACAAGCGGTCCCGCACCCCTGCCAGTGCGGGTTGGTTGGTTGGCGGCCGCTGCCGTTCAGCCACAACGGCTGTGTGCAGGCGGTCCCATTCGTGGGCGTCCTCCACCGCCGGCAACCAAGTGCCGTTGGTTGGCGGGTGGCCGCCCTCTGCATTGAAAAAACTCGGCGAGTGGCAGTCGGAGGGGAGGGCGGCGCCGAAGAAAAGCGAGGCAGCGGGGGTGCCACGGTGCCCACGGCCGGCCGGTCGTAGCTTCACTTGCCTGGCGGTGGCCACCGGGCTCACGAAAAGCCTCTGCCCATGGAGGGTCCCCCCCCCTCCCGCCTCCGCCCCGTCTGCGGCCGACGGCGTTGGCGTCAGCGTCGGCGTCAGCGTCATCGTCGGCAACACGCTCGCCTCGCCGGCCGCTGCTACGCCCCCCCTGGCCACACTCCCCCCGCTCCCCCAATGGGGGGGGGGGAGGGTTGGTGTCGCCACCGCCGCCACCACCACCGCAGCCGCCGTCTTCGACGGCGTGTCCCACCCCCCTAACCACGCGCTGCCCCAGCGAACAGCACCCCCCCCCCTCCCAACGCCCGCGCCCCGGGCGACCCCCCCTGTCGCCCCCCGCGGCTGCCACTTCACCCCAGCCACGACGTCCGCCACCCCCAGCGGCGGCGTCTGCCGCTCGTGCGGCGGCGGCAGCGCCATATGCGCCGCTGCCGCCGCCACCCCCGCCGCCGGCCGTCACGTCGCACAAACGCACCGCAGGACGACCTGTGGGGTGGCGTGCGGCCGTCCCCCAATCCGCCGCCGCAGCCTTGCCCCCTCCCGCCACCGCCCCCCCCGCGCGCGGTCGCCACCGCCAGGTAGTCACCAGGCCGCCCGCCGCGGGCGGGCCCACCCGCGGCGGTGCCACCACCATTCACGGGCCTGTGCCGTCCGCTGGTAGTGGTCACGAGGTGCCGCCAGCACCGCCGCCCCATCCGCAGCCGCCGCCTCCCCAGGCGCCACCGCCGACGCTGCTGGCCACCACGCCAGCAGGCCTGCCCTCCCCCAGGCCCCTACGCCGGCAGGCGACCGGTACGCGGACCCGCGGGGGGTCTGGCGACCCCTGGGGCTCCCCCCACCAGCGCCGGCGGGCGGTAGTGGCCCGCTGCCGCCGCGGCTACCCGGGCTGCCTGCTGCTTTCGCCCCCCAGAAACGTCCCCCCCCTCCCCCTTTCCGCCACCCCCACCCCACGCCTATTTCGTTTTTTCCTCCCCGTTTTGTGTTTGTGGGGACACGAAGTTGCCGTTGGAGGACGCCGAAACGAATATGCCAGAGTAGGAGGTACCGACAATGAAGCGCCCCCCGAGAACGGGGGTCCCCACCGGGAGGGCGGTGGGGGCCGCCAGGCCACCGCCCTTGCCCACATGTGAACCATCGGGCGTCACTGCCCGAGGAAGAGGGGTAGACCGACCGTCAGCAGGGAGCGGGCCAAAGAGCGGAGCTTCGGCTGTCACGGCCGGCTCAAAGGGCACTGGCCTTACATCTGGCGGCGCCATAAAGGATGTCCGGTGAACCCTCTGATCCAAGATGAAGGGGGGAGTGGAAGGAGGAAGGAGGGGGGGTATGCTACCCGTGAATGAGTCCGCCAGTGACAGCAGGTCGGCAAACAAGGACGAACAGGGGCCAACGTCAACGGAAAGCCGTCAATGAATCGCGGGAGATGCCAGCCACGCAGGGGAGGTGAGGGGGATGCAGCCCGCCGTCGATGGACACAGACCGCCGGAAGGGTGAAGGTGATAGGAGGGCGGGGAGCCGACAAAAAGCGCCCAACCCGTGCGCGAGAGAGGCCAGCAGTGGGGAAAAGCGCCAGCAGTGGGACAGGTGCAAGCGGACGGGGGGACGCCGCCCGCGCGGCCCTGACCACCGCCCACCGACTGCGCAAGTGGCTGCACGGACTCTCTGAGGCGGGGGCGGCGACGGGGGCGGCGACGGCGGCGGCAGTCGCGGTCGCCGCGCGGGCGGCGGAGGCGGCGGGGGCGGTGGGGACGTCGGTGGGGACTGCGGTGGCGGCGATGACCTGTCGAACCACGCCCCCCCCTGCGGTACTTAGTGGCGGCAGGCCTGGCGCTCGGCCCCGACCAGCGCTTCCCGGGACCCGTTTGGGACGACACCGCCGCCGAGGCGGAGATGTGGTCCGCCGGGGTGCCCCCTGCAGCGGTGGCAATTGCGTCCACCCTCATCGAACCGCGGCCCCCGTGACGCGTGGTGGTGGCGCCAAGCCTCACTGCCACCCCGCGCCTGCGCGTGGATGGATCTATCCAGGTGGCGGCAGCATTTCTCCGCCTCACCCGCCGTCGTTGTGCGTGGAGGGATCAGGTGACGGCGGCGGCCGTCTGCGAGGCCGTTCGACCCGCTGGTCACACTTGGGGGGGGGGGTGGGGGGGAGGCAGGAGGTGCGGCTGCCCCAGTGGGTGGTACGGACGTGTGTACATGTCATGGGCGGACATCCTGGGGGGGGGGGGGGCTGGGGAGTGGCGGCGGAATGGGTGGGGAGGTAACCGTGGCAGGGAAGGGGGGTCGCTGCGGAACGAGGAGGGGAGCTTAGGACGGCGCTTGTGGTGCAAATGCCGCCACTTCCACCCCGGCGGGGTGGAAGTGGCAGGCGGCGGCGGCTCGATGACCTTGGGCAGTATCGTTACGCTGACGATGCGCTGGTTCCTCGCTGCGCGTGACGGTTCCGCCGCCGCGGGCGGGGCGCAGCAGCGGAGTTGGTCTACCCAGCGGCGGGAACGCCCGCCTCGTCACGCGCTCCTTACGGTGTCTGGCCATTCGAGTAGGGGATAGCGGGTGCGGCCCCTCACCGAACGGCGACGGCGGCAAAGGCGGCGACGGCGGTGGCGGCGGTAATGGGGACGGTAGGGGCGCGCCGCATCCAGACGAGAGCCAGGCGGCAGCGGCAGCGGCAGCGGCGGCGGTACGAGCGGAAGCGGCTGCCGCAGCGTCGCCTGCGATCTTGTCCTGCCTCTTACGGCAGAGGTGGGGGGGTGCAGCCGCGCGTGCCCCCCCCCCCCCCCCCGGCCCTGGAGCCCTTCTCTTCCCCCTGTTGGAGGCGTTCCTGCTGGCGTGCGCGTCGAGGGCGCCGCCACCTCTCCGGTGGCGGCGGTGATGGCGACGGACTGGGCGGCCAGAACGGATGGGGGCGGGGCGGCCATGCTGTGTCGGCGAGGCCGGCTGCCGTCGTGGCTGCCGGTTGACTGACACTGTGCGTGGCTGCCGTGGTGGGAGAGGCGCCCCTTGTCGGCGTGCACGCCCCCGCGGGCGTGCGTGCCGTCTGGCGGCTGGGTGGCGGCCGCGGCGGGACGGCACGGCCGGGCGGCGCCGGCCACGTGACCCGACCGACCGGCGGCGTTGACGCGGTCGAACGGCGGAGGCACGACACGGGGGCGGCAGGTGCCCATGGCGGCCTTGCCTGTGGAGCGGCGTCTTTTGCCCCCTGCCGCCGTCTGGGGCGTTAGCGTGGGTGGCCCACGCTTGGTTGTTCTTTTTTTTTTTGGTCAGCCCATGCCCCCCTCGGTTGGGCTCTTCTCAATTTTGTCTCTCGCTCTGGTCGGCGAGCGCAGCCGTCTCACCAGGGACCCCATGAAAAATGGCACTAATTCGCCAGTCTCTTTTGCTTTGACTTCGCCTGCTCGGCGAGGGAGCACTAACCCATCACTCCCCACTGTCGCAAGAAGAGAAACACAAGCAGACAACTCTGGTACCTACATTCACAAGACGAGAAAAAACAAGCAAAGAACGCTGGTACCTCCAACCGTGCAAGCCACCTTCGACAAGCAACCGCAGCAGCGCCCCTTGAGAAAGATCCGCAACGACGCGGCCGCCCCCCGTCCCGTCACGAACAGGGGTAAACGGCAGGGCGGGAGCGGCAACACGGCACGGTGCCCTTTCCCCCACGGGTGGTACCACCCGCCGGCCGGCAGCGGCGTCACCGAGGGAGGAGACCACCCAGCAGAGGCTGGCTGCAGACCCCGCAACCCCCCACCTCCCCCCCCCACCTCCTCGGACACGCGGGAGCGCTCACGGCCCCGTCTGTCCCTTGCACCCCGACCAGGGGCAGTACCAGTCGTCCCAGCAGTCCTCATGGCGGGTGCACGCTCGGCAGATGTTGATGTGCCGCCGCGGGTCGGCCGTCCCGCAGTGGCCGCCCGTCCTCGTCCGCCGCACGCACCGCCCGTGGGGGACCCCCTCGCACCAGCAGTCGGCGCCGTCATAGCAGCGGCGGGCGGCGGCGACGGGGGTGGGGGCGACAATAAATGCCGAGGCCGCCACCACCGCCAGCGCCAGGAGGGTGATCGCCCGCAGCTTGAGAGAGGTAGAACGGCGGGCTGGACCGTGGTTGATGGCAGTGGTCGGCGGGGCGGCCATGGCGCCTCTTGTTGGCAGGTGCAGGGGATGAAGCAGCAGGGGCGGAAGGGAGGGCACGTCCTTGAGATGGAGCCAGACCGGATACCGGGGGGGAGGGGATGGTAGGCGTGGCTGCTCTCGAAGAAGGCGCGACTTGCAGTTGCCGAGGGAGTGGAGGTCGTGGTGTTGTAGGGCGATGGCAAGGGCTGAGTTGACGGCGGGCGTGACCACCGCCTTTTGTAAGCGGCAGTGTCACAGGCGGCCGAGCGGGAGGAGCGGGCCCGAGTCGGCTCTCATCTCGACGCACGCCAAGAAGGAGCGCAGCGCTCCAGCCCCACGGCGGGGGCGCCCACGCCCGCGCGGCAGGTCACACCGGGAAGGGCGCGCCTCCACCTCGAGGGGCCCGCTCTCGACGGCTGCTCAGGCGTGGTGCCTGTGCGCTGGATGGCGGGCGCGCCTTCCAGAGGGTTCCTCTACGTGACCGTGGGGCTCCAGCGCATGAGAGGGCCATCCGACGGCTGTCTGGCGAGCGGGCGGTGACCCCACGAGGTCACCCCTCCTGCGCGAGACGCGCGTTAACCCCAGACCGAAACCCGTGGGGTGGACGACCGGGCGCCACGTGTGGCGTCGACGTCTTTTCCGGCCGAGCGCGCCCGTCCGCGGGCGCCCGCAGCGCGGCAAGCCCCGGTGGGAGGCCCCGCGGCGGACCGTCTGCGTTGGCCGCTCGCCCAAGGCACGGCAGGCTCATTCCACACGGTTGACCGTGTGGGATGGGCCTGCCGCCAGCCTGGCGTCGCCAGATGGTGAGAAGCCCGGCTCTTGACGGCGCGAGTTGTGTCCTCATGATCATCATCATGCATGAAGCAGACATAGATTGCGATGACGCGATGAGACCAAGACGCGCACGGGACCTCGTTGGCTCGCAGCGCACACTGCTTCGTACCGTCTTCGCAGAAGAGGGCGACGTCCAGCACATAGGGGCCTCGTGGGGGCGGCCGCCACGCTTGCCGGCTGACGCGCGCGCGTGCTCTCAGGGCGTCGGCGTGACGGAAGCGCCGGCGCGAGACCCCTCCTTTGATTCTGGATCATCCACGACGGAAGCAGTCATTGGGATCTATCCCCACCCTCTGAAAAAAGCACAGGGGGGGGTGGGGGGGGGGGGGAGTATGGGGATGGGCGGCCTGTGGTGTGCCCACGTGGCTGGGTCGGTCGAGCCACATTTGCTGCTAGATGCGCACATTTCGTTCCATTCTGGAGCACGTTGGGAATAATCCGTTGTGGGCACGGGTTCGATGCTGTGTGGCTCTTGACTCAAGCAGGGTTGCATGGACCTGTGACTTTGTCCTCACCCCTGACCCTTGCAGGGATTGCTGTCTGTGCTCCCGCTGCTACTGATGCCGCGGGCTCCGCGGCGCCTGGGGGCGGCCGGAGCGAGTCGACCCACACTACCGGTGGGACTGTACGGAGCGGAGGCTAGAGGAAGTGCACGCTTCTGCACTGCGGGTGGTGCACTTCGGTGTCGGTGGCCGCCCTGCACCAGCGCAGGGCTGTGCGCGGGGGTGGAGGAGCTTGTGGCATGCGTCTGTGCGACACACAAGGCGGCAGCGGCCGCCGCCGCCACCGCCGCTGCCGGCAGCGGCAGGCGTGACCGCGGCCGCCGACTCCGCCCCCACCGACGCCACAGCCACCGCCACCACCGCCGCCATCACCACCGCAGCCGCCGTTCTCGACGGCGTGTCCCACCTCCCAGCCCAAGCGCTGCCCCAGCGAACCCCCCCCCCCCCCCTCCCAGCGCCCGCCCCCCGAGTGGTCACTCGACCCCCCCTGTCGCCCCCCGCGGCTGCCGCTCCACCCCAGCCACGACGTCCGCCACCCCCAGAGGCGGCGTCTGCCGCTCGTGCGGCGGCGGCAGCGCCACATGCGCCGCTGCCGCCGCCATCCCCGCCGCCAGCAGTCACGTCGCCGACGCACCGCAGGACGACCTGTGGGGTGGCGTGACACCAGGCGGCCCGCCGCATAGGGCCGCCGGCAGGGGTCACGAGGCGCCGCGATCACCGCCGCCCCAACCGCAGCCGCCGCCACCCTACCCGCCTCTGCCGCCGCTGCCGGCCACCCCGCCAGCAGGCCTGCCCTCCCCCAGGCCCCCGCGCCGGCAGGCGACCAGGATGCGGACCCGCGGGGGGTCCCACACCGCCTGGGGTTCTTCCCCCCCTCAAGGCGGGCACCATCGGTGTTGGCGCTGGCGAGCTTTTTTTTTCTTTTCATACTTAATGTACTGTTCAATCCACCAGGCGAGCGCGCACCAGCGGGTGGTGGTGACCGCTTGCCGGGGCAGGCAAAAGAGGGGGGGGGAACAGTCGTCGCGGCCGAGGCCGCGGCGACGGTTTTTTTATAGGAGCGCCAAAGGCGCAGCGGGAGTAGCCGGTTCTGACGCGTCCGTCAGATCCGGCTACGCCCGCTGCGCCTTTTGTGGCGGGTGCCTAAAGTAAAGGCGGGGGCACGCTACGTCTAGCGTGCCCCCGCCTTCACAACAGCTGTGGCGGCGGTGGCGTGGGTGGCGGCAGCGGCGGCGGCGGCGACAGTGCTGGACCTGAAGGTAGCCGGCTCCAACGGACGCGGGGGTGACCGCGGGGGAGTCCAGGGCACGCGCGATGCGCACCCCTTATCCCCACACAGAGCCCCGCGACTGGCCTGCATCCGCCTCAGCAGCGCTGCCCACCGACGCCGCACACAGCTGCCATCCGACGCCATCGCAGCTTCGGCTGCGTCACCCACCCGTAGCCCGCCCCTACCCACCCACCCGAAGACCACCCCAATCACCGCAACCACCCCTCACCAACCACCCACACCGGAAATGCACTCCAACCCACCCAGCCACGCACCTCACCAGCACACCCTCCCCCCGCCCCACCTCACCGCCTCCCCCACCCGCACCACCACGTCCACGCTGCAGCCGGGAGCCGGCCGGGCGCACCACCCAGCGGGGGTGGTGCGCCCGCCCAACCCTTGCCCCCATCCGCCACGGTCGCCGGCGTCGGGTTGCCGACGACCCCCAACTCGGGGCCGGCGGCGCGCGCCGCCCGTGGCCGCTGCGTGCCGGCACGCGGCGCGGCGGCTGCCGCGCGGCGGCCTCCCACGGCGCGCCCCCGTCGGGGGGCGCATGCCGAGAGGCGCCCTCGGCACCCTCCCAAAAATGGGGGACGCCGCCCCCCCCCGCCCCCCACTCGACGCCACCCGCCGCCGCCGCCGCCGCGACGGCGGCAAAGTCAAACCAGCGGCCGAGCATCAGCCGCAGCACGCCCTCGACGCCGAGCGGCCCCCCCCCCGCCACCGATGCTGCCGCCGCCGCCGCCACCGCCGCTCGCGCGCGCGCGTCAGCTGTGCCATCGACCGCCGGCGTCTGGCGGCAGGAGCCGCTCCGCCCTCCCTCACCGCCGCCGCCCATGCCCTCGCAGTTGCGGTAGGCGGGGGCGAAAAGGGGTCCCACCTTGTTCGTCTTCAGGAGGGGGGGGGGGGGGTGCCGGACGGCCGAGAGCGGCCGCCGCGGTGGTGCCCCCCGCCGCCGCCACCACCAACCCGCCGCCGCCGCCCGCGGTCGCCCACGGCGGCGTTGGGCGGCGGCGGCGGCGGCGGCGGCGGCGGCGGCGACGGCGATAGCGGCGGCGGTGGAAAATAGGTCGGGGGGGGGAGGTGGGGCGCCCCGCCATGTTGGCGGCGCCCGTGGCCGCGCCCCGCGCCGGGCGCGGCCGCCCACCCACTTCGCCGCGCACTCGGCCGCCGCGGCGGTATAGCGGTGCCACCGCCGTCATAGGGCGGCGGGGCCCGGAGGGGCAAAAGCGGCGGCAGGCGGGTGCCGACCCCGGAACCGGCTGACACGCGCGCGTCACCTGCCCCATCGACCGCCGGCGTCAGGCGGCAGCAGCCGCCCCGCCCTCCCTCACCGTGGCCGCCCATGCCCGAGCAGATGCGATAGGCGGGGGCGATAAGGGGGCCCTCCTTGTTCGTCTTCAGGGGGGGGGGGGGCGGGGTGCCTGGCGGCCGAGAGCGGCCGCCGCGGAGGCGCTTCTCACTGCCGCCGCCGCCAAGCCGCCGCAGCCGCCCGCGGTCGCCCGCGGCGGCGGCGGGCGGCGGCGGTGGCGGCGGCGGCGGCGGCGGCGGTGTCGGCGGCGGCGGCGGTGGCGGTAGCGGCGGCGGCGGAGGATAGGTGGGGGGGGGGAGGAGGGGCGCCCCGCCATGTTGGCGGCGCCCATGGCCGCGCCCCGCGCCGGGCGCGGCCGCCCACCCGCTTAGCCGACACCGCCGCCGAGGTGCAGCGTCGGTGACGGTGGTAGGCATGCCCGCTGCGGCGGGGAGGGGCGCCTCAATATTGGTAGCGCGCTGTTTTATCTGCACCTGCAGGATAAAAAGACGACGTGACGAAAAAAGAACAGAAAGGGTTGTGCAGGAGCCAATGACAATCCGGGGGGGCGGCCACAACAAAAACAGACAAGGCGGGTGTAAAAGTTAGAACGGGATCGGAACAAAGAGGGAGACGACCACACACACACACACGAAAAAGAAAAGAACCAACACCCGAGAACACACTAGCAGCGAGTAGAGAGAAGAAACGTACCAGTAGTATGGAGGTCCACAGCTGGAGCAGAGTAACGGTGGACAATTGGCGCGCGCTGGGCGCGGCGTCCACGGGCGGGCGCCTTCCGTCAGGGCAGCCCAGCCGGAGCGGGTGGCAGAGGGCGGCTGGGGCGGTGCGCCCGCCGCCCAAAATCCTGCAGGCACGACCCGTCCCGCCGTCCCGCCGTCCCCAGGCGCCCCCGCGAGCCGGCACAAGGTGCACAGGGCGGGCTCGTTGGGCGACATGCGGGGAGGTGACGGGGGTTGAAGGTGGGAAGACGGGGAAGGAGAAGGCGCAGTGGCCGGCAGGCGCCACAGGGCCAGGCGCAGGTCGAGCGCGGTCGAGGGGAAGGGGGTGGTGTGTAGTCATGCCGCCGCCGTCCACCGCGGCGGGTAGGCTCAAGGCCGCGACAATGGCAGTGCCCCACCGAGGTGGCGGTGCCGCCGACGTCCCCCGCGGCCCACAGTCTTGGATGGTAATGTGCCCTGGACGGCTACATCCAGTGTGCGTCGGGACCAGCGAGGACTCCCTCTTTTATGGGCACCAGCCGGCACAGCCAGCGACCCGGGGGGCACGAGCGGGCGAGGGTGCACGGAGGGTGCGTACGGGCAGGCCGGCGGGCCGAGGAAAAAGCGCGGGACCGTGCGGGCCCCGCGGGCGCCGGCGGGCTGCTGGGGCGTGACAGCAAAAGGGCGGGAGGTCAAACGCCCGGCCCGTGGATGGCAGCAACGGTCCCGCGCGCCGGCGTGCTGCCGGGCGGATCGGGGGGGTGGCGGGAAGGTGACGCGGGCGGGCGGGCGGACCTGGACGGAAGTGGGCGAGCTCGCCGTGGCGGCGGGCCCGCCGAGGCGTGGCGGGCATGTCAGGGCGGCCTGCGGGATACGTCGGGGGGAAGGGTCGGGCGGGTAGAGACGCGCGCTCCCGCGCGCGCGCCGGGCCGGGCCCCCCGCCCCCTGGTCACCCCCACCGGCCGGGCGGACGGCCCCGCGCCGCGCACCGCCGGCGCGAATTGGGGGCGGCCGACGGCGGTGGCGGCGCGGCGGCGCGGCGGCCAGGCAAGTCTGCCGCGGACGCGCCTGCGGGGACTATCACCGGCGACGCCCGTCACGCGCCAGCCTACTCCCTGCGGGCGCCCGAGGGGTATTGGCGGGCGAAGGCCGCAATCGCCGGTCGGGGGGGGGGGGGGGGGGGCGTCTGATTTGGCGGGGTGGGGATGCGCGCGCGGGCGGGCGGCGGCCGCGACCGGGGACGATCGGCGGCGGGCGGCGCGGTGTCGTTGGCGTCCCCCCGCGCGCCATGGCGTGGACAGCGCGCAAAACGGACGCGGGGCGGAGGTGGGGGGGGGGCGCCGGTGGCGGCCGCCGGGAGGCCGTGAGGAAACCCCCCTCTTGTTCGCGTCTGACGCCCCTGTCTGCAAGGGCCCGCTGCATCTGCGCGGCGGTTTATAAAAACGGCCAACCCCCTCCCCCCCCCCACCCCCCGCCATCGCCTTCTTGTGTTGGGCGTCCGCGCGGGCGGAGTAGGGGCGGCGAGGCGACGCGACAGGGCGCGGCGCAGCTGTCATGCGCGCCCGCGCGTGCCCACGCGCGGCCGGCGGTTGGGGCGGCGCGAGCCGCGCCGCGTCGCACCGCTCACACGTGCGGCGTTTGGGTGGCCGCGGCAAGGGGGGTGTCGTATTTTGGCCCGCCCTCGCCGTCTAAGCAGTCTCGCGTCGGTGACAAGAAATAACAAAAGAAAACGGCCGTCCATCTGCCGCTCCTGCCCGACCGACCTCGACGCAGACCCCGCTGGAGCCGCACAGATCTGTGACCAGACCCAGCGGTCTGGTCCGTCGACGAGGGGAGGAAGCGAGCCAGCACGGCTGGCGGCTTGGTAGCTGCTGACACTGCCCCCCCCAATCCCTTTCTCGCATTCCCCGTATCGCACTCCTGGTGCCGCGCTGCCGTGCGTTCCCCGTCGGCCCGGTGCATAATGGGGAGCAGCTGGCTGCAGCCGGCTGGCCACCGCGGCCGTCCCTCCACCGCCGCCGCTCCAACATGCAGATTCCCGCCACAGATCGCGCGCGTATCACGCGGTTTCCCCCTGGCCAAAGCCAACAGACACATGCCGTGCGCCCCCAGAGCTTTTTTTGACTTCCCAATCCTCATTACAGTGCGAACGGCCCCAATACATATTGGCCTTGGGGGAGCCGGGGATGGTGTCGGCACTACCCGAAACCGTCGGGCGGCAGCAGCCGCCCCTCCCTCGTCGGGGGGGTGACGCGACCGACGTCGGGGGGGTGACGCGACCGGGGTGGGGGGGGTGGCGCGTAGGGGGGAGGCGCGACGGGGAGAGGCGGGTCAACGACCCACCCCCACCGAGGGGCGGGTCAACGCCCGACCCCCGCCGCCGCCGCCGCCCGCTCCAGCCCCGTCCCCTGCGTCCGTTTTGCGCTTTGTACACCCCGCCCTCGCCCCCTCCTCCTTCCCGCCGCGACCGCGCGCCTGCGCCACGGCCGTCGTGCCATCCACGGGCGGCCCCTGCCACGGTCCCGCCCTGCTTTTTTGTGAGCCTGCCCGCCCGCCTGTCAGGCCATCTCGCCTGCCGTCTGGCGCCCCCGCCCGCGCGGCGCGCGCCTTCCCGCGCCGCCCCGCGCCGCCGCGGACGCTGCTGCCACCCACGGTGCGGGCGCACCCCCCGCCCCCCCCGTCCGACAATCTCGCCCCGTGTACTTCAAGACCGCCCCCGCGCCGTACGAGCCGCTGCCCCCCACCCGTCGTCGCCATCCTCCTCGTGTGCCCGCCCCATCGACCTGCCCCGTCGTCGCAGCGGCCGCACATGACCTGCAGGCGTGCCCACCATGACGGCGCTCGCCGCCGCCGTTGCGGTCGCTGCCGTTGGCGGTCGTGGCGCCGCCGTCGTCTCTACCACCTCTGCCGCGGCCCGGCGGCGCCGTCGCTGGGCTGGGGAGGGTGGATGGGTGGGGTGCGTCGCGCCTGCCTTTTGGCGGCAGCTGCCCCATTTCCCTCGCCACCCCCTCGCAACAACTTCACTGGGTAGCCGCGGTAGGGGCGGCCGCAGACGGACGTCGCCTCCGCCCACCTCTGGCCAATCCCTTCTTTGCCTTTGTGCTGTACATCTCCACCAGTTCGTCCTGCTTGTTTGGTTTGCTTGCGCTGTTCGTTTTTTTCCGTTTCTCTCTTTTTTTTTTTTTTGGTCGTTCCTGTCTCTCTTCTCCGGTCGTTGTGTCTCTCCCGACTGTTCCCGGCTGACGCACAGTCACCGTCGCCCCTCCCGCTTCGCAACTTGCGGCTTCTTCATCGGGGGGGCATGGGTTTTCTTCCAGCGGTCCCCCCTTGTCGTGCGGGGGGGCGGGGCAGGCGGCTATGACGCCGCCGCACAGGCGCGGGGGCGGGCTCCCTTTTGCGAGAGCGGTGCGGTGCGGCGGTGCGTCCGCACGGGCTGCTATTCTGAACAGGCTTCTAACTGTGACGCCCACTTTGACTTTTTGCTGTGTGTGGCCACCCTGCTTTTTTGATCGTGCCAGGCAACCTCGCCGGTTGGTCGGCGGCCACTCCCGCCGCGTGCGCGTCAATGCGGCGCGCGCTCTCGTTGCCTGCGCCTCCCCACCGCTGCCGTCCCACAGGATGCCGCTGCGGATGCCCTCCCCGCCGCTGCGCGCATGCTCCCCCAGCCGCTGCTTTCGCGGGGCGCCTGTGACCCCTGTTGGTGGCGCCGGCCGACTACAACAGGCGGCCGAGACGGCTGCCGCACGCTACCTGTAGGGGTGGCTGTCGCTGTCTCTGCGACGGTCCTGCGGCTTCTGCGGTGTCGTGCTTGCCGCGAGCGTCTTCTGTGCGTGGCGGTGACAAGGTGCAGGAGGTGCCACGAACCGCCGCTCATGGCAACGGGCGGCGGTGGGGAACGTGCACGGGCTGACGCACGCTGCTCGCGGCGGCGGCGGGTGACGGTTGGCGATGGCGGCGGCGCGGCTTGGGGGGGGGCGCAGCGCGACGGTGGCGGCGGCCGCGTTCATCGTCTCTTTGGTGCGGTGGCGGCGCCCGCCGTTGGCGGTGGCCTTGTGCCTGCGGCGGTGGCCAGCGGCGGAGCTGGTGCGCGATTGCTGACATGCGCTTGCCGCGGCGGTAAGGTGGCGGTGTCGTCATCCACTGTACGCGGTGTCGGCGGCTGCTGCCACGTTGGGGAGGCGGCAGCACCTCCTGCTGGTGGCGCCAGTGCACTGCGGTAGCCGTGCTGTGCTGAGGGACCATCCACTGTCGGCGATGGTGGCCGGCTACCGCCCATTGGTGCGGCGCCGTGGCGTTGCGTTGTTGGCCGCGGATCGCGGCGTCGGCAAGGTGCGGCGGCAGTGCCCGAGTCGCACGGCGGCGGTGCGCGGCGGCGGCGAGGTGCCCAGGCTTGCGACTGTTGCTTGCGCGTCGGCTTTCCCGGCTTCAGCCAGTTGTGACGGTGCTGCCCGCGCCTGAGACGCCAACGGGCACCGGCACCTCGGTTGTGTGCCGGCGTCTGCAGCTTTTATCGTACGCAGCAGCGGCCTCATGCTGCTACCAGCACCACGATATTGCAGGCCTTACTCCAGCCGCCGGTGGTGCGCTGCGCCGCTGGACGCCGCTACCGTCGCGGCTGTGGGCGCTACCGCTGCACGCGGTGGGAGGGGTGGTGCGCAGGCGTGGCGGGCGGCCGTCACGACGCAACGTGGGCCGCCCTTGCCACCGGCGCTGCCAGGACGGCTGCCGGCCTTCCACTGCGCCGCTGCCGCGGCTGCGCCTGCCGCTGCTCTCGCCATCGGCGCATTTCTTTTGTGCGTCAGTTTGCCTGGCCCCGCAGTTGGCAACCGATAAGAGCGGCAGGCGGTCGGGCGGGGCGGGGTGGGGTGGGAGCTGGGCCGCACGCCGGCACGCTGCTCCGACTGCCACCGCCGCTACAGACTGTCGCTGCGGCCGCCGCGGCTGCCGCTGCGGCTGTCGCTGCGGGCAGATGCGGCTGCTGCTGCCGCTGCGGCTGCCGCTGCCGCTGCGGCTGCGGCAGCTGCTGCAGCAGCCGCTGCTGCGGCCCCTGCAGCTGCCGATTTGGCTGCCGCTGCGGCTGCCGCTGCGGCTGCCGCTGCTGCTCCCGCTGCTGCGGCGCCTGTCGCGGCTGCGGCAGCTGCCGCTGCGCCTGCCGCGGCAGCGGCCGCTGCGGATGCGGCATCCGATGCAGCTGTGGCTGCGGCTGCCGATACTGCTGCCGCTGCAGCTGCCGCTGCGCCTACCGATGCGGCCGCCGCTGCAGCTGCCGCTGCCGCTGCCGATGCCGCTGCGGCTGCGCCTGTCGCGGCCGCGGCCGCGGCGCCTGCCGTTGCTGCTGCCGCTGCCGCTGCGCCTGCCCCTGCCGCTGTCGCTGCGCCGGCCGCAGCCGCGGTTGCTGCCGGTGCGCCTGCCGCTGCCGCTGCCGCTGCCGCTGCCGTTCCCGCTTCCGCTGCAGCGGCTGCCTCTGAGACTGTCTTTCCGGCTGAGTCTGGCGCTACCTCAGCCGCCGGCGCGGCGTCGCCGGTACCGCCGTGTGTCTAAGCACAGGCACCTCTGTCGTGGCCGTCCAGGCCCGCGGCGCCATTCGCCTCGACGAAGCACGGGCCTTGCGCGCTGCGGTGCCTGTCGGTGTGGCTACGGTGCGCGGCGTCGTTGCGGCCACGGGCGCCGACGTCGTCCGAGCAGCTACTGTGGGTGTCGCTGGTGGCGTTCTCGGGGCGCCCGTCGTTCCTGTGCGCGTCGCGTCGCGGGGCTGACGGGGGCGGGAGGGTTGGCGCTTCCGTGCGCGGTCGCCTCGCGGACGCGGCAGGGCGTCGTCCTACGCTTCGCGCCGTGCGCGCGCGGGGCTGCAGGTAGATGGGTGGCGACGACGATCGCGGCGGCGGTGGCGGCGTCGGCAGCGTTCTGCGTGTGCGGTGGGCGGGACCTAATTGCCTGGCCGCTGACGTACGTGAGCCGCTATCTGTCGGCGCGGGGGCAACGGTGGGCTTGGCCATGGCCGTTAGCTCGCGTCCCGCCGCGCGGGCTGCGGGGTGCCCGGCGCTGCGCGTGGCGGTGAGGCGCCGCCGACGAATCCGCCGCGGGCGGGGGGTGCGGGGTCGTGGCGCGCGCCGTCGTGGGCATCCCCGGCTCTGCCGCCCACGGCGCCGCCGCCGATGGCGTCGCTGCCGGGGCTGTGCTGGACGTCCCTGTACCTGTGGACATCGACGCGGCGCGGCGGCCGTCTGACGACTGCGTCCTTCTCGTGGGTGGCGCTGTCGCCGAGCGCGCCTGCGCACGTGCGGCGTCGTGGCTGTCGACGCGTGCGTCGGTCTGGGCGTCGCCGTGGAAGCGCGCGCGCGCGCTAGCGGGCGCGGAGCGGGGCGTCGCCAATGACACGGGCGTGGGCGTCACCTGGTGCGTTGTCGGCGGGGGTGCGCGTTGCGGTGCGTGTCTGTGCGGACGCGGGGCGTGGCGTGTCCCCGCCCACCTGCGAGCGGGTGGGTCGCCCGGGGCCTCGCCGTGCGTGTCGCCGTTGCTGTTGGTGCCTGCCTTGCGTGGGTCGTTCCATGGCGCGTCGCGGCGCGGACGCGGGCAAGGGCACGGAGGTGGGTGTCGCCGCTGGCGGCGGCGACGCGGACGTGCGGCGGGGAACCTTCGTGGGCCTGGCACTGTGCACGTGCCGCTGCGTGTCCCCGCGGTCGCCGTGGAGGACGGTGCCGGCGGGAGCGCTACCGTCATTGTTGACGCGGGCGTCGTCCCTTGCGGCCTTGCCCGCGGTGCCGACCCTGGCGATTGCAGTGCGCCACCGTCGGCGATGCGATGACGGCGTGCGCGGCAAGAGCGGTGGGCGTTGCCGTGGTCCGTGCTGCGCGTCCCGCCGCGCCCGTCGCTGCGGGCCGTGCGCCGCGCGTGGCGGTGGTGCGCTGCGCACGGGCGGCGCTGCCGTTGCCGTCTCCTTCTGCGTTGCTGGTGGCATCATCAAGGACGCGCGCCTGGGCGTCTCGGCGCCTGTCAGTGCAGGCGCGGCGGGTGGTGGATTTAAGGTCATGGGCGTCGGCGTCGCCTGAAGTGTCGCCGTGCGTATCGCTGGCGGCTTTGTTGTCCGCCTTGCGCTCGTCGCCGCGGCGTGTGTCACTGGCGGCATGGTCATCCGCTGTGCGCTGGCCGTTGTGCGTACGCGCGGCGGTCGGCCGCGCAATTGGCGTCGTCGCGGCCGTCGCGTCGCGCCTCGTCGATGCCATCGATGCGGGCCTTAACGCCCGCGGCACCTCCGTTTCTGGCGTTATCGCTGACGTTGGCCGAGGCATGGCGGCGGCATCGCCGGTAGCGTCTGCGCGGGAGAGGCGTTAGCCGTACCCTAGCGGGCCACCGACGGCTTTGCGCTGCTGTCCGGGACGGGCGCGGCGGTGGGTGGCGCGCGCGTTGCGCTGCGCGTGGCGATAGGGGCCATCGTTTGCGGCGAGGCGGCCTGCGAGCTTGTTGCGGGCGATTGGCACTGGGACTGGTGAGCTCGTGGTGGTGGGGTTCCTGGGCGCGCCGTCACCAACGGCGTGCCCGTGGCCGTCGTGCTCGGCGTCGCCGTGCACGTCACTGGCGGCGTTGCAGCGCTGCCGTCGGCGTGGCGGTGCGCGCCTGCTCGGGAGGCGGGCGCCCGGGTGCACGGTCCCCCGCGTCCCGTCGACGTGCACCCGGTGGAGCGTTGTATTGCGAGCTGCGTGGTCGCGCCGCGCCTGCGCGTCGCAGCGATTGTCGCTGCGGTCTTTTGACAGTTCCGCTACCTATGTTGTCGACGGGGGCGTCGTCCCCGTCGGCGCTATGAGAGGGGACTGGGGGTGGCCAAGGACGAGAAGCGGGCGGTGAAGCTCTTCCAGAAGGCGGCGGCGGGGGGGGATGCGGCCGGGCAACGTCACTTGGACTATTGCTGCCTCAGGGGTTAGGCGTGGCCAAGGACGAGGAGTGATGGTTACACCTGGAAATTGATGCGTCTGGGGGGCGCGGCTACGGCTGACGATAGACCGCTACGGCCATGGGAGATACTGGAAGTGGGGTGGGGCCGCGGGAGATGACTCAGGCATCCAGGGGGATGGTGTCTACCGCAGCACGGAGGTAGCGGGCCAGCCCAAGGGGCTGGGGCAGGGGGCAAAAGATGGGACGCTGGCGGGGGTACCCTGGCCGCCACGCGCCAGGCGCGGGCCCGCCGCCAGCCGGGACGGGGTGCTGGTGGCGCGGGGGGGTGGCAGCTGCAGGAAGACGGTGCATGGTGTAGCCTGCAAGTCGCCGTAGACGCCCTTGGAGTGGGGATGCCTGCTGCCGGGGGAGGAGCTGGAACCGGCGGGGCGGGCGCCTGCTACCGGTGAAGGCGGCTGGTACAGGCGGGAAGGGCGGCTGCTGCAGCTAGGGCGGCGGGTGCTACCGGTGGGGGGGCGGGTGCTATCGGTGGAGGGCGGCTTTTACCGGCGGGGGGGGCGGCTCCAGCAGCCGGGGGGGTGGGTGCTACCGGTGTCGGGCGGCTGCTGCAGCGTGCGGGGGGCGCCCGCTACTGCCGAGGGGGCGGCTGCTACCCGCGGCGGGGCGGCTGCTGCAGCCGGAGTGGCACCTGCTGCAGCCGGGGGGGCGGGTGCTAC
Source organism: Pyropia yezoensis (assembly GCA_009829735.1). Lineage (NCBI taxonomy): Eukaryota > Rhodophyta > Bangiophyceae > Bangiales > Bangiaceae > Pyropia > Pyropia yezoensis. Next base: position 15,567,302 of record CM020620.1, read on the forward strand.
CGGTGGGGGGGCGGCTGCTACGGGTGGGGGGGCGGCTGCTCCCGATTGGGGGGCGGCTGCTGCAGCCGGGGAGGCGGCTGCTGCCGAGGGGGGGCGGCTGCTACAGGTGGGGGGGCGGCTGCTGCAGCCGGGGGGGCGACCGCTACCGTAGGGGGGTGGCTAGTATCGGCGGGGCGGGCGGCTGCTGCAGCCAGGGGGGCGGCTGCTACCGGTGGCGGGCGGCTGCTGCATCCGGGGGGGTGGAGAGGGGCAGACTGCTTGCATGCCAAGCAGCCGCCGCGACCGCTCTACCGCCGTGGTGAAGGAGCAACTGGGCCGCCCCCTTGGCGCGCCCCCCGCTAGCCTGCCTCCAAAAGAAAGAAACGATCGCGACGACACCGTGCTTCGCCGTGCCGTCGCCCCACACGGGGTGGGGGTGGCCGTCACCGCCCCATAAAGAGGAAGGGGAAAGAAGGAAGCTCCCAGCAGACGGGCGTCATCCCGGCCCCTGCGCCCCCCCGAGCACACGGCGGCGGCCGCGGGCGATCGCCGCCACCGCCGAGCGGGGGCCGCGGGTCGTGAAGCGGGAGCTCGGCGTTCTGCCCAGCGGGCGCGCAGAAAGTCGACCAGTGTGGACCAAGCGGTGTGCACCACCGCTTGGTCCACATTCTGGGCGCGCGGGGCCCCGCGCGCCTCATTGGCCCGCTGCGCCTCATTGGCCCGCGCCTCGACGGGCCCCTTTGCTCCCACCCCCGCTTGCCGCCGCCTCGCCACCCCGCTCAAGTGGTCTGGGCCCCCCCTGTTGCTCCCCGCCTACGGAGCTCCCGCTTCCCCTGTCTCCTCAGAGCTCTAGAGAGGCTCTGCTCCCCGGCGCCCCCCCCCTTATCCCCCCCCTACCCACCGGTGTGTGCCTGCCTGACCGTCCCCGACGCGCCTCCACCCCACTGGCGACCGTCCAGTTGGCGGCGTTCATCTTCCCTTCCCTCCCCCCTTTCCCCCCCCCCCTCCCCTCTTCCCCTTTTCCCGCACAAAGACCGCCATGCCCCCCCGCGCCGTCGTCGGTGGCGCCGACGGCAGGGATGTGGGTGTGGCAGCAGCAGTCGGGCGGCGTCCCCGCCCGGCGGCATCGGCATCGGCGGCGGCGGCGGCGGCGGCGGCGGCGGCGGCGGCAGCGACAGCAGCAGCAGCGGCGGGCGGCCCCGCGGGGGCGGCGGCGCCCCCCTTTGGCCCGTCGCCCGCGGTGGCGGCGGCGTTTCTCCACCCCGTCTGGGGGGGGGTGGGCGCGCCCGCGCTGGTCAAGCCCGCAACGACGACGGCGGCAACTGCGACGGCGGCGACGACGGCGTCGGCTGTGGCGGCGGGGTGGTTGTGCCGCTGCGGCGGCGGCGGCGGTGGTGGGGCGGCGGCTCCCGTAGCGGTGCCTGGCGGGCAGTGGGCGGGGCGCCCGCCCCCCGCCGCCGCGCCGGGTCGGGTGCGCGGGCTTAGCGGCGGCCGCTGCGGGCACGCGCGGCTGCTGCGACCACCACCGCGGGTGGGTGCCCGTCGGCGCCCCCACTCCACCCCACCCCCGCCCCCCCTGACCATGGGTGTCCCCCCGCCTGCGCGGCGGTTGGCCACCGCCCGCCTCGCCGCCGCCGCCGCGCAGGCCACCCGCCGGCTGCTGGCCACGACCGTCGTTGCGGCGGTAGCGGTGTTGAGCCGCCTCGCCGACCCGCTGACGGCGGTGTTGCTGGCGGCGGCCGCCGCCGCGGGCGCGGCGGTCGCCCACCTGTCGGCGGTGCGGCAGCGGCGGCGGCGGCTGGCCAACGAGCGCCCGCTGGGGGCGGGCGCGTACGGGAGCTTTGGTGTTGGCTCCCCGTTTGGGGGGTCTGTCGACGAGGCGGTGGACGGGGCGGGGGAGAACGCCATGTGGCTCAACGCGAGCCTCAGGTCTGTGTGGCGGCTGCTGCGCAAGAGCACCGCCGCCCTCATTTCGACCGTCCTCCAGCCCGTCGTGGACGCGAGCGAGCTGCCGCCGCTGGTGTCGGGGGTGGCCATTGAGGGGCTCACGCTCGGCTCCCGTCCGCCGCTTGTGCGTGCCATCCGGCGGCTGCCCAGCCGGGCGCTCTCAGAGGTCCAGTTTCAGTTTGACATGCGGCTCATTGGCGACCTGGTCATGGACCTGTCTGTCGCGTTCACGATGCCTGGCGGTGCCCTCATCCGCATCCCCGTGACCGTTCGGGACTTGGACATTTCGGCACGGGTGTGGGTCGGCTTCAACATGATTCCGCTAACGCCCTACGTGCGCTTTGTGCACTGGGCATTACTGGAGCGGCCGACTGTGGGGATGGAGCTGAGCCTGGGCAAGCGGCTGCCCCTCACCGCCGTGCCGGTGCTGTCGTCCCTCATTCGCCGCATCCTGACGCGGGACGTGCCGAAAGCGTTCATGTTCCCCAAGACCGCTGTCATTGACTTGATGGCCGACAAAGACCCGCTGAGCAACCCCAGCGTTGACATGCCGGGCGCGAGTACAGTGGTCTGGCGGGGGCTGGAGGAGGTGTTTTCATCAGCAGACGACGAGGCGCGGGCGGCGGCTGCGGCTGGCGATCCAGAGGCGCTCAAAGACTCCTTCCCGGCGCTCTATGGCCTGTTTGACTCGCTCGACCTGAACAACGATGGGAGCTTGTCCGTGACAGAGCTCCACGTTGGCCTCCGCGACTGGGGGCTGAGTACTACGGACGTTGGTGAGCTGGCTGCCCGCCTCGACGTGAATGGAGATGGGCAGGTTTCGTGGGCGGAGTTTGCGGCGGTGTGGCCCAAAATCCGCTCAGCCCTCGTCCCCGCCAGGTACGACGGCGTCATTGCCGGTGTTGTCTACCTCTGCGACGGAGTGCCCGTACCAACGGTTGGCCAGTCGGATGCGTACGTGCGGCTGAGTGTGGGGTCTCAGGCTGTTACGACGAAGCGTGACAGCGAGACTGACACTCGCGGCCGTGGACGCGGGCGAGCCGTGTGGAACGAAAGCTTCGAGGTGCTCGTCGAGACGCCGTCGACAGCTGTGCTGGTTGTCGAGGTGTGTGAGGCCGCCACGTTTGCGCTGGGCGTGGGGTCCTTGCCGCCTCTGTCGCTGGCCGAGGTGGCCGCGGCCGCCGCGGTTGAAGGGTCTGCCCTACGGCCTGACTTGGGCAGCGGCGGGGCACAAGCAGACGATGGGGTGGCGCCTTCTGCGGCTGGTAACGCCGGCGGCGGTGACGGTGGCGGCAGCGGCATTGGCGGCTGGCGCTCCTCCGCGTCCGCCTCGGACGTGGTCACGCAGGCGCAGCAGCAGCGATACGTGGAGCGCTATGCGGATCGGGACGACACGTTCATGCTGCAGCGGCTGCTTCGGTGGCCTCGCCGCAAGAGGACGCCTGACCCGCTGCTGGGGTGGTCAGCAACCGAGCCGCCGTCACCGTCGCAGGATGGCGGCGAGGCTGGTGGCGGCGCTGCGCGGCCAACCATGCGGACGACCCCGTCTCTGTCGCCACAGCCGGCGACCATTTCTGGCGACAGGGCACCCTCGCGACCTGCACAGGTGCGGGTGATTGCGAGAGGCTTTGTCCCAGTGGCCTCCCTTCGCGACAAGGGCGTCCAGCGGGTGTGGCTCGACCTGGTTCAGGGCGGGGGGCGGGTACGGCTGGCTCTGTCTTACGCCGCATTTGTCGATGCTGGGCTTGGACCCGAGGTGGCTGGGTGAGGCTGGTGCGGGCCAATGGGGGTCAGGGGAGCTTTGTGGTGAGGTTGAAGATATCGACGCGGGCCATTGTCATTGCCAACAGTCGACAGCCATGGGCCTTGTGCGTGTTCACGCCCTAGCCATGGGATTGGCGCCGGTGCAATGTGTGGCCAGCTCTCTCCACTGATGACGAGAGGGAGAGGGGGGGGAGGAGTGGCGGCTGCCCCCGTGGCATCAGGCCCGCCTTCGCAGGCTTTCCTATTTGCCCGCTGCTGCACGTGCCTGTCGTCGGCGGCGGTTTGTTCGAGGCGAGGTGGCGGCTTCGGACGTCCAGCTGCGTGTCTCAAGCCATAGTTCAAGACGGACAAGACCGAGGTGGACGTTGTGTCGCGGGTGAAGCCGCGTGTTAAGGCGGTTGCTGCCCTGACGGACGGGAAGCTGATGGTGTGGGAGGGCACGTGCAGGTGGAGGTGGCGGTGACGTCGTGGTTGCAAGCAGCATCCTTGTCGTCCCCGCCGACACGGTCCGCTGCCGGTGGCTGGGGTGGTGGTGGAGCGGCGGCAGCGGCGACCGCTCCTGCCGTCAGGCGATGTGCTGCGATGTGGTGCGCGCCCCGGCGACCACTGGCCACAGAGCGAGCCGTGGCGGCGTCGCGATTGTGTCAGTACTGGCGGTGATGCGCGTCTCGGCCACGGCTGCTGCGGCAGCGAGCGCACACCGTGGCGTCTGTCATGGCCACACCCGCCGGGCGCACCCGCCGGCAGTGGAGAGGGCGCGGACGTTGCCGACATGGCGAGGGCAACGGACAGCCAGGTGGCCGTCCCCCCTGTGCGTCCCGTGCGGGCCCCCTTTTTGGGAGCGTGGGTCAGTTGTGTGTCTGCTTCCTGGGCGGCTTGCAAAGGTCTGGGCGGCGGCAACGGTCCCTGGAACGGCGGTTGCGCAGCACGGGTAGGTGCAGACAGCGGTGGCAGGGAAGAGGGGACGACTGCTGCAGCGGCGGGGTCAGCTCTCGCGACGGTGACCTCGGGAGCGGATGGCGGGGTGGGTGTCCCGGTCGTGCCGGATGCAGCGGACGGGAGGAGGCCGCAGCTGCCCCCTCTGCCACTGCCGCCCGGCTGCTAACGCGCTCATCGCTAGCAGCCCCTCTGGCTGCCGCGACACACCCGCCGACCCATTCTCACTTGCGCGGCGTCGTCTCCCGCCCAGCTGGCGGCCCGCGCGGGCGCTGCACCGAGTGATGGGCGCATGACCCCACTGTGCTGAGCGGCATTGCCCATGATGGGTGCGGCGGCTGGCCAACGGAGTCAGCGAACCGACCGCGGTCGACCGCGGTCGTTGCGCGGAGAGCGGTGCTCCGACCAGAGCGGTCGGAGCATCGCTCTCGATGGTACCGCTGTAGTCGGTAGTAGGCGGCCCACTGGTCGGAGCACCGCCCTCTCATGTCGACTTCGTACTGCCTGTGGACCCAGCATTAGTGAGCAGGATTGAGACGCGGTGCATTGGCGTATTCACGAGAGAAACAATATATGAAGCAAAAGACAGAAAAAAAAACTGGGTCTCTTCGAGGCACCCCTCGCCGCAGCTGAGGTGCGGCAGGCACCTGCCAACGGGTCTTCCATCAGCAATACAATGGGGATGACGAGGCCATATTCTCACACACAGCAGCACGCTAACCCCCCGAAAGTGGTGACGCACAGGCCATCAACACCATACCAGGCACAGGGCAACGAGCGCACATGAAGCGCTTAGAAGGGGTAGTCGCCGCCGATGAACTGCCCAGACTGGATCTGGGAGATCGGGCCCTGGTGGGTGATAAGCGCGTGGTGGATCATCCCGCCGCAGCCAATCATGGCGAGGCGCCCGTTCTTCACCTCAGACAGCGCGAATCTCTTGCGCGCCGACTCGTTCTTGGACAGGCCAAGCGGGTCAAAGCCAAAGTCACCGGCGGCCGCCGACGGGTTGTAGGTGATCTTCTGGTACGAAATGGCCTCCAGGACGACCATGAAGAGAACAATCTGCGCAATCGGCGCGAAGCCCACCGACGGCACCGCCGCAAGAGGGTTGGTCTGCGCGTAGGCAGGGTTGGGCAGGTGATAGAACTCGGGGAAAATCATGCCCAGAGCGCCAAGCATGGCAATCCTGCAGTGCTTGAGCTCAGCCTCAGCCAGCCTGTACAGCACCAACCGGCAAAAACAGGCAGACGAAAAACAGCAACGTGCAAGTTGAATAAATCGATTGTGAGACAGATGCTCAAACGGGTATCGTACTCGGGCATGGCAACCTCACACCTTGCACGAAAACCACAAGAGTTCTCCAAGAGGAAGAGACAAGTAAGCAAACAGGGACACAGCGCGGGCAACGTACCACTTGAGGTCAAAGGCGCCGGAGAAGCCGAGCGGGTCGAAGCCCACATCTGCACGACACACACGGGCCAGAAGAACCACAAAAAGCGAGATGAGCAATCCGTCGCAAGAAAGAAAGAGAGCAGGCTGTCAATGTCTGCAACCGTGCACAGTTCACCAGTCTCCCAGTGTGTCCATAGCGCTCCAAGCGGTCACCCGCACGCCCGCACACTCTGCATGCTACCATGACCCATTCACGCTCCCAAATGCCAATCCGCCCAGGGAGGTATCCTCACGCATGCGCCCCCCGATGGACCAAACCTTCTCGCCCCTCATTCTCCCATGTCACGCAGGCATCGCGTACCGCCAGCATAAGCCTTATCGAGCGTCGCCGGGCGCTCCCAGAAGGGCACCGACTTGCTCGCCTCGGCGCGGATGGTAGTGTCGATCTTCGCGGCGGCCGGCGCAACGGCGGCGCGCACAAAGCGCGCGCCCGCAAACGTCGACTGCGTAGATCCGCCCACGCGGGGCGTCGCCACGCTCAGGCTCACGGCCGAGACGAACGCCATCGTGACGGGTGCAAGGGGAAATGGGCGCGGGGGTTGAGGGAGAGTGCGTTGCTCAGTGGATGGCGAGCGCGGCAGGCCGGAAGAGGGGGCGGCGGCGGTGAGGTGCAGGGCGATGAGGTCGAGGGTGGCGGGGTGGCGGCTGAGAGCGGTGTGTGGCCGCGAAGCAAGAAGAGGAGTTGGCCGGTGGGGCCCCGAGGTCACATCCCGACAGGGTCGTCCCGGGCGATCCCAGCGCCGAGCCAATCGGACGTGCAACTCCCGGTCCCTGCGTTGGTGCGCGCGCGGGTTCCCTCCCCACGAGAGCAATCCGCGCTCGTTCGCGGCGTGGGGCGGAGCTCTGCGGAGATCGACAGCAAGCCCACTCCTGCGACGGGATTGGCCAAGCCAGGTCCACCAAGATGGCGCGGAACGACTGAGCGCGATTGGGCAGTATGCAAACACAACTGTTTGAAAGTACACTCTCGCTTACATAATTTTCCAAGGATTAACGTATTTTCGAGTCCGAGTGACCTTTTCGTGGTGTGCTGTACAATACATTGTACAATATGCAATAATTTAAGTACATGCGCACGTTAATGATATGTACGAGGGGCAAGAGAGAGAGGTATGTAGTCCCTGCCGCTCCTGTTTGCGGGGGGGGAGGGGGGGTGGGGGGGGGTGGAAGGGGGGGAGGAAGACCACGTCGACGTCGGCCTACGACCGCGGAAACCCGCTGGTCTGGTTGAACGCCCCCCACCACCTTCCTGCGACCGCCCCGACCACCGCCCCCACAACCGCGTCCATAACCGGCCCCCCCAACTGCCCCCCCCCGCCTTCCCACCTCTCTCCCCCCCCCCTTCCCACCCTCGCTCCCCCCCCCCACCCCCCCCCTCCCCCCCCCCCACCGTCATCACCCACCCCCTGCAGGTTCCGCTCTGTTCCCCCCCCCTGCACGTCCCGCCGCGTAGGATCGCCTGCCCGCCCCGCGACGGCCACTGCGGCGGCGGCGGCGGCGGCGGCCATGGCCGCTGACGGGGCGGCGGCGCAGGCGGCCGCCACTGCCGCCGAGGCGGACCGCAACGGTGTGCTGCTGCAGGTCTTTCCATGGGAGCCCGCGCCCGGCCGCCGCGGCGGTGGCGGCGGGGACGGCGGCGGCGGCGGCGGCGGGCTGTGGCGGCACCTGGCAGACGGTGGGGCGGCGGCGTTTGCCGCCGCGGGCTTTACCGCCCTGTGGCTGCCACCGGCGGTCAAGGGCTTTTGTGGTGACCGGGATACGGGCTACGGGGTCTATGACCTGTACGACCTGGGTGAGTTTTCCCAGCGGGGGTCCGTCCGCACCAAGTACGGGACACGGGCGGAGCTGCTGGCGGCGGTGGCGGCGGCGCACGCGGCGGGCGTGCGGGTGGTGGCGGACACGGTGCTGGGCCACCGGCTGGGCGCCGACGCGCCGCAGCGGGTCACCGCCACCCCCTACGCCGACGCCGACCGGACCGTGGTGGCGGGGCGGCCGCGCAAGATCCTGGCGCACACCAAGTTCACCTGCCCCGGCCGGGCTGGCCGGTACAGCGGCTTTGTGTGGAACGCCCACGCCTTTACGTCGGTGGACGTGGACGGTGGGCGCCGCGGGGGGCGGCGGGAGCACCCCCCGCGGGTGTACCTCATTGAGGGGCATGCCTTTGCGGGGGGGGTGTCGACGGAGCGGGGCAACTATGACCACCTGATGGGGGCCAACGTGGACCTGGGCCGCCCGCCGGTCGTGGCAGAGCTGCTGTCCTGGGGGCACTGGTTCACCGCCACGACGGGGGTGGACGGCTACCGGCTGGACGCGGTCAAGCATATGGACGCCCCCTTTTACGCCGACGTCTGGCTCCCGGCCATGCGCGCCGCCGCCGCCTCGCCGGCACGCATCGCCACGGCAGCCGGGCCACCACCGCCGCCGCCGCTGCCGGCCGCCGCGGCGGGGGAGGCGGCCGGCGGCGGCGGCGGCGACAGCGTGGCCGCCACCGTCGGGGGTGCGTGCCTCGTGGACGCCCCCCCGCCCCCGCTATTTGCCGTTGCCGAGTACTGGTCCCCCGACGTGCGCGTCCTCACCGCCTACCTTGCCGCCACCCACCACAGCGTCGCCCTCTTTGACGTGCCCCTCCACGGGCGCTTTGCCGCCGCCGCCGCCGCCGGCCACTGTGCCGCCAGTGGGGGTGCCGGCAGCGGCGGCCGCAGCCGCCGCGCCGCGGCGACGGCGGCGACGCCGCCCGCCGACCTGACCACCCTCCTCGACGGCACGCTCGTGGCGGCCGCCCCCGCCCACGCGGTGACGTTTGTGGAAAACCACGACACCGTGGCGGGGGCGGCGCTGGCGTCGCCCGTGGCGGGGTGGTTCAAGCCCCTGGCGTACGCGCTCATCCTGCTGCGCGCCGCCGGCCTGCCGTGTGTGTACCTGCCCGACTGGGAGGGGGGGGAGGGGGGGGGGGGGGCGGCCCTGCCGGCCATCCTGGCCGTGCTGCTCCGCGTGCGCCGGCTGTACGCGTACGGGGCGCAGGTGGATTACTTTGGGGGTGGACGCGGGGAGCCGTCGGTGGCGGCCAACGGCGGCGGCGGCGGCGGCAGTGGCGGCGGCGGCGGCGTCGACCGTGGCCCCATCGACGGCGGCGTCGATGACAGCGCATCGGTGGGCGGCGTGGACGCTGCCGACAAGAGCAGGGCCGGTGAGCCCCCAGCCAGCGGGCACGACGCGCGCGGCGCCGCAGACACAGACGCTCCCGCCGCGGCCGCCGCCGCCCCGGTCCCCGCCGGGGACAGACCCGACGCGCCCCCCACCACCGCGGGCCGGAACGGCACCCCCGGCGGTGGGCGCGCCCCCCCCCCCCCCCAGACGCAGACCGCCTGCCCGGCGGGCGGCACCTCATTGGGTGGACCCGGCGCGGCGTCGCCGGCGCCGCCCCCCGGGGCGTGGCGGTGGTGCTCAGCAGCGGCGCCACTGGCGCGGTGTGGATGCGGGCGGCGGGTGGGGCCACCTACCGCCTCGTCACTGTGGCCGCGGTCGCCGCGCGGGACGCGGGCGGGGCCGCCGCCAGCGGCATCGCCAACGGCGGCGGCGGCGGCGGCGGCGGCGGCGGCGGGCGGGTGCTGCGCGTCGCCGCTGACGGCTGGGCGGCCTTCCCGGTGGCGGCCCGGTCCGTTGCGGTGTGGGTGCAGGACCCGTGAGCGGGGGGGGACTCGGGGACGGGACGGCATGGGGGGCGGGTGGGGGGGGGTGGGGGAGGATGGCGGAGGGGGGGGGGGAGGGGGCAGGCGGCCCAAGAGTCGCCCGCGAGAGACGACCGCGCGCGGGTCCCCCCCCAGCCGCCAGACGCCGCCGCCACGCCCGTCGCACCCACCCACCCCACACACCCCGCCCACCATCTCGCCGTTGGCGGTGGCGACAGTTGCGGGTCGGGCGTCTGCGCAGCCGCGCCCCGTACTGTACTGTACAGGGGGAGGGCGAGCCGGCGGCGGCCGACGGGGGTTGTGCCTGCCGCGGCGGCCAACCCCCCCTCCCTCCCCTCCCCCCGCCTCGGCCCTTTCCAGCCGTCGCGGCGTGTGCTGTGCCGGCCGCGGGGTGTCCTCCCCGGTACCCGCCGCCGCGGCAGACGCGGGCCAGACGGGGAGGTGGACGGGCGGACGGGCGCGGGCGGGCGGGCGGGCACAGACCGCCTCGTACCTACCGGTCGCGGTGGTCAAGAAGAGAACAAAACACGACGCGGGGTGCGCGCGCGGCGCGCCGGGCGCGCGGCCGCCACAAACCCGGCCGCCCGGCCGCCCTGCCGACCTATGCAGTCGCCCGTCCCCACTCCCCCGCTCACCCTCTGCGGCGGCAGCCTGCCTGCCTGCCTCCCTCCCCCCACCAAGTCCCCCCGCCAAAGGCTGCCACCTCCGCGCCAACCCCCCCCCCCCCCCGCGCCCCCCCACCACCCCCGGCACACCACGCCTACGGACCGGTGGACGGGCCGCCCCCCAGCACTTGCCGCCGCACCGCCCCCCCCTCCCCCTCCCTCGCCGCGGCGGGCACCTCGGCCTGCATGTATTCGCTCACCGCCCGCAGCACGCCCGCCACGTAGTGCTGCTCCCGCCGCTCCGCGTGGAGCACCTCCCGCACCGCCGCCGCCGTCGCTGCCGCCGCCGCCGCCGCCGACGCGGGTGCCGCGACGGTGCCCGCCGCCGCCGCGGCGGCGGCCGCCGCCGCCGCGTCGACCACCGCCGACGGGGGCGTGATGGCCGGCGGCGGGGGCAGGGGGGGCAGCGGCGGCGGCGGCGGCGGCGGCGGCGGCGGCGGCGGCAGCACGGGGGGGCACCCTGCCCCCCGCCCCGCCGCGGCCATGGCGGTGGCGGTGGCGGTGGCGGCGGCGGTGGCTGCCGCCCGGCGGGCGGGCGCGTCGGCCAGGTGGGCGAGCGCCCGAAGGAGCGCGTGGGTGGCCGCGTGGGTGCTCGCCTGCACCGCCGCCAGGGTGGCGAGCTCCTTGGAGATGACCCCGGGAGGGGGGGGGGGGGGGGGGCGGCGGCGGCGGCACCGGGGGGGGGGGGGGGGGCGCCGCTGCGGGGGGGGGCGCCGCCGCCGCCGGCCGCCACGCTGCCCGGCAAGCCGCCGCCACCGCCGCCACGCGGGGGGGGGCGGGGCGGGCCGGCGGCGCCGCGGCGGGCGCGGCGCCGCGGTGCGGCGGCGCCCGGCCGCCCGCCGTTGCCGCCGCCGCCGCCGCCGCCGCGGCCGACGCCACCGCCGGCGGCCGCGCCGCCGCGGTCACGGCCGGCCGGCCGGCGGGACGCGCCGCCGGCGCCGGCGCCGGCGCCGGCGCCGGCGCCGCCGACGCCGCTGACGCCGCGGCGGCGGTGGCGGCGGCGGTGCGCTCGCCCGCCGCGGCGGCGGCGGCGCGCTCGTGGGCGGCCGCGGCGGTCGCGGCCGCGGCGGTCGCGGCGGTGGCCACCGCCGCCGCCGTCGCGGCCGCGCGGCGCGCCTCCTCCCGCCTCACCCGCAGGGCGGCGGCGGTACCTGCCGCCGCCGCCGCCGCTGCTGCCGTCGCCGTCGCGGCCGACGCCGTCGCCGACGCCGTCGCCGGCGCGCCCGCGCGCCCGCCGGCCGCAGACGCCGGCGTCAGCGGCGGCAGTGGCGACGGGCGGGTGCCGAGCACGTCAGTGGCCGCCCAGTGGGCGCGGCGGGCCGCCCCAATGGACGCCGCGTGGGCGGCCGCGGCCGCGGCGGCCGCCGCGTCTCGCCGGCCAGACGCTGCCGCCGCCGCCACCGCCGCCGGCGTGCGGGGGGGTTGCGTGGGGGTGGTGGCCGCCGCCGCCGGGTTTAGCCGCCGCCGCTGGGGCGGGCCCTGCCCGCCGCCACTCGCCGGCGCGCCGCCGCCGGAGGGGAGGGCGGGCCGCTTGAGGGGCGCCCCCGCGGGGCGGCGCCCCGCGGCGGCGGCGGCGGCGGCGGCGGCGGCCGCCCCCCGCGCCGCCTGCGCCGCCGGCCGCCACCCCGCCGGCCGTGGCGCCAGCGGCCGCGCGGCGGGCGGCACGGGGCGGACCGCCGGCGGGGCCACTGGCCGCCCGCCGACAGCGACCACGCCGGGGGTGGCCGCCCCGCCGACGGCCCACCGCGCGCCGCTGCCGGCGGGCGGGCAGACGGCACCGGGGCGGGCGGCAGCGCCGACCCGGGGCTTGACGTCTGCTGCTGCCGTGGAGACGGCCGCAGCGGGGACGCCGCGCGGCGGCGGCGGCGGCGGCCCGCCCGCGGCGGCGGCGGGCCGCTCCGCCTTGACCCCCGGCGGTGGCACGCCCGCGGCGGGTCGCTCCGCCTTGACCCGCGGCACGCCGTGCCGCCGCTTGACGTCCCCGGTGGGGGTGGTGGTGGTGGCGTCACCGCCGCCGCCGCCGCCGCCGCGGCCGCCGCCGCCGTCGCCAAAGCCGGCAGAGACGCGCCGCCGGAGTGGGCGGAAGGACAGCTCCATAAAGGGCGGGCGGGGGAGCACCCGGGGGGTGTCCGTCGTGGTCACCTCCCCCCCCTTGCCCTCCCCGTCCGCGGCAGCGTCGGCCTTGGCCTTGACAACGCCCGCCAGGGGGGCGGCCGCCGCCTCCCGCTGCGACGCGGTCGCCCGTAGGGCCAGGATGCTGGCGTGCATCGCCGCGCGGGACGCCCAGTGGGCGTCGTCCGACTCCATCGTCGCCCACCCCCGGTCGTTGGTCGCAGAGGGGGGGGGGGGGAGAGGTGGGGGGGGGGGGGGTCGAGGAGCGGAACGCCAGGGAGGGGGGGTTGCACGGAAGGGGGGGGGGGGGGGGGGCGTTTGGAGGGACACTACTCAAGGGGCGGGGGAGAGTAGAGCCGGGGTACGACGGGCGGCGGGCGGATCCCACCCACCTGCGACACGAACCGGGACCGCGTGGGCTCCCCCTCCCCGCGGCCCCGCGGGGCCCCGCCGGCGGTCATACCCGCGCCACCGCTCTGGGTCACCCAGACTGGGTGGCGCTATAAGGCGGGGGCGCCCCCGCCGGCGGGCGGGTGCACGCGCCAACGGGCTCGACGCGTGGTCAGGTGGCGGGAGTGCACCCCCTGCATGCGTGTGTCCCACGAGACCGGTCCGGCCGTGACCGGGGCACGCATGTATCCGTCTGACACCAGATTTTCACAACTCGCATATGAGGGAAGGTTGCTTTTTTCTCGAAAAACATATTAGCGGACTCGGCAGCACGCCAGGAGTCCGGCCGTCTCTTCCGTTTCTGCGGGCGATGCCTGGTTGCCGAGGAAAAAATGTACCCTACCGCCCGACACCCACCCCCCAGCGGACCACCCACCGTTGCTGGTCCACCCCGCCGGTCCACTGCCACGTGCCCCGTAGACAGGGTGGGGCAGGCCAAGTACTTGGGCCTGCTCCGCCCCAATCCACAACATGGGTCGCGGCGCCCAAAGGGCGCCGCCGTCGGCCGCACTACCCTGATGCCCAAGGTGGATGGGGGGGCGTCGCCCGGGGACGACTCGACTCGCCGGTTGCCCGGCTGGCCGGCCGGCGCCCGCGGCAGGCTTGCGTCACCCCCTCCCCCCTCCGGCCTGGGAAACGCCGGGGTCCCTCTGGCTCAACACCGCGAGGACGCCTGCCTACCTCCCGTCCCGGAGGAGCTCCCTCTTCCGGCCACTCGTACGTCAGCAGGGGCCGATGGGACGGATAAAATCGCATCAGGAGAGGCCGTTGGTGCGGTTGAAACCGGGAGCGGCGTCGATGTGCCTCCTCACAGTCCCCGTTTGGGGCGGGTGCCGTTTACGGGGCCGTGCCTGTCACAGTGGTGCACTGGGTGGCGGTGGCGGTTGGGCACAGTGCCAGGGGGTGGCTGTGACAAGTGGTGAGAGCGGACCATGACAGCAGTAGGGGGGAGCGGTCTGAGTGCGGCCATCCGCAGCTGGTGGGGGTGCCGTTGTAGTACCGTTCTACACAGTCCGTTGCTGTTTTTCCTGGGGCCGCATACAGCGCACCTTCACTATATAGATGCTTCACACAGTGGGGGGTACCCCCTGGCACACGAGCACAATGTCACACACACACACACCCTGTTTGGGGAACGCGTACGTGCTAGCCACAACACCACAGGGCGATTCATGACAAAGACGCGGAAAGAGAGATGACCAAGAAACAAACGCGACAGGTGGGACAGTCACGTGGCGAGGCTGGCGCCAAATACACACTCCGCGGGAGAAGCAGGCGCCTGAGACGACGACGAAGATGACGACGACGGCGGCGGCGGCGGCCGCGGCGGTGGCGGCGGAATCATATCAGGTTCCAGCTTCGGAGGTTCCACCTTGGCAACCGGTACCACGTGTACCGGATGGACAGGCGGCTGCGGCCGAGGAAGCTGGCGCGGCGGCGGCGGCGGCGGTGGCGGCGGCGGTGGCGGCGGGGGCGGCGGGGGCGGCCGCGGCGGCGCCGACACCGCTCCCGACGATCGACGGAGCGCCAGTCGCGCCGATCGACGGAGAGGGGGCGGCGGCGGCGGCGGCGGCGATGGCGGTGGCGGCGGCGGCGGCGGTGAGGATGACGAAACTGGCGACGGTGACGACGGTGGCGGTGACGGTGACAACGGCGGCGTGACGGGAGGCCAGGATGACGACGGGAACTGCGTCCGAGACACGCGGGACGTCGGGGGCCCAACACCCGGCCCAGAAAAGTAAAGGGAACGTGCCTCCCATGCCCCAGTGTCACGCGGGTGGCCGCCTGGCCGCTCCGCCGCCCCCGTCTCGCCGCCCGGACGGCGGTCGCCGCTGGTAGGCCGCCCCGCCGGGCCCGCCCAAGTGTTATGCGGGTGGCCGCCTGGCCGCTCCGCCGCCCCCGTCTCGCCGCCCGGACGGCGGTCGCCGCTGGTAGGCCGCCCCGCCGGGCCCGCCCCCGTCTCGCGCGCGCGTACCGCCGGGCCCGCCCCCGTCTCGCGCGCGCGTATCAGCCGCGTCCACGCAGCCTCGGCGGCACGCAGCAGGTTTGCGCACGCCGCCTCGACAGACCCAGAGCCGTTCTCGTCCCCGCCGCTGGTAGGCCGCCCCGCCGGGCCTGCCCCAGTGTCGTACAGCGGTCCTCCTGCTGACGCGACTACCGGCGGGCATGCCGACAGCACGCAGGGACACGGGTGTGTGGTGTGGCAATGGCAAGAGCAGCGAGGGGGGGGGGGAACCGCCCGGACAGGCCCGACCCATCCGGATACGGGCCGCGGGGGTCACGCATCGGCCGCTTGCCGCTGCGCATATACCGCTGGTGGTTGTCCCGCGGGTCCATTGTGGCTACCACATGTGGAGCACCCTGAGGAGTTGTAATAATGGTGTGCGGGGGGTGGGGGCAACGGTCCTCGCGTCTGGCGACGTCGGGCCGCGCCGTGCTCGAGTGGGGGAGGTCCGGAGGTTGGTACGCCCACAGCGGCGACGTCGATGGGAATCAGGATAGCGGGATGCCGTCGTGCTAGTGCTAGGTGCCACATGTTGGCCGATCCGAACAAGAAGACAAGCACATGAACACGAGGCCCAGCCAACGCCCGTGTCCTGGAAATCACGAATAGCGTGCTGTGACGCTCCTTTATTGGCTGTGGGGACCGTGAGTCTCGATCTGAACGCTGATTGGTCAGAACTTTTCGTCCAAAATCAGTTGGGGCAGACGCGCCCCACCGGGGCTGGCCCACTCACTGCCCCGCCGGACACTGTCGGGGCTGGCCCACTTACAGCTCCGTCGGACACTGTCGCAACTGGGAAGATTTGCAACGTGGCCGATGGCCACGTTATGTGAATGTCTGCCAGATCGAGCTGCTCAGGCACTGCTGACCCCAGCGAGCTTGTGCCCGCGCCAGCACCCGTGTACATAGCTACCAGTGTTCCCGTGATCACCTGCCCACGGCCGCCATGCTGACAGTCGGATCACAGTGGTCCTTTCGAATTCATGAGGTTCTTGGGTCTCCTGGTAGTGTACCGCTCTGAGCCGCTCTGAGGGGCACACCCTGAGAGGACCGGTTGCTGACCCTCCCGAAACGGGGCCAACCTTTTCGCATTGATTTGCACTGCTCGGGGGCTGGATCTGGCCCATGAGCGAACCCCATAACCTGTTGAGAAAATCGGTGAGGAAGGTGGTCCCTCACCACCCGCGGACGTCCCCTTCCGCGCCCGCCTTTGCCTTGGCACTAGTGCAGACGGACCGAAGGAAAGTTCCTTGTCCTCCCCCGGACCCCCGTGGTTAGCCCACGGGGCCCGCGCTCATAAACTCTCCCGGGAGCGCCCGCCCATCACACAATGGGCCTCACGCCCCCCTCCGCTCACCCTCCTCGGGATCCTTCGGCGGCCTTGCCGCCCGGGCATGCCGGTCACGTTGTCGCTCGGCCAAGCTGCTCGCGCCGGCGGGCGGGCGGCTGGGCGGCTAGCCCGCGCGGGGCTCGCGCGGCCGCCCCGCGCGGACAAGCCGCCCGCCCGGTCGCTCTCTCATCCGGTCGCCCTCTCCCGGCGGGCACACCTGCCCGCTGGGTGCCCTGCCGCGCACTCCCCCGCACCCTCACCCCCGATCGGTGACGTTTGCGCGGCGTGCGCTGGGCGACGGTTGTCCGGCTCCAATTCATTCCCGCGCCATGCCCACCCACGGTGGGTACAGCCCTCCATGCACACAGCCTGCCGGTGGCCCACGTCCGCCCGACGCCCTGCGCTGTGGGGCTTAAACCCCGTCCCTTGTTCGAGCCGATTTTTCATGTTTGCGCGTGTAATCACGTGCTGGCACAGCCGCGCACGGCTGTGTACGGGGCCCAAATTCGTGCAAGGATGCACGTTTTCCCCCGGTTACGTGCACAATTTACCGCATTCTGCACAGAAAAATGCTGCGGGCACGCGGCGTGCGCGAGTGGATGCTGCACTTTCCCAAGAGGGCCGCACCACACGTGTCACACGTGTGCAAGCATACGGATCCTGAGCTCTGACAGTGTACCGAAGGCTGCACACTGGATGCAGGCGTGAGCGGCGCAGCCGCGCAAGGGCGTAATGGCTGATGGGGATCACTCTCCTCTGGCGATTTTTCGGGTACAATAAAAGCACACCTTGTCATCGATCGCGGTGCGTGGCAACTTGCTCATCGACTGCCGCCACTGCACTGGAGGTGCCACTGCCTCTGACGCCGCCACGGTCACCGGGCCTGAGCCCACGTCACCGACAGACACAACACAGTGCTCAATCGTCATTACCGACAGAGACCATGCATTGGCTGTTCTTTACGGCACCAGGTGGTCTCTCCCCACGGTGCGCTACCCTCCCAGCAAAGAGGGCACCGTGCGCAGGCCCTCCTTGGCTATGAGATAGTCCCCGTCGCGTGGCGCCGCCGCATATCCCACGCAGCTGAATGGGCCTGGGCAAAGGACGGTGGACTGTTGCATGTGTCATGGAGAGGGTAAAACGCGCGCACGGGTCCTGCCGCGCAAAGCGGGAGGATGCTTGAGGCACAAACAGCACCGCTCCCATTTTTCACAGACTACCTCTGTGGACATCGACTAAGTGGCTCCGTCGGAGAGCCCTATGAACAGTGGGCCTTTGCATCTTGTTTATACACACGCATCCACCTCACACACTCAGAAGCGAACACACACTCGCGCACCGAGTGTCTACGCAGAACAGAGAAGAAACACAAACACGCAGACCAACAGCGAACTGCAATCACCAGCGCACCTGCGGAGCTACCTTCGGTCGAGCTAGGAGAACAGCCGTGATGTAGCTGTCTCTTTGCAAACTCAGATGCAGAGGGTCCGCCGTGTCAAGGTCCATATCCGTGAAGAATGAACACTTGACAAAACGGGATGAAGGTGGTGACTGAAGAATAGTCTTCACAGTGGCGACACGTCCAAGTTGGAAGCTTGGGCCGCCGCGAACAGCAAGTTGTGGAGGCCCAAAGGCGTGGGACCCTCGGACACAGGAGACACGGCACGCCCTCCGCCCGCAGCACCCCCACCGAGGACCACGACGGCCACCGCCGGCACCCCGGTCACCGGCGGCACTACCACCGCCGGCAGCACCCCTACCACCGGCAGCACCCCTACCACCGGGCGCGTCACCACCACCAGCGGCATCACCACCGCTGGCAGCGTCACCACCACCATCAACATCGGCACCGCCGCCGACGGAGCCACCATCACCCGCTACAACACGACAACCGGCAGCTCTGTCTCCGCCTTCTGCATCGGCCGGAGCACCGCCGCCGGCCTCCCTACCGCCGTCTCCTCCGCCGGTTGCAGCAACGACAGAGGTGTCAGTACCCCCAACCGTCTCCATCGGCGGCGGCACCACCGCGGGCCGTCGCGGGCCCACCAGCATCACCGGAGCATCACCGGATGGCGAAGTGCCGACACCATCACCGGTGCGACCCGGCCAGCCCCTCCGGCCCGTGCGCCCTCGCCAGCATCTCCCGCGCACTCGACACCGCCGCCATCCCGGCCAACTGCTGCGGAACCGCGACCTCGGCCACCCACGACGGAGCTGTCGCCGACGACGTGAAGCGCACCACCTCCGAGCGACACGTCTGAATCCTCATCCTCTTCCAAGAGGGGGTTGTCAGTCTCGCGCCCCGCTCCCTCGCCCATGACACGTTCGCCGTCCATGTCGCCAGCCTCGTAGTCGGAGCCACAGTCGGAGCCACTGCCATCGGTACTGCCCGGCCCAGAGGCGTCCTCGGCACCGTCCTGGAGGGTCATACCGACCTCGTACGTGCCTCCCTGGGAGATGCCGTGTGGTGCACACGCCAGGTTGCGGCAAAAGCAAATCCACGAGCCACTCTGCTGCCACGAGAGGTCGGGCAAAAAAGGGAAAGGCCGTAAAGCACGACACCACCGTCCGGCCACCGCAGGTTGGGCACCAACTCCTGCACGAGGTAGAAGGGCTTCGCGATGGCTGAAGTCTCCTCCTCTTCCACCACAATCGCCGAGACGACCAAGTCGTGCGCCCTCTTCATCCGCTCCTGAACCAACGGAGACCGGAGTGGCCGCGCTGTTGTCGCCCTTGGCTTGGTGACCCCCGCAGAGGACACAATTGCCCCGCCGGCAGCTCGTGACCGGCGCTTGCCCGCGTTGGTGGCTCCAGCCCCTGGCCCGGCCCGCCCGGTCCGTCGGCGGCCGTCCACCGCCGGCACCCGGTAGAGTCTAAGGGCATCTCGGCCGTATGTCTTTGTGTACATTCAGGGTGCGAAGACCGGCAGCAGCGGCTGCTCCCTGACACGCCGCCTAAGTGGCAAGGCGCCAGGAGTGCAGTGGAATGAAGTGCAAGAAAGAAGCGCGGATGCCTTTCATATTCTCGAAACAATATTGAGAAAAGCATTGGTGAGAGGCTGCCCAGTGCAGTCAGACAAATAGAGCGAAAATGAGGGGAACGACCCCTCCTCACACACACCGCCCCCCTCGTGGCCAGAATACCCGCAACACCACTCACTGCTGCGACTATGGGGCCGGCCCAACTGTCAGCGGGGCTTGGCATTGCTAGAACCGCTCCCCTCAAATGCGGCAGGCAAGACGGATGTCCTTCACCGTAATGGTGACACGCTTAGCGTGAGCGGCGCATACGTTCGCCTCCTCCCAAACTTCCGCCAGGTACGCCTCACCCGCCTGCTGCAGCACCGCCACCGCCGACGACCGCAGGAGAAAGCCGGGTACCAGGTCCTCTGCCATTTCGTTCACTTGGCGTCGAAAAGGAGACTTGCTGATGGCCACGTGGGTGGACTTCTGAAACTTCTGAATCTCCCGCGGCGCCCGCGTCCCCGGGCGGTACCATGGCCTGGACTTGGTCGCTTCTTCGGTTGCCAACCTGCGAGGTGCAGCGGGAAGGAGTTGAGCTGGGGCTCCCTTGCGCCGCCCCATCTTGAAAGGTGAAGGCGTGCCCGGCGCCCCTGTGGAGAGGCGGGCGAGTGCGGCGGTTCAGCGCCCGCCGACGTGGTGGCAGTGGGGGCCGATGGTGACGATAGAGGTGGGGGGCGATGGCAGTCGCTGCGACGGTGGCGTTCGTGGTGGAGGCCACCGCGGTGGCGGTGGTGACAACGACGGCGGCGGTGGCGGTTATAGTCGGGGTGGCAGTGGGAGCGCTGGTGGAGCAGCATCTCGGCAGCCAATTTGCCGCGGAGCCTCAGCCTCAGCAACCGGCCCGGGAAAGCACGTTCCAAGGGGAGGGTAGTCCGCGCCCGCAGTGGGGCTTGTCAGCAGGGATGGCAAAGGCTGGCGTACGATCGCGGGTGAGGGGCTTTCCGCAGCCCCGCCCGCCCCGACTGGTGCAGCACGTAAAAATTCAAGCGCTTTGTGGGATCGGGGTGGCCCTGCGTCGGCGGAGGCTGACCAGGATAAAAGAGGTCATTGGGTATGGCTCTCGACGTGGGGGACGTTTTCAGAAAAATGTCCTTGGATCCGACGCCGTTGCGCAAAAACGATACGTAGGGGCCGAAAGATGTCGAGCGAGCGAGGCACTCCAGGAGTCGCAGCTGTCGATGTTAGCGCTTTATTGATGACCCCCAGCCTGTGGACTGAGCCAGTTGGCTCCCTCCGCCGTCCCAAAATCAGAGAGTCAAATGCGCACCCAAAGCCTCTTGGCCTGGGATCCCTCTCGCGAGCTCTTGTGGAATACTCCTAGCTCATGCATTGAGCGCTTTCACGACAGACACCCCCTCCTCCCTCCCTCACGTTGCAAGGGTCGTGCAGGAGGGAATAGGCCTCCGCGCTGCCACGTTTACTGGCGACGCATGGCCACTCACGTATCGCCAGCAAGGGATCTCCGCGCGCCGGCGGCGAGCCCAACTGCACGACGCCAGGGGCGCACGTCACGCAATCTCGCTCCCACACCGCCCCCGCCCCAGCTGACCTCCATGCGGACAGCCGGGACACCACCCCGCTCGAAGGCCACGAAACCAAGTCACCGTATCCCCTGTCCCCGCCACACACAGCGCTTGCAGCCGGATCCGGACATAGCAGCACCGGCCAGACGCCGCGCTGTCGTCTTTCACTTTCAGAGGCCCGCCCTGGGCACTACTGTACCCACTCTCCTCACGGCCGCCTGAACGCTGGCTGCCCCTCCGTATCCGCTGGCGGACTTTGCCCCGCCTCTCCCGGGCGCCGCCTGCGCTCCCCACCATTTCGAGAGGGCTGCCTGCCCCCACCGACTACGAACCACCTGTGTGCATTTGCCGGGCGCTGCCTGACCCTCCCCGCAATCACCCCACCGGCGTGGCGGTGGCCACCTCCACCGACCAGGCGCCGACAGCCCGCCTATCCCGGACGCTGCCCTCCCTCTCTACATCACCTTGCCGCTGGCCCACATACCCTCACCGTGGTGACTGCCGGCCTCTCCCGACCACTACCCCCTCACCTGACTGCCGCCTGAAGACAGCCGCCCCTCCCGTCTCCGCCGCAGCTGCCCGACTATCCAGGGCGCCGCCCACACCGCGACACGACGTGGACGCAGCCCTCAAACTCCGTCTCCGCGGACACTGCCCGCCTCTCCCAGGCGCTGCCAACCCCCCCCACCAGAAAAAGAGGCTGAGCGCCCCGACCGACGACGAGGCAACTGCCTGCTTCCGCTTCCGCCGGGCGTGGGCCCCCCTCCTCGCCGTCACCCTGCCGTTGGCCACCCACCATTCGGCGAGGAACGCCCGTCTGTCCCGGGCGTTGCCCGCCCCCGCCACCATCACCGTGCCGCTGGCCCCACACCATCAAGGCGGCGACTGCCCGCCTCTCCCGGGCGTGGGCCGCCCTCCCCGCTGTCATCGTGCCGTTGGCCGCCCCCACCGACGCGGTGGCGACCCCCTGTCTCTCCCGGGCGCTGCCCGTCCATGGTTTGATGCCTCCACCACCTCGGACCCGCTGACTCTACTGATGCCGTACAGAGCCTAGAGGTTGCAGGCCTTCATATTGAAGCAGGGAGGGCGGCCCTTCAGGTGTGGAGGCTGCCCACGACGATGATAATGGCGACTTGGGGCGGTGCTGCAGACGGCGCGCTTCCTGTCGACCGCCATGCTACAGGCA